>QEPC01006795.1:680162-691777 GCA_003113815.1 Sphenodon punctatus | reverse complement strand
CTTTAATCTTACCCCACACTCTGTCTCTCCCAGACCACTCCCAGCAGAGCCCTGCTGCCACGGCCAGTGCCCTCCATGACCCGTCGCTCAGTACCTCACTCACTGCCTTCGTTCCCCGCACTTCAGCGTGCCTATCTCGTGTGCTGCTTGAGACCGGATGCCGACACATGCGCAATGAATTCCAGCGCCGCGCGGCAGGGCACGTTGCATCAGGGAGGCGGGGCTTGTACTTTGGCAGCCCAACCAGTGGCCAGCGCGGTGAGGCAGGAGAGAGGGGGCCCAGCAGGAGAGTGGGTGCCTTTTGTCAGCAAGCTGGGGGGGGGACGGACCCGGCCAGGCCCCCAAAAAAATTTAATTTTTTTTTTAAATCAGGGACAGCCCGGAGGCTTAGCTACAATAGGGATGGGCGGCTCGGCGGGCCTGTGGGCCCCCAGCCATGGTGGGCCCCGGGACAAATGTCCCGCCTGTCCCTATGGTAGCTACGCCCTTGGCTTCTGGGGGTTCTTGCCACGGTCTGGGATTGGTGTCACGTCTGCACTATCCTGGATTGTGGCCTGGCTGTCTGTTTCCTTGCCATGATTCTGCTCCCGTCATGTCTGTTTGGGACCTGTCAGAATCATGGGTCGGGGTTCTGGCAGCTAGCCATGGTTGGGAATCCACTGTGGTGACCTGGGAGTGCATAACATCTGAAATCACCCTATGTCTCTACTAGGGGTACGCACCAGGGACCCATGTCATTTTTCATTTTCGTTATTAAAAACTGTCACTTTTGTTATCATTAATAATGATATTTCATTATTTGGTATCGGTATTGATTTCGAGCAATAACAAAGATTTTGTTTTTGGTATCATTTCCACTGTGGCCTGTCACCACTGGCAGAAGTGCCAGCAGACACCTGTCACAGACTTCTCAGAAGTTGAACTTCTTCCTCCCTTTCTCATTATAATGCAGTAGTAATAAGTGCACCATGACAATATGAAAAATTACTAATATGTATGTCTAACCTAAACCTACACCTAAGAACCTCTACTATATGCAATATATTCCTATCTATATGAATCTATAAGTATCTATATGAATATCTGCTATGCTTTCTATCTATGTATCTATCCTATTCCTGTCCTATAATGCTAATGTATATAATAAAAAAGCCTAGCATCTACTTATATCTATATAATATTTAATATATCTACAACTAATATATCTATATCTAATATAGCTACAACTAATATATCTATATATAATATGGGTGGGGGAGACAGAGGAAGGGGAAAAGAAAAAACTATAGGGTATATCTATCTAATCTCTATCTATATCTGTAATCTATATCTATCTAATCTATATACGTAAATCTGTCTGTCTGTCCAGGGGGAGACAGACAGGGGAAGGGAAAAGGTAAAATAAAGGGTATAAGGAAAGGTAAGGTATAACACTGAGGGCTGAGGAAGATTTTTAGTGCAAGCACCAGAGTTTGGTAGACACAACCTGTCACAGCAAGAGCTAACACAGAACAATAGTCAAACAGCCTGGCCCTGCAACATAAAGGGTTGCAGTTCCCTCCCCAGAGCCCCCATGATTGATTCTGGAAGGCAGGTGGCATTGAGCAATCACAGGGTGCCATTCAACTTCCTGGGACCTGCTTGCGCTGCTCATTGGCCATCTATTCCAATTCCCCTCCCATCACAGGCCCAGTTCAAGAGTTCAACACTGTTTCTGACTCTGAGATGTCTGCTCCCTCCTCCCCTCTCCACATTTTCCTCCCAAAAAACACCTGCCAGGTAATAACGAAATCAATAATGACTGCCGTTATCGATATTGATTTTGTTATTATTTATCTTTATTATCATAATTGCACTAATGATAAAAATGAGAATGTCGTTATTGTTATCAATATAATGTAAACAAAGTGCACACCCCTAGTCTCTACTAGTAATTGTTAAAATCTTTGCATCACCTTTGCTGACTGTACAGTTGCAAACCCTTTCATCAACTCTCAGCTGCGTGGCCTTGATTAATTGTTCACGTGTTGATGTTCTGTTGTAATTTTTTACCTTCTCACAAAATATGCACTTTTGGTCAGATACTGTGGACTCTGATGAAGATCTCCTTCTTGGCCTTTTGGTGGCAGAGTCACAGATTACAGCTTCATCACAGAGACTTGTTTATGCTTTTGGTTTCAGATTCTCCACGTTTTTCTTCATGGTAAACATACTTCTACATTTTCTGTGGTAGAAAATTTGTGGGATCTCTCTGTCTTCCAAATTTTTAGCAATGTCAGAATTGAATGATTCCTTACTTGGGCAGCTGCTATCAATTACCTTTTTTACACAGGGCCATGACTGTGTCAGGGATGGGTGTGCGCACCGCCACCTCCCATGGATCTCCACGCATCCCCACACATGGAGCAACCTCCGTTTTCCCCAGTTGCTCCATGCCTGGGGATTGGGGGAGGGGGTGAGTGGAGATGCGTGTTTTTCAGGAGGGTGTAAAAAGGGCCAAAGTCTGCCATGATTCATAGCTTTGTGGAATCTGGTTAAGTAGTCCTCTGTTTCTATCTTTGTTGAAACTTTGTGAATATACATTGGTTGTAAGGAAATCTGTGCAGTTTGATTTCCTCTGATTTTTCCATAGTGACTGATAGCTCCCCACCCCTTAACTTCCCTACCTCTTTGGGCCGCTTCCCAATTCTCAGATTGCCCCAGTGCATGTCTGTTTGAGGATTTGTGCTTCTTGGGTCTACTCCATCTGTAAGGCCTTGCTCTGCTCCTGTTGGGCCTAACAGAGGCCTTGTTTCAGCATGTTGTCTCAACAGTCTGCACTCAACTGAGGCTACATTTCCAGTCATATGATTAGAATCTCTGAGACCTCCCAGAGTGGAAGTAGGCTATAAGTGTGTGCCACAAATAATAGACTCATTATTTGTTTCATCACTACTATGTCCAAAGTCCCTTTGCATCTGCCAATGGATGCTTCCACTCCATCCCTGGGTGCTGCCATCAGACCCTCTAATTGAATTGGGGAAAGGGATGACTAATTTCGCCGTACATAATTTGCAAGCTCAAAATGGAGCTGATTACAGCTTTGTCCAAGTCTTTTGTGGAAGTAAAAAATTATCGCATTTGGAGACTCTGATTACCTGATATAAATCAATATAAAAACACATTATTCATTCATTTGTTCACTCGTTCCCCTTTGGCAAAAAAGAGTGACTCAGTTTTCTTACCACCCATACCTCAAAGGGACCAGCATCTTTGATCATGAAATTCCCGTATTATTCCTAAATTTAAGAGTCATCACTGGATAATCATTGCGATTTCTGTGTAGCTATATTTGTTGTAAATGTTGTCATTTTATCTCTGATGTCCCCATTGTAGGGAATGCAGAGCTGAAACTTGGCAAGGGGATGTGAGTGGCTGCTGTGTATGGAAATTAGGAACAAAGAAGCCCCTTGAAGAATTAATTTTATTAATTACAAAGGAAATGTACCACTGCTAGAGTTCTAGTCCCAGATTCCCAACAGGAATTACCCTTCCAGTTCCAATTGCCAAAAAGCCCTTTGCAGTACCAGTACTCCTCTTAGACAGCATTAGAACTCTCTGAGGTTCTGAGCATTAGAATTAATTCTGTCTGGGAGAAAGCTGGACTACATTTCACAGCATTCTCCAAGAGAGCTTTAGGAGCATGCTCTGAGGAACTTCATTCAACATACAGGGAGGCAGAGTCCAAAGAGACACACCCAGCTCCTGCGCAGCTTTTAGCTGAGTGGCACCTAGGGTTATGCTAACAGATCGCAGTTCAGGTTCAGTCATTCAGTTCGGTCTGGTTCAGTCTGGTTGTTCGGTTTGGTTGCCGAGTTTGGATTCAGTTGTTCGGTTCAGTCACGTTTGGTTCGGTCATTCGGAAAAAGGTATCGCGAGATCCCATGATCATGCTGGAAACCAGAAATTCATGTGTGTGTGGAACTTGTGTGGGGAGAGAGTGTGTGTGTGGCTGGCTGGCTGTTTGGTTCGTGTGTTTAGGCTGTTTGTGTGTTTGGTTTGGCTGTGTTGGTTTGGCTGGTTGGTGAGTGTTGGCAGTGGGTGACTGTGTTTTGTTTGGCTGCTGCTTGTTCGGAAAAAAAATGAAGAGGGTGAGGATCAATAGGAGGACCTGGGGGAAGGCCAAGGTGGTGGAGCTGGTGGAGGAGGAGGAACTGGTTCCTGCCACTGCTGCTGGACCTTCGGTGGTGGAGAAGGAGCAAGAGCCGGCGGGCACAGGAGGTGCTGCCACTGCTGCCAGGTTTGTAAACTTTTTTTTACTTTGAGGACAAGAAGAATAATACTATCCTTTAGAGTGAGCTCACTGGCGTGCAGGTGGGTGGTGGGCATTCAGGCACAAACAGTGGGCATCAGAGGGTGGCAGCGTATGTCTGCCACAGAAAGAGAGGGTACTGTAGTGTGGGCTCTTCCAGCAGTTAGGCATGAGCACAAGCAGCACCCCCACGCAAACATGTACCTGCCAACCATCCCTAGCAAGGGTCTCCACTCTCTAGTTGCCATCCCTACCTAGCACCCCCAAATAAGGGCAGGATTTGCACGTGCCAGTCAGGGTCTTTTCAGTTGCCATTCCTAGCACCCAAAGAAGGGCAGGATTTGCTATCCAAATAAGATGGGATTGTTTAAATAATATCAATTAGACATGGTTTTGGAAAATCAGATTCAAAGGTAGCTTATAGATGATTGTAGACCATATCACAGATACTTACTTCTGTAACTGGAGGTTTAAACTGTATGGTAGAGAAGAGTGTATTTAATTGTACTTGCTGATTGCCTAATGTACTAGGCGATTGCTTAATTTTTTTCTGTATTTTGTAACAGCCTTTCGGCTATACAATAAAACTTATCTGTCTATCATGTGCCAGCCAGGGTCTTTCCAGTTGCCATCCCCCACTAGCACCCAAATAAGGGCAGGATTTGCACGTGCCAGCAAGGATCTTTCCAGTTGCCATCACTACTAGCACCCCAAGGAGGGCAGGATTTGCACGTGCCAGCAAGGGTCTCTCCATTTGCCATCCCTAGTATCCCCTACAAGCACCCCAAGGAGGGCAGGATTTGCACGTGCCATCCAGGCCCCATTGCCATCCCTTCCCAGCACCCAAATAAGGGCAGGATTAATTGCATGTGCCAGTCAGGGTCTTTCCAGTTGCCATCCCCCGCTAGCACCCAAATAAGGGCAGGATTTGCACATGCCAGCAAGGGTCTCTCCATTGCCATCCCTCCCCAGCACCCAAAGAAGGATTTGCACATGCCAGCCAGCCAAGGTCTTCCCATTGCTATCCCTCCCTAGCACCCAAAGGAGGGAGGACTAGAGGAATCATCATAAATTCATGATATTACTTTGGTGTTGTTTATGTGTTCCTGTTTCAGAGAGGGTGAAGATTCGGAGTCCTCAAATGCTGGTGCCAGGGGCAGGCACAGGACAAGGACACCAAGGCGGAGGTCACCAGTGCCACCCCCAGACACTGGGAGGGCATGGTCCGATGTCTGGCAGTGGTACGTGAGGCATGAGGATGGCTCCACAGAATGCAAGGTAAGGCATGGGGGCTGGAACAACAGGGGGTGGATTGCCCTATAACCTGTTAGGAAGTCCCCTGCAGAGAGAGATTGGCCACCCACCCACTTGTGGAGGAGACAGAATGCAGGCAAGGCTTGACAGACCATTGGTCTGATGCAGTATGGCACTTCTTATGTTCCTATCTTTTTATGTTCTTTAGTTCTGCCGTAAGAAGTTCCAGAAGCAGCATGAGGGGACCACATCAGGGCTGATATCCCACAGTGAAAAGCTTCACGGGATGACGGTGAGGAGGCCATGGCAGCTGCAGGACTCTGGGGTTGTGACCGTGGTGGAGCATCCTCATCACCAGATGAATGGGGGGAATGCACGGCAGAAGAAACACCATGTAAGCCCTTCCCCCTCCTCTAGCTCTGATGTGGAGTCCCCCAGGCCCCAGGAGTCTGTAGCAGCAAGGGTCTTTAGGGCCGAGGTGGAGAAGCCCACCCAGGACTTCATGGCCAGCCTGCAGCAGACAGCAGTCACCATAGAGAACCGACTGGTGGAACAGTTCCAGGCGCTCGAGGTGGAGAAAAAGAAGGTGGAGATGTACACCCAGTACGTCTCTGCCGAGATGGAATACCTGGAACTGTACCACCAGCCGGTCTCCAGGTGGCATGCAGTCGTGGCAGGGGCCATGAACTTTGCCTTGGCCCATGGCTACGATATGCCGGAGCACAGGGTGACCACCCCTCAGTCCTGTCCTGCACCCCTTTTGCCTTTCCCCCCAGGTTCCGGGGGACAGGCCTAAAGAGAAGTAAGCTAGACCGTTTTCTTTTATATGTTTAGTTTTGGTTTTATACTGTGTGTTGATGTTATTGTTCTTTAAAAATTGTTTATAAAGGTTGTATTTGTTGTTAAAAGCTTTGTTTGACCTGACCAATCTTTTATCCCTCTGTACTGAAGTTCTGGGAGGTGGCAGAATCTCATACAGCTAGTCGATCCCTACCAGCAGCACCTGGCACCTCCACATGTAGCATAAGTAAGGTATTACCCAAAGATGTGCCAGCAGCAGGGTCTCAACTTGCAGGCAGCCCCCCAGGAGGGGCTGTGTGTGTGTGTGTGAGAGAGAGAGGGGGGGGCTCCTTGGCAGCGGGCAGTAGGCAGTGGTTGCTGGTGGTCAGAGGGGCTTTTTTTCAGCGACTTCAGAGGGCATACGCGGGTGAGTGCTGAGGAGTAGGCTGGGGGGGGCAGGCTGGCGTGCAGGCTGGGCACCGGGCTTCTGGAAGCAGTGGAATGGAATGACAGTCCCCAGTGACTGGAATGCTGGTCCCAGAATCTCATTGATGGTTCCTGGGATGGGCGGGCATGACTGATTCAGGTACAGTGGAATGACAGCCTATGGGAGATGAATGATGTCCCTAGAAGTAGTGCATGGTTGGGCACACTTCATTCAATCATGCGATAGGTAGGTATAGAAATACACACAGGCAGGCACATAATACATTCCATGTTTTGTTATATTCCATCTCATTCTGGTAGGTTTGCTGTTGCTGCATGTGGGCATCAGGCACAGATGGGAGTTCTTCCTGGTTCTGGCAGGTGGCAGCTTGAGCTGGCCTCCCCTCCACCCCATCTCTCTCATTCTAGCGGGGAGCCTCTCTCTCCCTTTCTCTCTCTGGCCATATAGTGCTAGTAACAGCATGAGTGGGATTGTGTCTGTTTCTCCTTCTAGCAGTGGGGAGACTTTCTCTCTCTCTTATTTCTCTCTCTTTCCCTTGACAGCAACCTGGGCGGGCAGACAGGCACCTTGGCATGAGAGGCAGGAAGGTGAGCTGAGGCAGGCTTTGAGCTTGGCAGCAACCTGGGGTACAGAACCCTTGGCACAGACAGCATATAGGCCTGGGGGCCATTGGCACTAGCAGGAGCAGACATTGGTTGCCAGGGTACAGGACCCTTGGCAAGGACAGCATATAGGCCTGGGGGTCATTGGCAGCAGCATCAGACATTGGTTGCCAGGGTACAGAACCCTTGGCAGAGACATCATATAGGTCTGGGGGCCATTGGCAGCAGCAGCAGCAGCAGACATTGGTTGCCAGATTACAGAACTCTTGGCACAGAGAGCATATAGGCCTGGCGCCAATTGGCACTAGCAGTAGCAGACATTGGTTGCCAGGGCAGGCAGGCAGGCGGCATGGCATGAGCAGAAGTCAGGCAGACTGAGGCAGAGTTCGAACTTTGTAACCTGGGCGGGCAGGCAGGCAGACAGTGTGGCATGAGAGGCAGTAGGGCAGGCGGGCTTGGGCAGGATTTGAGCTAGCAACCTGGGTGGGCAGACAGGCACCTTGGCATGGGAGGCAGGAAGGCATACTGAGGCATGCTTTGAGCTTGGTGGCAAGCTGGTCGGGCAGACAGGCAGAGTGGCATGAGAGGCAGTAGGGCAGGCAGGCTGGGACATTGGCAGCAGGGCACTCAGATAGGCTAGCAAAGACTGTGCAGCGCAAGAGAGTGAGAGTCAGTCAGTGTCACATTGGCGGGCCGAGATCGTGTAGCCATAGGCCGCCTGGCAGGTTTACAGTTTCCCAAGGCCACCTAGTGTTATGAGGTCAGTCAGATAAGGTGGCCGAGGCCATTTAGTATGAGAGAGGGAGGGGGGGGCAGGGCAGGCGCCAGATATTGGGAGGGAGGGACAGTACCTAAGCAGCACAGCAGCAGTAGCCCTAGCCCAGATTGAGGAGGAGGAGCCCCATCCCAAGACTGCCCCTGGCATGGGATGGCGTGTGCCACTGCACCATCAATCCTTGTCCAGGGGCAGCTCGGGGAATCCCAGCAGTGGAAGGTTCACCTTAATGAACAGCAACTGCTCCACTAACTTGGCCCCCAATGTCAGGTGGTGTGGGGAGCAAATGTCCCCCACCATTGAGAACACCCGCTCTCTGGGGACACTGGTTGGTGGGTAGGACAGTAATCTCTTAGCCACTTTTGTCAGGGTCGGCCACACGTTGGCCTTACCAGCCCTGCCCAGTAGGCCAAGGGATCGCTGCTGGGATCAGTGCATGGCTCCTCCTCCAGGTAGGTCTCCACGGCTGCTGAGACGCCGTCGTACTCCCTCTCATAGCTCTGCCTGGGAACCACCTCCAGCACTGCCCTCAGCCACGTTGCTTGTTGTGGGGGACCCTATGCTCCCCAGAGTGGCCTGCACGTAGGTCGAGCTGCTTCTGCTTCTGCTGCTGGCAACAGGGGTACTGCTGCTGCTGGCGCTGCTGCTACTACCGCTAGGGCTGGGGGATAGACCTGCCTGGCCTGGTTGAGAGGGGTGACTGCTCCCACTCCCACCATCCCCAGGGGCATCCTGCTGCATAGCCCTCTCTGCCTGCCGGACCCTCTCCACCAGCACGTCCTTCCAGAGGGCATAGAGCACTATCTTCCATACCATGCTGCCCTTGACCCTGGGGTCCAGCATTGTTGCTCAGACATATTGCTCCCGCTGCAGGAGGGCATCAAAATGTGCCTCCAGTCCTGACTTCAGCTTCCGCATCAGGCCAAGCATCTCATTGGCCAGCTTCCTGCCCGCAGGGCCACAATCCCACCCAGCCTCGTCCAGATCCCACAATCTCGTCCAGCCTCCTCTAGAGACTTCGGACCAGAGGGGTCACCTGGCTGAGGGTGGCAGTGGAGTTGCTCACAGTCTCTGTTATGGCCAGGAATGGTCCCAGGACAAAGACTGTTTGAGTCAGGAGCTCCCATTCTGCCCCATTAAACCCTTCCGGTGCCCTGCAGTCCATCTCCAGTTGCACCTGATGCAAGGCGGCTTTCTGCTCCACAAGCCATTCGAGCATCAGGAAGGTGGAATTCCACCTGGTGGGCACATCCTGGATGAGCTGGTGCCCTGTGTAGCCTTGCTTGGCCTGCTTCTCCCAGTTGAGCTCGCTGCCCTTCATGCTCTGGTTGAAGAAACCCGCCAGCTTCCTCCCCCGGTTGATCAGGGAGCTAAGAGTGTCTTCCCCAATCCCTTTATCCCCCAAGCCCGGAGCGTTCCTGACCACCAGGTGAAGGGTGTGTGCGGTGTAAGGGATGCTGGTGAAGCCCCCATCACAGACTGCCTTTAGTACATTTGCGGCATTGTCTGTCACCACACACCCCTTGGTGAAGGCCGCACCTGTCATAAACCACTCCCTCACCATGGCGGCCAGGGCTGCCTCAATGTTTCTGGCAGCGTAGGGGCTGTCCATGACTTGTGCCTGAAGCAGGGCCCACTTATACCCTGCTTCGGGACCCCTCATGCCACTCCCCAAAGCTGCCTCCGGGTCCTGGCACCAGTACGCCGTTACCACCAGGTACGTGCGCTGGGCATTCCTGCTGGACCACAGGTCTGTGGTGAAGTGGACTGTGGCCCCCCCAGCCCCTGCCAGCTGCTCCCTCACCCGCTCTTTCAAAGCCCTGTAACGGTCTGGCACCACAGTCCGACTGAGGGTGGTGTGGGATGGCAGCTTAAACTGGGGGGCCAGGAACCCAATCAGCCACTGGAACCCCTTGTCCTCATCCAGCACAATCATTTCGGCCAACAGGCGCTTGGCTTTCTTTTGAAAGTCATGCCGCCCTGCTGCCAATGGCCTTGGCAGCTGCCCCCACCTCAGCTCCTCCATGGTGGACTGATGTTGCTGGCGAGGCTCCTGCTGCTTTTCTCTCCTGCTCCTGCTGGTAGAGGCAGCAGTTGGTGCAGGACGCTTGCCTGCTGAAGGAGCCAGGCGACTGGCCGCTGCTGCAATCGGGAACCCGCTGGCATCCACTTCCCCTGCCTTCCTGCTTAGCATCAGAGCACTGTCTGTCTCTTATACACATCTAGATGTGTATAAGAGACAGGTCTTGGACGCTTGCCTGCTGAAGGAGCCAGGCGACTGGCCGCTGCTGCAATCGGGAACCCGCTGGCATCCACTTCCCCTGCCTTCCTGCTTAGCATCAGAGCACTGTGGCATGACTTCAGGTGCCTTGCCATTGCAGTTGTCCCAAGGTTGGCGAGCACCTGCCCATGCTTCACCATCTTTTTGCATAAAATGCACTGCACCTCTCTGAGATCATCTGCCCGCAGCAGCTTAAAATGTTCCAAGACAGAGGATTTCCCCCCCCCCTCCTGCCTTCTAGTCCGCCCCGGGTGACGCACTGCTGCCAGCGCTGCTGGGAGGGGCAGAACATGGTAGTGGTGACGATGACACAGCTCTGGGAGGAGGGACAGCCATCACCTCAGATCCAGAAATCTCCTCTGCGGCACTAGTGTCAAGTTCTGTCTTACTGTCCTCAATTACTGTGATGTCCCTTGAAGGGGAGTACTGGGACCCTGAGGCTTGACTACCCACCACACTGCTGGCACTCTCCCTGTGCCCCCTTCTATAGCTGCTGCTGCTGCTGCGGCTCCTCCTCCTCTCACTACTGCCATTGCCCGGGGATCAGGCCCTGCTTCTAGCAAGCGGGGTGGGATCCACCAGCTCTGGACTGCTGGGGATCGCCTTCACAATGGGGGCATTGGTGGCCCTGGAGGAACATTGGAAGCAGCAGCACCTGCTCCAGCACCAGCAGAGACAGACACAGCCTCATGTCCTGCAGGCCTTTCAGTGCCCTGCGTGGCAGTGGAGGAGGGCACTGCCAGGAGGCGACGCTGAGCCGCTGAAGCCTGTTGCCCTAAAGCAGGCGTGCAGAGTTTTGGATGTGGTGATGTGCTCGGGCTGCTGCTGCTGCCTGCTGCTGCTCCGCAGGCATGGCCCATACCACCACCTCTCCCATGTGCCCCATTGCCTGTCTTAAGGGCAGCAGACCGGCCTCTCCTACTTCCCTTCTCCATGTCTCCCAACTCAAGCACGCACAAAGATTTTATTTAAAAAATCATTTAATTTTTTTATTCACATTTTTTTATCTAATATTATATCTATCTCTACACTAAATCTAACTGCTATTGGCTATTCTAATACCTGTGGAACTAATACTAAATGGAATATCCTAATAACTACAAAGGCCTTGTTCTACAAACATATTGTATCTCTATAACTAAGCTAACCACTTCATCTATCTATCTATCTATCTATCTATCTAT
>QEPC01006795.1:664358-680062 GCA_003113815.1 Sphenodon punctatus | reverse complement strand
CCCGCCGCTCTCCTCCGCCTCCCTCCTCGCTCCATCCCGCCATGCTTCCCTGCTGCAGATTTCCATTTAAATCTCCCTCCAGTGGTTGTGTTGTTGCTGGTTGCCTGGCAGCGACACTGCGTGCATTGTCCACGGCTGGGGCTCATTTCTTTTGTTTCTGCCCAGGGATTGGCGTCCAGATGTTACTTTTTGTTGTTTCCCGGTGGGGATCTCTTTGACCATGCTTCCCGGGATATTCCCCTGGGGAGCCCGGGAATCATGGTTGAAATTGACCCCATGTGGGTATTGAGCATGGTGAACATCTGGTGCACACCGAACAGACGTTCAGGACTCTTTGGCCCCGCCGCGGAATTGAGCGTGGTTCACTGTGGTTGAGCGTAATCTCGTAACGTCTGAAAACACCCTGAGTCTCCAGATTCTGGGGATAGCCCTGCTTTCTCCAGATTGGCCAAAGGCACTTATGGTGACCTGGAGAAATCAGGGCTTCTGGGAGCAGCAAGAGATGTCCCCCTAAAGAGGGGTGGGCCATAGAGAACATTCTACCCCCTTTCTGACATGGTCCTTTACCTATAGAGCATCATAGAGGTGTGCACCAGGGGACCCATGTAATCATTCGTTTTTATTTTTTGTTTTTGTTATTTAAATATTTTATTTTAATTTTCTTAAATATAGAAATTTTGTTTTAGTTTTTCCTTTCATTTTTGATTTCCGTTACTTTCAATTGAAAACACATTTTTGGCTGTACTGTTTTTATTTTTAATATATTTAAGTGAAACCTGACATTATTGTACCTCCAATGGAAGGCATTATGTGTACCAAATTTAATAAAGATTAGATGAAGGAATTCAATTTTATAAGCAGTAGATTTATGTTAGTTTGCAAACATCTGCATATACATTCCTGGCTGTACTTTCTTTGTCTCCCATCTAATGTGGATGAAAATTGGCAGTTTTATACCCTTCCCCAGGTTTACTCTCTGTGCTGACTTTCAGAAGAATTGAATAAAGGGTCTTGGTGGTATAAGCAAGTATCTTATAAATGTATGTATGACTATAACAATTTTGTAGTCCAACCAGTGTACATGAAATGTGGCAGAGCTGTATCTCACATCTTCAGAATAATCTATTCCAAATATCAGAAAGATGTGATAAAAGTTCAATTTTATAAGCCTGCACTTATTCAGAGAATGAGCCTATGCCAGGGATTCTCTTATGTATCACTGTGGTATAAGATCCGTTTGTAATGCCGATTGACCAGCAGATGTCAAGCATATATCATCATTCTGTGCTGTGACCACTCCAAATTCTCTCCTCCACAATTCTACTTCCAACTAGGAAGTTGGAAACATCTGTTTAGGAAACAGACAATTGAGATTCTCTTATGTCCTCTGTCACAGTGTTGCAGGATGTAATTGTGATGATAATTGGCCAGCCTGGATGTGTAAACTATGTCTCATGATTGCTGGGATGCTATCCCCAAAGTCCTAGTTATTCCTCTTCTGTGCCTGCTTCAGGGCCGCCCCCTATGCCTGCCTCAAAGCCACCACCGATTGGTCCTGTAAATCTGGAAGCATGCAGTAATTGGCCAGTGAATGTGTCTGTCAGTCTTTTGGGTTGCTCCACATCCTCCCTCCTACAGCCTCCCTCCCCCTGCCATGCTAGGTGCCTGCCTCTGATTGGCACTGCACGTGCTGCTATTTATCTGAATAATAGTCTTCAAGGGGACGACTTCAATTGCTTATAAAATTGGGGCCCTTTATCAAATTATCCTGTAGGTTGGCAGAGATGACAGGGAAAGTGTGGGATATATTCCTGGAAAATGTCTTGTAAGCAGGATGGAATATCGGACTATTCTGATGTTACAGCCAGAAATATGTTATAGCCAGAAATGCATTTTCAGGTTAATAGCTTATAACATCAGGACACTTTATCCAATCCTTCTGAAATTTGGCAGGATTGGTAATCTTGGGGAGGGACATAATCATTCCATGTTTCATGCAACTTGGATGGAAGATAAAGAAGGTGTAGCCACGAATGTGAATACAGCTTTTCTTAAAATCACAACATTCAATTGCTTATCAAATAGGTTCCCTTTATCCAAACATTTCAACTTCTGGTGCACCTAGTGCCCTCCACTGGGGGTACAACCTCACCAAGCATCATCAGAATTGAATAAGAAACAAAAAAGTTATAGTTAGAAATATATTTTTCAGTTTTTCCCATTATTTCAAAAACAAAAATCAATTTTCATTATTATTATTTTTCATTTTCATTATTACAATAACAAAAATGAAAACAATTTTTTTTGGGTTTTGTTATCATAATAACAAAAGTGAATTGCACACCCCTAGAACATCCTGAAACTCTGTAAGTGATAGTGAGGTTACATCAGCAAGGAGCATGATAGTCCCTTTGCTGTACTCCCTTTCTGATGTGCCCCCCTGTGGATCATTGTGATGCCACCATGCTCCTTCAGGGGTGGGATTATGTCAGACAGGGGTACGAGATTCCCTTTACCCCACCCCCACTGATGTGGCCCCATCTCCTTTGGGAGGAATCTGGAGCGGTAACCCTACCTGTGTGATGGGCCCAGCCCTACTCCATCCTTATCTCCTGCGCTCTTGATCCTCTGGAATAGACCCCCTTGCTGCTCTGTTTTGGAGCCAGCCCTGCTTCTGAAACCTTGTACCTTTTCCTCCCAAGTCCTCCTCTGGTCCTGCAAGATCTCACCCCAGCTTCAATCCTGATTCCCCAGCTGTCCCCAATCTTTATATACATCTATGTCCCAGATGACCCCACCCTTGATAAACACACCCCAGAACCTTTTGCCCCATCGTCTCCTATTCTGTTAGAGTCTGTGTATGGGCCTGTATACAACATGAATCACAATAATGAAATAACAGTGAGATGCAACTCACCTCTGTCTTGATGAATTGCAAGCAATCAGATTTTGTTAATATAATTTATAGTTAGCAGCAGAGATACTATAGTAGCCTGCACCTAATGAATACTAATGCAATCTTTAAAGCTCATTTACCAAATGCATACAATTAAAAGACAATGAGAATCATTACTTACAAAGCACATTCCAAGCTTATCAAAACATCCCATTTCTTTATAACAATAATTGTGAACTAAAACATGCCAGTCACTTAATATTTATTAATTTGAGGGTTATTTGTCTCTTTGTGTGAAATGTGGCAACTGTTATTGAGAGTAAAAATAATTTAATGCAAAACAAAATTTTAATACAAATAGTTAATGAGAAATGCTAAGGAAATTACAAAGGCGAATAAAATTTGAGAAATAATACTTCACGGGTGACTGATTTATTTATGTGTTTTCCCCATCACTGTCCACTGTTGTGATATCAATGGATTGTGTGTGAGCTTATTGATATTTATTAGCAGATGCTCTATGGCTGGATAAAATTTCAAAATGATTAACAGCTCTAGGGCAAGATTCTACCCCCATTCACAGCCATGTAAAGACAGAGTAACTCTATTGAAACATAAGAGAAATTCATTCCAGACCCCATTCAGTAATCTGTCAGGATGAAAGATCCATGACTACAATCTCATGTACTCATAGGGCCAGCAAAGACAACAGGTGGGGCCAAAAGGGGTTGCAGACAATGACTCCATCAGACCATGAAAGAATCTAAGAAGACCAATTGGAAAAGGAAGATCTAATCAGTGCTCCTTGTACCTCTTGAATTAGCCAACTAGGATACAGAGGAGTTGTTACTCTAAGACCCATAAGAACATACGGAATGCCATATTGGTCCATCCATTCCAGCTAATGGTCCATCCAGTCCAGAATCCTGTCTTCAGAGAGAAGGCAACTCAAGCTTAGAAAGGAATAGTAACATCAAAGTTTGATGAATTTCTAAATTAAAAAATGCAAATTCATATTTCAGGTCAGTTTGTGAAAATTGAAATGAAAATGAAAATGTGTTATTTGGTAAGTTTTAATTTAATATCTATCCATGAACTTGTTATTATGTAATATGTTATATAATATGCTTATGTAAATGGTGATTGGTTGACATCTAGCTGAAGTTGTGGTAATCAAACCAACCAAAGTTGAACTAACAAAAGTCAAGCTGAATGCATTCTCAAGTTGATGTTCTTAGAAGGTGCAACTCCAAACTGAACTGTTCTTAAAAAGACGCAAATCTCTGAAATGTATAAGTGCCTATAAAGCCCTAAACAGCCTTGGCCCGACCCATTTGAAGGACCGCCTCACCCCCCTGGTCCTGGATTGGCCCCTGCGGTCATCAGGGGGTGCTCTCCTCGTGGTCCGCCATCTGCTGGGGGGCCACGATGGGGAGAGCCTTCTCAGTGGCTGCTCTGCGGCTGTGGAACTCCCTGCTGGTGAAGGCCCATTTGGCCCCAGATCTCCCTTCGTTTCGATGCCGTTGTAAGACGTGGCTGTTCTGCCTGGATTTCGATGGGGAGGGGCAGTTAGGGATATTTTTTAATTCCTCCCTGTTGTGTTTGTTTTAAAGTTGTTTTTATTGTAATAAGCCACCCAAAGCTGCCTGTGGCAGGATGGGCAGGAGAGAAATGTTAAAAAATAAATACATAAATAAATAAAATATACAAAAAAGTGTTATTTGTTTCTGCTTCTTCCATGATCTTCAAAATTTCTCTCCAAGGGCATGTATTATTCCTCTGTTTAATTCAGGCAGAGCAGCTCCAGCTTTGAGTGAGGTGGGTATAATATTGATGTACTCCGGTAAAGGGAAATTTGACAAATTTTTATATGGTCTCTACACCATTTACATGGCTGGCCCTTTCTAAACTGTTTCTGGGCCTTTTTGGCTCATATGGAACCAGAGGCAAGCCAACCACAATTTATTTGGGGATTTTCACACAAGACACTCTCCACCCACTACCCACCCACCACTCACTATATATGGGTGTTTTCAGACGAATCGGCCCCGTCACGTCATCAATACATTGATCCCCCACCAGGATGACCCCGTCACACCCTACCAGATGTGCCAGGGGATCCCGGCGGGGAATCGGGGAGGGGGTGGGGCTGGGCTGGGGCCGCACGGCACAACATGCGGCTGCATGGCCCCAACCCCTCCATGCTCCCCGCCGCCCGCCCTCTGGGGAGACAGGCGGGCTGTGGGGCCAATGCCGCCACAGTGTCTGGCCGACTTCGCCACGGCTCGGAATCCCGCCAGTGATTCCGGGCCATCGCAACTGACCAGATGTTACTTTTCTTTGATCCCCGCCGGGAATCACTTTCACCGCGCTTCCCGGGGAATTGGTGTGGCTAGCCTGGGAAGCATGGTTGAAAGTGACCCCATGTGGGGATTGAGCGTGGCGAACATCTGGCGGCCACCAAACAGACGTGTGAGTCACAGTGACCACAGGTGGGTATTCACCATGGTTCACTGTGATCTCGTAACGTCTGAAAATACCCTATGTTGACAGGACTGCAGTGTTTCCCTATGGGTGCCCTGTAACATGTATGGTCCTTTTCACACAGACACTCTAACACTGATAATATGGGTGTTACATCTTATTATACATGTTGCAGGGCTGCAGGTGTGGGCTATGGGTGCCCTGCAACATGTATAATTAAATGTAACACCCATTTTATCAGTGTTAGAGTGTCTGTGTGAAAAGGGCCTATATTGGGTGGGTAGTGGGTGGAGATTATCTTGTCTGAAAACACCCTTAGATGTACAGACATTAAGCTCCACAGGTAAAAAGCTCTATATAAATAAAGCTTTTTCTTCCCCTAGAAGGAGCTACAAATCTTCATGGCATTTGGATGCCAACTGGCAATCTTAAATGCATTTTTCACATAATTTGTAAATCAAAAGGCCACTTTTCATGGACAACTGACCTGCTTGGCCACTGTTGAATATTTAGACTGTCAGGTACCATTGTTTATGGGGAAAGAGATGTTGTGAGTAATAGCTGAAATGTATTGATGTGGATTTGCATTTTAAATGCCACTCACTTTTGCAAAGTGAACTATATAAAAGAAGTGATCCACAACAAGAGGATATTATTCAGCCAACTGAATCCTATTGATTGACGTGGGAAAGTGAGTCTTTTGCTGCTGTTTGTGCGACTGTATAGGGTTAAGAGATCAATCAAATGCTGGGTTTGAGAACTACAATACTTGAACCAAGAACCATTGAAGGAAGCCATTTTCTTCTGAACATTTTATTCTGATTTTGAGCAAAAGAGTCATCTCAGATTTATGCATTGTTGCCTAGGCTACTGATAAATGCAGTAGCAGCAATGTGATATTGATTGAAGCTAGGGCTGAAATGAATATTTGGAGCAATTACCAAATTGGATGAATTTGATGTATTTTTTATCCATGTAAGTGAAGCAAATCTGAAGTGACATTCACTTTCCGCTTTGTTTGTATTCATTTCAGTTTCTTCATGTTCTTTTATTCAGTTATTTGCTTATTCAGTTACTTCCTGTTTGGTATTTTCTGGTTTTGTTGTTTGTTCTGTATTACAAACCAATCAAATAAACACAGAGTGGCTGAATAGACAAGGTTGAAAATTTTGCAATGGTGATGAAAATGAATTTGAATATTCATTTGAGGGTGTGAATATGTAAATTAACTACATGAATATGAAAAATCCTGTTCATGTCAGAAAAAGCAAGCCAGAAAGAACAAAAGGAAAGTCCAACTCAACAAAGTCGTTAAACCTGTGCTTAATTTTGAACCCAGCACCACTGGTTCTCAGGTAGGTGCTCTACCTACTGACACCTGTCTCCAGAAACATGGTGTTTACTCCACCCTTATTGGCCAACACTGCGCTTGCAGATCCTCTGATTGGCTGGAGGCAAGGCACACTCTGTTGGCCATTGCCAATGTAGGGGCCATCTTCTGTCTGTATAAGGCTCCAATAAACACCAGAGGCTATCTGCTCAATGTAGAAGCAACTTGGACCTGCTTGTGTGTTCTAACCCTGCTTACCTTCCAGTATTGCTGCTAGCTCTTGTTTGAACTTCAGTCTTTGTCTCTTCTTTGGCCTAAACTTCAGTCTTTCCCTAAGCCTTCTACCCATTCTTGTTCCTGTCCTCTTTGGACTGATCTCCTTACTCTGACCTCTTGGCTTTTTCCATGATGTGCTGTACGTGGATTGTCCTTCAACTTTGTTTGCTTGGCCTGGTTGATCTTTGGCTTTTGACCCTGCAGTTCGCATCCTCATATAACATTTTTTTTTGCCCTTCAGCTTGTTGCCTGCCTTCCTAAGGTTCCGATCCTGCAAAGACCACCCACAATTAAGGTAGCTGACACTACATTGCACCAATGTTGTTCCAGTGGCTCACAAGCTCAAGCTGGGTGTGGGGCCCACCAGACAGGTAACAGGCTTGGTGGCAGTCCACTCCTGGAAACCAAATCCACTAGCCTTGAACTCCTGGAAATACAGTACCTGTCCCCCATGCTCCCACCCATGTATCACCTATGAGATTAATTTACTGATTACAAAATCCCAGCATGCCTAAAGATCCGTGTAAGGCAATGCCAGAAGACCAAACATTTATTTGCATTTTGCCCATTGTGTAGGAACATCCTAATGTTTGAAGCACAGACACAACCCCTCCACCCCAAACAAGCAATTTGTTCTTCACTGAAAAATGCATTGAGCCCTTAGCATAGCAACAGGTCCATAACACCTATCCAATTGATAGTTTGCATAGACCCCTATGGGACACTAATAAAAACTTCAACCACAAAGCATTAGCATTGAATGGTGGCAGGACTCTAACTGCTCAGAACATGCAGAGCACTGTCTGTCAATAAAGTGAATCCTCTCATTGTAAGGATATGTACTATAACTTTAAGACAGGGGCCTCCCCTAGGGAGAGGGAGAGGAAGTGGAAGTCCAGGTTAGGAGCTGGGCAGAGTTTGGCATGGAGGCCTGCTAGCAATAGCTCTGAATAGTGTCTGTAGAAAGACAATTACTAAACCTTACATCAAAACTCCAGTACAGCCTGTGTCTCTATATACCCAAACATAACATGGTACCAGGAGTAGGGTACTGCAGAGAGAGACCAAACTAAGGGGCTGATCATAGAGAAGGAGGGGAGTGTTGCAAGAAAGCAGAGCAGAGAAAATGGAGGCACTCAAAGCACCTGAGAAGTTGAGACTCACAGGGAACATGGCAGAGGCCTGGAAACGCTGGGCCTTGCTTACCTGCGGGACTGCCTCACTCCCCATGTGCCCGTGTGACCCTTGAGATCATCCGTGGCAGCCTTTTTGGAGGTTCCCCGGGTGAGGCGGGTCCCGGTCATCGATGTTAGAGCTTTTTCGGTGGCCGCCCCTGTGTTGTGGAATTCACTCCCAGAGAAGGCTGGATTGGCTCCCACTCTCCTGCTATTTCAGCATGTATGTAAGACCTGACTATTTCGTCAGGCTTTTAGTGGTGGTGGTGGTGGGGGGGCATTCTTTTCCCCACATATTGTATTTTTTATTTTTTTATTTTTTTATTGATTATTGTTGTTCGCTGCCTCGGGCTGTCCTGTGGGCAGGAGGGGCGGGATATAAATTTTGCATAAATAAATAAATAAAATAAAATAAATGAACTTCCAGATCTATATTCAAGCTACAGGACTGGATGCCAAGGAAGGACCCCAAAAGGTAGCCATTTTCTTGCATGTAGCTGGGCACGAGGCAGTGAATGTTTTCCAGGCCATGTAACTAAGCCAAGAGGAAAGAGACAGTCGTACAAGTGTCCTGGATAAATTTGAACAGTAATGTATGCCCAGAAACAATGAGATTTATGAACTATATAAATTTTGCATACGAGTGCAACAGGAGGGGGGCACAAGAGACAGCAAACTTAAAAAGAGACTCCTTGAAGACTGTGAGCTAACATTGGCCAAAGCAGTCTGCATGGCCCAAACAGCAGCAGTGACAGAAGCTCGAATGCAGGTACTGGAAGGGAAAGCAGCTCATGCAGCTGTTGATGCAGTGGGAGAGGCCAGAAACATTAGGAAGCCTTTGAAAAATAATGGGGAGAGGTCCTATCAGAAATCAGGGGCCCACAAAAAATCAGGGGCCTATGAGGAAAAATATTCAGCCACAGGAAAAAGAGCCACAGCCATTGAGATGCAGAGAGCATTCTGTGAACAACAGGAGGGAGCTGCAACAGGGACAGAGAAATGTTCAAGGTGCGAAGGCAGACACAGATATCAGTGTCCCGCAATGGGAAAGCAGTACAATATTTGCAGAAAATTTAATCATTTTGCAAAGGTATGCCAACAGGCTCAGTTTAACCGGAAGACACTACAACAATTGCAAGCAGAGTACAACTATCAGGATAGTGCCAAAGAAGATCTCTTCAAAGACATCATGACAGAAGCAGACTCGGGTACAAAGGAATGGACCCTATCTTTACAAACTAATGGAACTAGTGTCACATATAAGTTAGATACAGTGGCCCATGTAAACATAATCCATGAGGTTATACTCCAAAAGCTTAAGAAAAAACCAATCAAGCTTGTTAAAAGTATGACAAGACTGAGGGCTTATAGTGGGGAATTAATACCTCACCGAGGTAAATGCGAGTTAGAAGTAATATGGCAAAATCACCCAGAGAAGATCACATTTCTAGTAGTCTGTGGGAACAAGGAGCCACTTTGGGAATTGAGAACTTGTAAGGCTCTCAGGCTCATTAAAAGAGTAAATGACAAATGTGGTAAATCAGACACATGACACACCAATTGAAGACAAGTACCAAGAGATCTTTCAGGGCATTGGCAAAATAGAAGTAGAACATAAAATACAATTAGTGGAACCAAACAACCCAGTTATCCATACTCCCCGTAAAGTTCCACAGACACTGAGGAAAAGATTAGGGGAGGAACTGGATTGCTTAGAGACTTTAGGGATAATAGAGAAAAATGAAGAACCAACAGAATGGGTTCATTCACTAGTTATTATAGAAAAGAAGGATGGTTCCCTAAGATTGTGTCTGGACCCAAAAGAACTGAACAGGTAGATTAAAAGAGAACATTTCCCATTATCCACCAGGGACGAGATTTTGGGGGACATGACTGGGGCAAAATATTTTTCCACTCTAGATGCAGCCAAAGGCTTTTGGCAGATTCCCTTAGACAAAGGTAACTCCAGGTTGTGCACCTTCAACACACCGTTTGGGCATTATTGCTTCCTTAGATTACCGTTTGGGATCAAATCGGCCCCTGAGATCTTCCACAGGATGATGCAACATATCTTTTGAGGGAATCCCAGGTATCAAGCTGTATATAGATAACATTCTCATTTGGGGAAGCACTAGGGAAGAACATGATGAGAGGTTACAACAGGTTCTAGAAAGGGCTCAGTTCACTGGGTTGAAACTAAACAGGCAAAAATGCAAATTTAGATTGAGTGAGTTAACTTATCTGGGAGAAATATTGACTCCAGTGGGAGTGCAAATTGACCCTGAAAGGGTCCAAGCTATTACACATATGCTGCCCCCTACAGATAAGGAGGGAGTACATACCGAACATGGCAGCACATACAACTAATATGAGAGCCTTACTTAAAAAACACACACAGTGGTATTGGGATGCCAATCTGACTAAAGAGTTTGAAGACTTAAAATCTCTCATCAAGGAAGCTCCTGTGCTGAGATATTTTGACAGTAAAAGGCCCATCAAAGTGTCCTCAGATGCCTCTAAAACACAGGCATAGGAGCAACCTTACTACAAAGGTATGGGGATCATTAAAGACCGGTGGCTTATTCCTCCAGGGTACTAACTGAAACAGAACAAAACTATGCTCAGATTGAAAAAGAAGCCCTTGTCTTGTTATATGGGTGTAAGAAATTTCATATCTTCATATATGGGAGATCCATTATGGCTGAAAAGGACCACAAACCACTGATAGCAATAGCAAACAAAGGCTTAGGAGATGTTCCCCCCAGAATGCAGAGACTGTTTTTTCAACTGCAGAGATATGACATCTCATTACAATACACCCAGGGAAAAGATCTCATGGTAGCTGATACTTTGTCTAGAGCAGCTGATAAGACCAGGCAGGATAGTGAAACAGAAGAGGACATGGTACATATTAATGAATTGTTAAAACATTACCCAGTATCACCAAGGGCTTGGAGAACCTTAAAGGATGCCACCAGTAAGGATGAGATCCTTCAGACAGTAATTAGGGTCATTTCAGCGGGATGGCCAGCAGACAGAATACACATCCCATATGGACAGCACAAAGCTGAGCTCACAGTGATTGAAGGGGTTTTGTTCAGAGGCCACTGCATAGTGGTACCTCAAGAGTTACAAACAGGGATGCTCTCTAAAATACATGAAGGACATCTCGGTATTGAAAAATGTAAGCGGAGGGCCAGAGAGGTGCTGTACTGGCCACGAATGAATGAGGCCATAGAAAGTAAAGTCATGTACAACCTGCCAGGTGCACCAGGCCAGACAACAAAAAGAGCCAATGGAACTGGAACAGGAGGTCCCAAAACCGTGGTACAAACTGGGTGTGGATCTATTCACATATGGACACAAAGATTACTTAGTAGTAATAGATGGCTATTCACATTATGTAGAGGTGGTACAGTTAGACAGTACTTTGGCATGGCAAGTAATCTCAAAGCTCAAATCCATCTTCTCAAGACATGGTATACCACAGGTGGTAAAGTCAGATAATGGTTCACAGTTCACAGCAAGGGATTTCAAACAGTTTGCCCAGGACTATGATTTTGAACATATTACTTCTAGCACAAAGTACCCCCAGTCAAATGGCTTAGCAGAAAGTGGAGTGAAAACTGCAAAACAACTCATGAAAAAAGTGTTACATTCAAATTCAGACTTTGATCTTGTCCTATTAAATTATAGGGCATTAGGGATGGGCGAACGCGGTTCGGAAGTTCGGAGTTCGGACCGAACTCGAATAGTTCGGTCGACCGAACCGAACGTTCGAACCGAACTTAAATTCGGAAGTTTGGAGTTCGGACCGAACTCAAACATTTCAATCAACCTAACCGAACGTTCGAACCGAACTCGAATTCGAACGTTTGGTTCGGATGCGTTCGGTGAGTTCGGAATTGAATTTCCAATGGTTTCAATGGAAAACACATTATCAGCTGTAACATTTTTGTTTTTTGTGCTATGTGGCTGAAATTTGGAGTACCTTTACCTCCAATAGAACTCATTAAGTGAACCAAATTTTAAAACAATTGGATAAAGGAATCCGATTTTAGAAGCAGTTAAATTATTGTATTTTGCAATATTCTACATATACATTCTTAGCTGTAACTTCTTTGCCTCACATCTAATGTAGGTGAAACTTGTTCAGTTATAAACCTTCCCATATTAACTATCTTTGCCAAATTTCAGAAGGATTGGAAAAAAGGTCTTGGTGGTATAAACAATTAACATATAAATGTATGTCTGACTATAACATCTTTGTAGTCCAACCAGTGTACATGAAAATTGGCAGGACTATACATTTTACTTTCTTGATCATCTCTGCCAAATATCAGAAAGATATTATAAAGGGTCCCAATTTTATATGCCTGTTATAGCCAGAAATATGTTTTTTAGTTTTTTCCTTTTATTTCAAAAACCAAATGTCATTTTTAGTTCCTGATTGCACCAAACTAAAGACCAAACCAATCCCGACTGAACCGAATACTGAATCTGAACTCAACATTCAATCTGAACCACCGAACAGCTGAACATCCAAACTGACGAACCGAACACAGCCGAACCGAACGAGTGAACCGAACGGACGAAATGAACGCAGCTGAACTAAACGGCCAAACCCGAACTGAGATCTGTTCACCCATCCCTATAGGGCATCCCCATCACAGGTGGAGAAATCCCCAGCAGAACTCTTATTTAATAGGAAAATACATACCAACTTACCGCAATGTGAATGGGGGGAGGAGGTGAACCATCACCAAGTACAAACACAAAAAATAAAGGCAAGATCAATGCAGAAAAGATAGTTTGACCAGGGAGCCCATAAACTGCCCCCTGTTAAACCCTGTGACACGGTGAGGGTACACGATGGGCAGCAGTGGTCTCAAAAGGCAGTTGTAAATAGGGAGGTGGCTCCTTGATTTTATGAACTACAAAATAATGAAGGTCAGATAATGAGGCACAACAGACGGCATCTCTTACTTGTTCCCAGGGAAGAAAACGATATAGAAGAAACAGGAGCAACAGCAGAGAAGAGAATCATTAACTCCTCAACCAATTGAACAAGATACAAGGGGAATAGACATTCCAAAGAATGAACTTTGCAGGTCCAGTTGAATAAGAAAGGCACCAACTAGGCTGATAGAAAAATGTTAAAATAATTAGACCAATATGTTTCAGTGTTGTGTTGTGGGGTGGGGGTTCAACTGTTTGTTGTATTGTATACTGCAATAAGATTTACAATTTTGAAAAGGGGAAAGATGTAAGGATATATACTATGACTTTAAGACAGGGGCCTCCCCTAGGGGGAGGAAGTGGAAGTCCAGGCTAAGAGCTGGGCAGAGTCTGGCATGGAGGCCTACTAGCAATAGCTCTGAATAGTGTCTGTAGAAAGACAATTAATAACCCTTAAATCAAGATTAGTTATATATAGCCTGTGTCTCTATATACCCAAACATAACAAGAAACATAACATAACATACCCAAACGTAACAAGAACTAGTCTTCACTGAAGAGAATAAGGAAACAAATCCACAGAACAAAAGTGTCAAAGATATTCAAAGAACTACAAATGATCAACAAACTTCTTGAATAACAGATTTCTGTTTCTCCCTTGTACCAGCTTCCCCTTGTGAAGATTTAAACAGGGAGGTTTAAAAACACATTTTTAAAAAAAAAATAACAGTAGCTAGCAATATGTGAACAAGTCTCATGTATTGTATTTCTTCTGTGCTGGGGTAATATGTTTATTGTTTTTATTTTATAATATAATTGTGTCTTCCGATTCCATAACTGGGTCTGCCTTCAAAATTTGATTTTGGAAAATATAACAAGAAAGAAACAAAGACATTATGCTCTTCTTGTAAGAAGGTACAAGATTGATCTACTCTTTATCTGATACTTTCTACTTGTTATTGTTATCTGTATTGCAGTCATTCCTAAGCTTGCCAATCATGGGTCAGAGTTCCACTATGGTCCTTTTCACATGGGCTGAGGTGGGGGATGGGTGTGTGCTGTGGCTGGTGTGTGCCGTGTGGGTGGCTAGTCACACAGACACACACACGGACACACACATGGACACATCTCTACTCACCTTCGCCAATCTACATGCAAGGAGGCATCTCTGGTCCTTTTCACATGGACTGGGAGGAGCTGTGGGGCAAGGGGCAATGGGTGTGTTCCGTGGTGGGTATGCGCATGTGTGCAGCCGGACACATGGATGCACACCCATCTCCACTCACCTCCACTGATCTCCATGCATGGAGGCATCTCTGTTTTGTCCAATGCCTTCGTGCATGGGGGATCAGTGGAGATGGGTGGAGTGTAGAAATGCACACTCACCCACCCACCTGCACCAACGGTCACACAGACTCCTCTCCCATGCCCACCCAGTCGCCCACATGGGCAAGGGACTAGGAGCATCTTATGTGAAAAGAACTTCTGTTTTGTCCAATGCCTATGTCATGGGATTGGAGCTCACTACCCCACTCTAGGTTGTCATGACTCAGTTTCCCTGGCTTGCAGTTCTCACTGGATCAGCTCTCTCTCTAGAACTGATTGACCCTGCAATGGGTGAACCTTCTTGTCACTTTTTCAGCCACAGAGTTTCCCAGCACAGACTCTTTCTCTCTAGGTTCGTCTGTGTTTGTAAACACAGAATTAACCCCAAACTCTGTCTCTCCAATATTAGGATTAACAATTCCACTGGACCATACAAAGTTAAGTAAAAAGAAGTCTAATGAATAAATCATGACTAAGCATGCAGTACAAAATTCTACTCGAGAGTGCAGAAATGAAAACAACATAACCAATAACGCATTCCTATCTGTACTTGGATTCTCCTGACTTAGGCTTGCCCTAATCAAGGTCCAAGGGTATTTCAGTTCATGTCACAGCCAGCGATGGAAAGCTTGGCCGGGTACCAGTCTTGGTTTCCAAAAGGCCTTACTTCATAGTTCCTTTGGTGCAGCCCTTCTCTGGCTGGTAAGATATGATGATGCAGATGAAGCTGAACAAGTTGATCTCAACCAACTGAGAGAGATAGAAAAGGTCCTTCTTTGTCTTGTCTCCCCCCTTAAGTACCTTTCCAGGGTCCTTTGTTTGATTTTCCCGCCAGGTAACTCTGCTTTCAGTCACATCCATAGGAAGAAATCCATTTGCAACTCAATGGTCTATATGTCTGCAGAGGTGTTTAGGCTTTTTCTGAATACACCTTCAGCATGACTTTGCATTTCTCCATTGCATGGAGTGAGTTTCCAGTTCACAGCTTTCACATTACATACATGTTTTGAGAGCCTGCGGGGACCTCCATTTAACATCCACTTACCTGCCTCGCTGCTGCGGGGGCTGAGAAGCTCTGCCGCCGGCAGGGGGGGGTGTGCCTCGTTGCTACGCTGCCTGGCTGCTCTGCTGCTGCTCCCCACACCATCGCTGCCGCTGCCCGCTGACCTGCAGGGAGAAAGAACAAGCCGTGAGTTGGGGGGCTAGGGGGGAATCGCAGAGGCCAGCCACGTGGGTTGGCCTGTCCCCTCCCCCCCCC
>QEPC01006795.1:647672-658550 GCA_003113815.1 Sphenodon punctatus | reverse complement strand
CCCAGGAGTGGTTCCACTGCAGGGGCAGCCGGGCGAGCAGTGAGGCAGGCACAGAGAGACTGACTGTGTCCACTGCCTTACTAGAGGAGGGGGTGAGCTTAGCCAGTCTGGCCTCCAGGGCCTGTTGCTTCTTGCTGCCGGTGCCCTGTGCACGCATGAGGTGCGACCAGTCCAGAGGTGCTCCTATCAAACACACTAGACACCCAAAATGCAGCTAGCTTATTAAGCTCATTATGCCATGAAAAGAGACTATATATATATTTTAAAAACCAGTTCAGTTGTGCCCCCATAACCAGTTCATGCTGCCCCCACCCCATGACCAGTTCATTTGTGCCCCCACCCCCATATAATCAATTCACACTGCCCCCCACCCATAACCATTTAATTTGTGTCCCCTGGGCAGTGTGAATTGATTACATGGGGGGCGCAAATGAACTGGTTATGGGGTGTGGGTTTAAAGATAGTATTCCTGTTGGAAATAACTTCATTAAGAAAAGTTAGTGAAATAGCAGCCATAATAATCTCAGAACCATATCTGCAGATTTATTTTCCAAGATAGAATAGATATTGCTTTACATCCTAACTTCCTACTTAAGATAGTATAAGTAAGACAGTTGTGAGAATGTGGCCCTTTTTACACAGGCCTCTCCCATCCATGAACACGCAGATTTCTGTGTGTTCATGGGTGGGGAAGCCCCATGTGAGCGTAGCGGGGCATGTGCCCATGGTGAGTGGAGGTGCATGCACGCCCCCCCCAGCACGCATCGCCACTCACCCCCCCCACTCGTCCCCATGCACAGAGCAAATGGGGGAAACGGCGGTTACTCCGTGGGTGTGGATGAGTGGGGGGGTGAGTGGGGATGCATGTGCAGCTGTGTGCATGCTCCGTCCATGCACTGGCACACCCACGGACACCCCCACCCAGCGGAGTCATATAAAAATAGCATGTGAGGAGCCACTCAAAGAAGAACAGAAGGTTGCTACCTTGTAAATTAGTTTTTTTGAGATGGCTCAGAACATTCTCACAACACCCACCCTTACAGCCCGCATGGAAATATTTTTTTTAGATTTCTAGAAAGGGTTGGAAGGAGCTGTCATTCTGAGGGGGGAGAGTGATTTTTATACTAGAGGAACTCGAGACCATCATGTGGTCTATTATTTGAATAGGGTGAACATGCAGAAACCAGTTGTGAGAATGTTAGGCGCTATCTTGAAGAACCTTATTTACTAGGTAATAACCTTCTGATCAGCACATGGGCAGGAGTTGTTTGTAAACAAACAGCTTTATCTCCCAGTCCTATCGGTGTCCCCGCTGCTGCTGCTGCTGCTGTTGCTGCTGCTGCTGCTGGAGCAGTACTAGGAGGCAGAGGCAGGTGAGGGATGGGGACTGGAGCCAGGGAGGGGAGGCAGAAGAACTTATTCGGGGAGAAGCTGGCTGCAGCCTGCTGCCCAGCCATGCAAGTGCGGGGCCCCAGCTAGCCATGGGGCCATTTGCGGCCGCACATGTGCCCTGGCCCCAGGACCCACCCTCAGAGTTCTGGGGCTGTCATTCCGCTCACTGGGAGCCATCATTCCACACCATCAAGAAGCAGTCACTCCAGCTCCAGGACCCATCCTCAGGGTTCTGGGGCCTACCTTACAGGCAGGGAGGGCTGTCCATGCACGTCATCCAGAAGCTACCACTCCAGTCCCAGGACCCACCATCAGGGTTCTGGGGTCTCATCCTGCTCATGGGGAACTTTCATTCCACTACATCAAGAAATATCCAGCCACTCCAGCCCCAGGACCCATCATCAGGGTTCTGGGTCCTACGTTACAGGCAGGGAGAGCTGTCATTCCACTTCATCTAGAAGCTGCCACTCCAGCCCCAGAACCCACCTTCAGGGTTCTGGGGCCTACGTTACAGGCTGTTCATCCACATCATCCAGAAGCTGCCACTCCTGTCCCAGGACCCACCATCAGGGTTTTGGGGTCATCATTTTGCTCACGGGGAGCTGTCATTCCACCACTTCAAGAATCAGCCACTAAAGCCCCAGAACCCACCGTAAGGGTTCTTGGGCCTACATTGCAGGAAGGGAGGGCTGTCCATCCATGTCATCCAGAAGCAATAGGGGTGCTGCTGCTGCTCTGCCTACTGCTGGTACTGCTACTGCTAGGGCTGGGAGCAGGAATAGACCCAACTGGCTGAAAGGGGTGGATGCTCCCACTCCCTTCATCCCCAGGGGCAACCTGCTGCTGTTGCCGCGTACTCTCCAGAGCCCTCCCTCTCTGCCTGCTGGACCCTCTCCACCAGGTCATCCTTCCAGTGACCATAGACCGGTGTCTGGCATGCCACGCTGCCCTTGATCCTGGGGTCCAGCATGGTTGCCAACACATATTCCTCCCGCTGCAAGAGCTCATCAAACCATGCATTCAGCCCTGCCTTCAGTTGCCGCACCAGGGAAACTGACTCAGCCACCAGCTTCTTGCCCTGAGGGCCACAATCCCACCCCTGGAGAATCTCATCCAGCCTCCTGAGGAGACTCTGGATCACAGGGGTCACCTGACTGATGGTGGCCGTGGAGGAGCTGATGGTCTCCGTCATGGCCAGGAATGGTCTGAGAACAAAGACAGTGTGAGCCAGGATCTCCCATTCTGCCCCATTGTACCCTGGAGGTGCCCCACTGTCTGTCACCAGTTGAACCTGATGCAAGACTCAAGAAGCCACTCGAGCATCAGGAATGTGGAATTCCACCTGGTGGACACGTCCTGCACCAGCTGGTGCACTGGGGAGCCTTGCTCTGCCTGCTTCGCCCAGAGGAGGTCACTGCCCTTCACGCTCCGGTTAAAGAAACCGGCCAGCTTCCTCCCCCGCTCAATCAGGGAGCTAAGTGTGCCTTCTCCAATCCCCTTCTCCCCCAAGACCAGAGCGTCCCTGAGCACCAGGTGAAGGGTGTGTGTGGCTCAAGGGATGCTGGTGAATCCCCCCTCATGGACTGCCCTCAATTATTGGCTGTGTTGTGCATCACCACGCACCCCTTGGTGAAGGGTGTACCTGGCATGACCCACTCCCTCACCATGGAGGTCAGGGCTGCCTCGATGTTCTGAGAAGTGTGGGGACCATCCATGACTTCCACCTGAAGCATGGTCCACCTATACCCTGCTTCAGGACCCCTCCTGCCACTGCCAAATGCTGCCTCCAGGTCCTGCCACCAGTGTGCTGTGACTGCCAGGTAGTCATGCAGTGTGTTTCTGCTTGACCACAGGTCTGTGGTGAAGTTGATAGTGGCACCCCCAGCCCCTGCCAGATGCTCCCTCACCCACTCCTTTAAAGGCCAGTACAAGGCTGAAACTACCTGCTGACTCAGGGTTGTGCACGAGGGCAGCTTAAACTGAGGGGCCAGGAAGCCAATCAGGCACCTAAACCCCATGTCCCTGACCACCAAGAAGGGCTGCCCATTGAGTGCTATCATTTCCCTCAATGTGTGCGTGGCTTTTGCTTGAAAGCCACGCCACCCTCCATCATGTCCTGCAGCTGCCGATGGACTTGGCAGCTGCCCCCACCCCAGCTCCACCATGGTGCACTGATGCTTCTGGGCCTCAACTGGCTGCTGCTGCTGCCTCTACTGTGCCATGGGTTCTGTGCCCCAGCAATCCAATGTCCGCTTCTGCTGCCTCTGCTGTGCCATGGGTTCCTTGCCCCGGCAATCCAATGTCCGCGTCTGCTGCCTCTGCTGTGCCATGGGTTCTGTGCCCCGGCAATCCAATATCTGCTGCTGCTGCCGCTGCTGCCTCTGCTGTGCCATGGGTTCTGCTACTGGGCAATCCAATGTCTGTCGCTGCTCCACCAATGCCTGGCAGTCTGCAGTGCCCAGCCAAGTAGGGATGCCAGGCCAGCAACCAAGCCCCAAACCTTCCCAGCCTCTGCTGCTGCTGTGTCTCAGATGGCCATTCATTGTGCCACAGGAACCCCCAGGGGCCAAGAACTGAGCCTGCCTGCCCGGGCAACCTAGGGTGCCAAGCCCCAAGCCTTCCCAGTCTCTGCTGCTGCTGTGTCTCCAATGGCCTGCCATGCTCCCATGGGCACCTCTGGAGTGCCCCAAGCCGAACTTTCTGAAGGGGGGGGTCCAAACTCTGTGGGACCGAATCCATGAACCCGAACTAAGTTTTCAGACCGAACAGCTGAGCGACTGAACGGCCAAACCCCCTTCTGTTCGCACATCCCTATAGCTAAGGGGTGGTGGCTTAGCGCAGGAACAAAGTGAATTCCTTTGGTCATAGAGTAGTCAGCCCCAAGGGGTGATTGACAGTTGACATCATCCAATAAGGATGGTCATTTTGTTTCAGACCTACATCCTGAAAATATTTTAGTGATGATTCTTTACAAATCCCTGTCTGAGCAGTACCCAGAGGGCCCAGTCCATAGTGCACACATGCACACACCATGTTCAGGTTGTGTGCAGTGCACCAAGCACTCCCAAGATGCACACCAAGCACAGAATGTTCTTACACAAGGGCTGATCCAAGGTCTGTGTTCTTGGTGTGTATGTGCACATAGCTTGGCATGCACATGTGCTGTGCTGAATATGTTGTACACAGTGCAAACCAAGGGGATGCAATGTGCATACCAAGTGGCACCAAGTGCATGAATGCGGACCTTGGATCAGCCCCACTGTGTGCACACCATGCACAACGCTAAATAAATAAACGCATGTATGCTGTGCACATAATGTGCATAGTACATGCATGCATCTTTGATTGGCCTCATTGTATATACATAGCCCCTTCCGGTATAAGATAAATGAATTCCTCCATGTTAGAGAGCTGTGATAATCATTAGTTATCCAAAGGTAAAAGAAATGCTTTTCTCACACATGTGAAAACATATTTTCTTCATAATGCTTAGGAGCTATTGGATTCACTGCGTAAGTGAGCCATATTTCCAGCTTGGCCAGGCAATATGCCTGTCTAGGAGAGACATGAGTGCATCAACCTGCTATACTTCACCATAGCATCGGATTGTCTTGTGTAAGTAACAAACAAGGCCCTGTTACTGTCGGGTCATCTCCATAGCAACATTTCCAGTGTTAGGCTTAGGAAAGTTTATGCAAGTTAAGTGGTGCTGACACTAATGATATAATTAACTGTGTTAAAAGTCATGTCTGGTAGCATCTACTTTGTTTCCAGGGTGACTAAAAAACTATAAATAATAAGGTCCAGCTCTGTTTCCATAGATCTATTCTGCATGGTAAAAGCTAGTTATAGGAATTTGTGTTTTTTGAAAACATTAATTTGCGGTCCAAGCAAAGAGCAGGAGTATTTTCATTGTGCTTCTCAGTTCAGCAAAGCTAAGACTGCCAAATAAATAGAATATACAGGTAATAGTTAATTTAATGGGAGCAGATAAATATAGGTGGGGAGGCAGTGGTAGCTGGTGGGTTATGTAAGGACATAAGAACATAAGAAGTGCCATACTAGGTCAGACCAATGGTCCATCGAGCCCAACACCTGTCTCCAACAATGGCCAATCTTGGTCGCTTGGAAGAAGTACCCAACAGGTCATAATGGGGTGATCTATTCCCTGTTATTCAATTCCACACCATTCATGGTTTTACACACTTCTGTCATATCCTTTCTCAGTCATCTCATCTCCAAGCTGAAGAGCCCTAACCTGTCTAGCCTCTCTTCATACTTACCTTTAAAGCCCTAAACGGCCTTGGCCCGACATACCTCAGAGACCACCTCAACCCCCGGGTTCTGGATCGGCCCCTGCGGTCATCGGGGAGTGCCCTCCTGCTGGTCCCCCGAGTGTCTCAGGTATCGACCATGCAGAGGCCATTCTCGGTGGCTGCACCACGGCTGTGGAATACCCTCCAGTCGGATGTCCGTCCATCTGAAAACCTCCCCTCTTTCCGTAGACAATGTAAGATCTGGCTGTTCCGTCTGGCCTTTGGTGAGGGGGGAGGGGGTGGGGTGGGTTGTTAGATGGGGTATTATTGCTGCTTTTATGTATTACTGTTTAAAATTGTTTTTAGATGTTTTATGTGTTTTATTGTTGTACGCTGTCCCGAGCTGCCTGTGGCAGGAGGGGGCAGCATAAAAGCTGAATAAATAAAATAAAATAAAATAAAATAAAATAATAATAATAATAATAATAATAATAATAATACCAGAGCTGTTCCATACCCTTTTCCATTTTTGTTCCCTTGTCTGTACCTTTTCTATTTCTATTATATCTTTTTTGTCATTTGGCAACCACAACTCCTAGATTTATGTAGAGGCAGTGAGTTCTTTGACATCAGCTGCGGGATGTGGCCCTTTATCTTTGACTCTATACAGATGTTTTGTCTGCAAAGATTATATTGCGTAACAGTTAGCTAGAATTCAGTTGCAGAAATTTCATCCCTAGAAGCATGTAACCTGAGGAATGGATTTGAAGTTGTTAACACCGGGCATCACATATGCTGCTGAGGACAATATTTCGTTGTGACTAAAGGTGAAAACAGACATGACGCTAACTCCACTTTAACACCGTTTTAACATTTCTTATGCATGTTGCAGGGCTACAGCCCTGCAACATGCATAAAAAATGTTAAAGCAAAGTTTAAGTGGAGTTAGCGTCATGTCTGTTTTCACCCTAAAAGTCACCAATGAGATACAGCCAGCCAAGAGTCACAAATCTTTGATAAAAGCTCTATGTTAGAATGACATTCTACCTTGTAAAACCATCCCTCCCCCACCCTGATTATTATGAGCTGGGAATGAAACAGGAAAGGATTCGAGAGATGCATACACACGTAGGGTAAAGACAGACTTAACACTAATTCCACTTTAACACTGCTTTAGCATGTCTTATGTATGTTGCAGGGCTGCATAGGGCCCCAATGCAGCCCTACAGCATGTATAAGAAATGTGTTAAAGTGAAGTTAACATGATGTCTGTTGTTTTAACTTTTCATCCTTATTGTAAAAAAAACATCTTGGGAAATGCTGAAAGGTGATCGTGGGCAAAGCAGTTTTTAAAAAAAATCTTAGTACAATGCAAGCTTGTTGTAAAGCATATTGTTATTGCACAAATTTGGTTATAATGAGGTGTAAGGTATAGCTCCCAATGCATATAATCACAAATGCAGTACACTTTGTTTTTCAGTTAAAATTACAGTAGGACCATTCATTGCATCCAAAGATGCAATATTTAAGCATCCCTGTTATAAGCAGGTTTGGTTATAATACGTGGCTCCCAACTCCCACATTATAACAACATTGCTCTGTACTTGTGGAGAACACCAAAGGATTATTCTTTAAAGGAGGGTGTGACTCCAGTAAAAATTAGAATATCCTTCTATAGGAATTACTTTCAACATACATATATATTCTTAAAGCCTCTTACAGAATTAAAGGCTATCAGAGAGGGTGTTTTAACCTATAGAAAGGTTATAATTTTTTATTAATATTCGGTCAGTCTCAAGGGCAATGTTGGGATTAGCTGAACCAGTTCATTACACATGTTAGTGCTGGGTAGTTCATTTTCAGTTGGATATGGGGTGTTTTAAAATGAAATGCTACCATGCATGGCCACCTAGAAGTCACTTATCTGACCACCCTTCTGAAGGTGGTGCAGGAGGATGCACACTTCCATGAGCCACTCAGCATCCACTCATGGCACACTGCCAAGAAATCTGGGGTGCGCTGAGCAGGGCAAGTCAAGAAAGTGCGTGGCATTGGGGGCCCACACTTCCACTGCCCATGTGAACTGGAGTGGCCACCCACGCCAGCAGACTGGTCCACCACTCATAGGTACTGTGGGTGCGGGACACAGCCTTTGCAAGTCACAGGAACTGACCGCGAGCGCTGGGGAGCCTGGTTCCCCAGTGCTCGTGCCTGGGACATGTCAGTTTCAAAGGCCAGCCCAGGAAGATTTCCCCTCCCCCGTGGTCCGTGGCAGGGGGAGTGTGAGGCAGCTGCCACAGTAGCCACACTGGGAGCCACCTATTAGAATCCCTCCCCACGCACTCCATCTGAGTGACTGCTCCACAGCTGGGCCACTCATCGGCCATGCCCCGCCCCCCAGCCTTGCTCATTTTAAAACACCAAAAGACACAACCTCACGTCTCATCTCAGTGGTTGGATAAACAAATTATCATCCTGGCTAAAAGAAAGATAGTGCCCAAAGCGAGGTGCAAGAATGCAGCAAGTCATGCCCATGATTATAATATAACATTCATCCAATGAAAGGGCAGTCCGTGCATGCATTACCAAGTAGCCAAGCAGACTGTTTTATCTTTCTCTTTAAAGTGGGACTAGGTTGAGAAGGCCAGTCTTCATTTTGAAGATAAAAGCCATTTCAAAAGGTTCTGTATTATATTAAATCAACATCTCTGTCCTATAGTAAATAAGGCTGAACTAGTGAAGAAATTGCTTCAAAGCCTTCTGATTAAGATGCAGACATAAATAAGGTGTGGGTTTTAAAAATATATCCTAGAGGTTATGTATCCATTACTCTCTTGTTTACAAGTTTTTGAGGTTTTTATTCAATTCAAATTTACTGTACTGTAAAATTGTAGTCAATTACTGTTAGCCTGCAACTCATGAAGCATGCACAGACTGAATTTACACTTTTATAAATCAAAAGTGTGCTTTGATTTTGGCTTTTACAGTGATCACAAATGCAATTTTGAATAACTCAGCACTTCTGATTGATTGATTAATTAATTAGAGGCCATGTTAAAGATGCAATTAACCTGACTGCATCATGTTGAGAAATTCTCCTTAAGAACCTCTCCACAGAGGTGAATTAATGTGCAGAAGAGAAAGTCTGACAATTGAGACTATTTCTGTTATAGACAGAATGCTTTTCTTTGCAGCATTTAAAACTTTCTTTTGCATATATTTGCATAATATGTCTGTTTATTAGTCTTAAAAATAAAATGTAAGGTTCTTTTTCACATTAAACTAAACCCTGTTTGCAATGGTAGAGAATAAACGGGAAACAGGTTTTTTATGTACAAGAAGAATATCTGTTTCATTACTAAAAATACTATATGCTACTCTCTGGTGTTTTATTGAGAGCTGAAACCCCTTAGAGAGAGCTGTGTTTTATTACCAGAGTTAGATGAACATCCTGTTGGACCAATTTAGCCCATCCATAAACACACTAGGATTATTATGTGTTTGTTAGTCATTCAAATTTATTTCGAGTCTCATCTCACACTGACGTAAATGGGAGCTTTGTTACTGACATCTGTATGTGCAAGATTCAAATGTTCTACAGTTCATTCACCCAACAATCTCATAGTATTCACTAGGGCAACTTCTTCCAGCATTTGCTGATCATGGTACAACTTATGATTGGTCAACTAATTAAGTCTGCAATCCTCAGACTATTTACTCTAGAGCATTCCCCCACGCCCCTGAAGATACCAAAAACTCGATTAAAATCTTTAATATTTTTAGTCCAGCATTAAAGAAAGCTTTGTATTCTCCAAACCTATTTGACTCTGTCATTTTAACTTATTAGCTTTTCTTCGGGAGAACTGCAGGTTAAAGAGAATATAATTATACTTTAAAATATCTAGACTGTTATTAGGGCTTAATATTGTATTGGGTACATTTAGATTTTCTTTGTATCATAGTCAGATACATTAGAACATCAATAAAAGAAGTGAAAGGAGAGAATTGCTCTATTACTTAGTAATGGTTGAATAATGGATTTCTTAAGCTGCTCAAAAACTCACCAGCAGCTTAAATATTTATCATATGTAATCTAGAACACTTAAGTGCATCGGATCCCAGACAACGCTGGCAGTGTTTTGCAGTTTCAATTTATCATTTGAAAGTGACTTTGCATGATCTCAAGCCATAACGTTTGGACACAGATCTATACTTTACAAAGGTCGAGTGTATTGGGCTGACCAGTTCTCTTTGTTTTCTTCTAGAAATCGAATCTTTCTCAGAGAGAAAATTTTGATGTTTCAAAATTAGTTTCTGTCCCAATGAAAAGTCAAAATGTTGTGAATTGGAACTCTTCTCTCTCTTTCCTAACTAGGAGCTGGATTTAAACCCCCAGTAGGCAGTTCCCAATTCCGGAATCTGGGCAGAAGCACTATGAAACAGACCACAAGCCCCTTAAATAGGCATATGTTTATTACTATATCATAAAGAAAGAACTGGGAATATAGCACCAATACACTTGCATCTAGCAATAGCCTTCACCTATTCTAACAGCAAGCACACACACACAAGTACTTATATATGTGTTTTTACGCATCAGAGGTCTCCAGTCTGGTCTTGAGAGGAGAGGCAGGGCGGGGGCCCAATCGAGGTCTATCTAGGAACCTAGCTGCTGGAGTCTTGGCTTTTCACAGACTTTGAGAGCGTTGGAAAGGGTCAAGGATGGATCAACCAGCAGCTACCTAAGTAGCTGGTCAGAGGGTACCATACAAGACATCTTTCCTGTCTAGGGTTGGCCTTTTTATCCAGTGACTGCCTTATGATTATCCAGAGTGCGGGGTTGTCAGTGCTAAGCCTGGAAAGTTCTCCCATTGGCTATTTAGATTTGGGGTACTTTCTGCTTAGTCACTGTCATTATTTTAATTTTTTTAAAATTATTTTTTTTTTTTAAATGTATAGCCCGCCCCTCCTGCCCAGAGGGCAGCCCGGGGCGGCGAACAACATTTCATTTAAAACAATAATAAAATTTTAAAACAATTTAAAATACCCTACATGGGGAAAACCCCCATCCCTATCCCCAGCCCCCACCCCACCCCTACCCCCCGCCAAAAGCCTGACGGAACAGCCAGGTCTTACATATACGCCAAAACAGCAGGAGAGTGGGCGCCAGCCGAGCCTCCTCCGGGAGCGAATTCCACAGCACAGGGGTGACCACCGAAAAAGATCTAAC
>QEPC01006795.1:629309-639336 GCA_003113815.1 Sphenodon punctatus | reverse complement strand
TGAGCAGCTCCACTGCCACCCTCAGCCAGGTGACCCCGCTGGTCTATAGTCTCTGCAGCAGCCTGGATGAGATTCAAGGGGATGGGGGGATCGTGGCCCTCAGGACAGGAGGATCTCAGATAAGGTGATGGACCTTGCACATAAGCTGAAGGTGGGGCTGAGTGTACGCTTTGATGAGCTCCTGTGCTGGGACGAATATGTCCTGGCAACCATGCTGGACCCCAGGATCAAGGGCAGCATTGCACGGGAGACAGCACTCTATGGCCTCCGGAAGGGTGAACTGGTGCAGAAGGTCTGGCAGGCAGAGCGGTCCTTGCAGCAGGATGCCCCTGGGGGATGGTGGGAGTGAGAGCAGCGACCCCCTTCCAGCCATCTGGGTCTATCCCTGCCCCCATCCCTAGTGGTAGCAGCAGCACCAGCAGCAGGATAAGCAGCAGCAGAAGCAGCAGGACCCCTACTGCCAGCAGCTTCTCCTCTGTGCAGGCCACTCTGGGGAGCATGGGTCCCAGCACAAAAGGGCAAACAGCGTGGCTGACGCCGGCAGTGGGGCAGGTGGTGCCCACCCAGAGCTACCAGAGGGAGTATGATGGTGCCTCAGCAGGAGTGGAGACCTACCTGGAGGAGGAGGCATGCATTGATACCAGCAGCAGATCCCTTGGCCTACTGGGCCGGCAAGGCCAACGTGTGGCTGGCCCTGTACAAAGTGGCCAAGGGTATTCTGTCCTGCCCACCAACCAGCGTCCCCAGCGAGAGGGTGTTCTCCATCGAGGGGGACATTTGCGCCCCGCACCGCCTGAGACTTGGGGCCAAGTTGGTGGAGCAGTTGCTGTTCCTGAAGTTGAACCTTCCGCTGCTGGGATTCCCCGAGCTGCCCCTGGACAATGAGTGATGGTGCAGTGGCACACACCATCCCATGCCAGGGGCAGTATCGGGATGGGGCTCCTCCTCCTCCATCTGGGCTAGGGCTACTGCTCCTGTGCTGCTGATGTGCTGTCCCTCCCTCCCAATACCTGGCATCTGCCCTGCCTCTCTCTGTCTCTCTCTGTCTCTCTCTCTCTCACCTTATCTGACTGACCTCATGACACGGGGTGGCATTGGGAAACAAACTGTAAGCCTGAGAGCCAGCCTATGACTACACGATCTCGGCCCGCCTATGTGACACTGACTGGCTCTTGCTCTCTCGCGCTGCACAGTCTTTGTTAGCCTATCTCAGTGCCCAGATGCCAATGTCCCAGCCTGCCTGTCCTACTGCCTCTCATGCCACGTTGCCTGTCTGCCCGCCCAGCTTGTCGCCAAGCTCAAAGCATGCATCAGTCCAGCCTCCCATGCCAATGTGCCTATCTTCCCACCCAGGTTGCCTAGCTCAAAGCCTGCCCAAGCCCGTATGCCCTACTGCCTCTCATGCCATGCTGCCTGCCTGCCCGCCCAGATTGCGAAACTCGAACCCTGCCTCAGTCTGCCTGACTGTTGCTCATGCAATGCCACCTGACTGCCTGCCCCAACAACCAATATCTGCTGCTGCTAGTGCCAATGGCACTAGTTGTCATTCCACCACATGACAAGAAGCAGCCACTTCAGCCCCACGACCCACCATCAGGGTCCTGGGGCCAAGTTACAAGGTATTCAAAACATTCTGATTACTTTATGTATCTCCAGCGTCGACACTCACTGACTGAATTACTGTTACTTTTAGTTTAATTCCTGTTTTTTCTCTCTCACTCTCGTGACCATTAACAGGCATGTATATCTTAGTTTTGTTTACTCCCACCCAGCTGTATGCTCAAGGTAGGGCATGATATAGATGTTACTTGATAACAGCTACTGAGGTCAGACAATCCAAGACCATCACTATAATAAAATTAAAGTTGCTTGTGGAAGTTCAAGACATTTCCTGATTTTATTTTTCCTTCTGCATAGGATCACTTCCATAGAACTCAGAGAGGGTTTGCTGGTCTGACACAACTCTTCCCACTCATCAATCCCTATTCACCAGTGGCACTGAAAGGGGGTTCTTTAACAAAGCATAAAAAACACCTCTACAGGGAGGACTGTGGCCAATACCTAGAAGCTGTCACCTTAGCCCCGGCACCCACTGTGATGGGTCTGGGGCCATAATTCCTCACACATTCAGATGTCATTCCACTGCATGACAAGAAGCAGCCACTCCAGCGCCAGGACCCACCACCAGGGTTCTGAGGCCAAGTTACAGGCAGGGAGGGCTGTGACCAGTACCTAGTAGCTGCCACCCTAGCCCCAGGTCCCACCATGATGGGTCTGGGGCCATAATTCCTTGCACATTCCAATGTCATTCTAACGCATAACAAGAAGCAGCCACTCCAGCACCAGGAGCAGCTGCCAGGGTCCTGTGGCCAAGTTACAGGCAGGGAGGGCTGTGGCCAAGATCTACAAGCTGCCACCTAAGCCCCAGCACCCACCGTGATGGGTTTGGGGCTGTCATTCCTTGCACATTCTGATGTCATTCCAATGCATGACAAGAAGCAGTCACTCCAGTTCCAGGACCCACTGCCAGAGTCCTGGGGCCATGTTACAGGCAGAGAGGGCTGTGGCCAAGATCTACAAGCTGCCACCATTAGCCCCGGCACCCACCGTGATGGGTGTAGGGCCATCATTCCTCGCACATTCCAATGTCATTCCAACGCACCAAGAAGCAGCCACTCCAGCACCAGGACCCACCCCAAGGGTCCTGGGGCCAAGTTACAGGCAGGGAGGGCTGTTGCCAAGATCTACAAGCTGCCACCTTAGCCCCGGCACCCACCATGATGGGTATGGGACTGTCATTCCTCACGCATTCCGATGTTGTTCCAACGCACCAAGAAGCAGCCACTCCAGCACCAGGACCCACCGCCAGGGTCCTGGGGCCACGTTACAGGCAGGGAGGGCTGTGACCAAGATCTACAAGCTGCCACCTTAGCCCCAGAACCCACTGTAGTGGGTCTGGGGCCATCATCCCTCACGCATTCCGATGTCGTTCCAACGCATAACAAGAAGCAGCCACTCCAGCACCAGAACCTGCCGCTAGGGTTCTGGGGCGAAGTTACAGGCAGGGAGGGCTGTGGCCAAGATCCAAAAACTGCCACCTTAGCCCCAGAACCCACCGTGATGGGTCTGGGGCCATTATTCCACTCAAAGGCTGCTGAAAGCACATGTCCCGCTAGGCTGCCCTTGTTTAGCTCCAACTGTCAAGCATAGTTAAACCTCTCAGACTGCTTCCTGGGAAATTGAACTACTCGACAACAAGACCCCACTCCTAAATCCCCTTGATAAGCAACCCCAAGTCTTTTGTCACATAAGGAGTGATTCATCTTGCTCTGGAAGATTTTCTCCAGGAGATCCCCTGGGTATTGTGATGAAATTTCCAATCAAGTACTGCGAGGAAGAGAAACTCAGCCAGCTCTTCCTTCAGGTACATGATGTATCTTTCTTTATCTGTGAGGGCCTTGAAGACAGAATGGTGCTTCCCTGACACATGTTCAACTGATGTTCACATGGAACCCTTCTCCATTTTGGCCTTCAAAGTTCTCCAGCCCCAGGACCCACCATCAGGGTTATGGGACCCATCATTCCACTCACAGAGAGCCATCTTTCTATCCACTGTATCTAGAAGCTTGCCTTCTGACGATTTGGAGCTGGCCGAGGATGATCCTGTACCCAACTACCTTTCTATCGGCTGCAGGAAACGGAGGCTATCGGCGATCGCCCATCCCTTTGCAACAATGCTCACTTATCTCTTAGGATCGACTGTTCATGTTCGCACATCCCTACAGATGACATTCCAAATCCTCTCCACTTCGCAGATTTGACCGATGGTGCGCGCAAATCCAGGTGTGCAACCTGCATTCAATGCCTAGTTCCTTGAGGATTTCCGCTGTGATTATGTATGCTTGCCTTCTGATGATTTGGAGCTTGCCCTGGATGATCTCAATCCTAAAAGAATCTTAAACTTCTCTGACAGTCCAGGATCCTTGTTCTGTGGCTTTGTCATGGGTTACCCCAAAAGTGCCAGGGAACTTCTACCCTCTCCAGCCTGCAGGCACCTGCCCCTGCCCAGCCCCCATACCCCTGTCCCCTCGTGAAATGGAGGCTATCAGCGATCACCCATCCCTTTGCAACAACGCTCGCCTATCTCTTAGGATCAACTGTCTGAGAGATCCTTGGCCTATATGCTATCCGTGCCAAGGGTTCTGTACCATGACCACCAATGTCTGCTTCTTACAGTGCCAATGGCCCCAAGGCCAGGCCATTATGCTGTCTCTGCCATGATGCCATGGGATAAAGAAACAGCTGCTGCTGCCAGAGCTATATGCTGTCTGTGCCAAGTGTTCTGTACCCCAGGTTGCCGCCAAGCTCAAAGCCTGCCTCAGCCTGCCTTCCTGCCTCTCATGCCAAAGTGCCTGTCTGCCCTCCCAGGTTGCTTCTGAGAGAGAGAGAGAGAAATAAGAGAGAGAGAGAGAAAGTCCACCCACTGCTTGAAGGAGAGACAGACACAATCCCACCCATGCTGTCACCTGCACTATATGGCCACATTGGCCACAGAGAGAGAGAGAGAGAGAGAGAGAGAGAGAGGTTCCCAGCTAGAATGAGGGATATGGGGGTTGGAGGGGGAGAGGTAGGTATATCCTGGCTGTCACCTACCAGAACCAGGAAGAACTCCCATCTGTGCTCATGCGCCCATTAATGCCCATTGCCCACATCCAGCACACAGCAAACCTACCGTAATGAGATGGAATATAACACACAACGTATTATATGTGCCTGCCTGCCTGCCTGCCTGCCTGCCTGTGTGTGTCCCTGTACCTGCGGCCCTGCTACCACCTATCGCCTGTTTGAATGAAGTGTGCCCCATAGGTTTTAGGCTTCTATTCCACTATTTCTAGTTCAGTCATGCCCGCCCATCCCAGGAACCATCAACAAGATTCTGGGACCATCATTCCAGTCACTGGGGGCTGCATTCCATTCCACTGCATCCAGAAGCCCGGTGCCCGCACGCCAGCCTGCCCCCCTCCCCCAAAGCCTACTCCTCTGCACCCACCCGCAGATGCCCACTGAAGCTGCTGAAACTAAAAGCTCCTCCGACCACCAACTCCCGCCACCTGCTACCTGCTGCCAAGGAGCCTGCCTCTCTTTCTCTCTGTCACACTCACCCACAGCAACACAAGCCCTGCACCTCCTGGGGGGCTTTCTGCTAGTTGAGACCCTGCTGCTGGCACAGCACATCTTTGGGTTAATAATTAGTACTATGCTACATGAGATGGAAGATGTTGCTGGTAGGAATCTACAAACTGTATGAGATTCTGCCACCAGCCAGCCAGAACTTCAGCACATAGGGATAAAAGATTGTACAGGTCAAACAAAACTCATAACAATAAATGTAACAACTTTTATTAAAACTATTTAAACAACAAGAAAAAAAAACAACCACAACAACATTTTTAAAAACAAAAGCAAACATGTAAAGGAAACTTATTAATTAAACTAACAGTCTTGACTGCCACTGGACCTGTCCCCCAGGAATTGGGGGAAAGGCAACAGCCGTTGTGGGGCATCACAGGGCTGCGGGCCAGCCACCCAGAACTCCTCCAGCTCAAAGCCGTGGCTCACGGCAAACTGCAAAGCCTCTGCCAGGTCCATATGCCACCTGGAGAATGCCTTGTGGTACATTTGCATGCGGTCCAGCTCAGCGAAGACATACTGCCCGTATGCCTCCACCTTCTGCTCCACCTGGACTGCCTGCAGCTACTCCACCAGGTGGTCCTCCATGGTGGCAACAGACTGCTGGACCCCCACCACAAAGTCCCGGGCAGGTAGTTGCAAGTTGGCCCGAAGGGCCTTGGCCTCTGCATCCTCCGAGGGCCTGGGGGTCTCCATATTGGGGCTGGAGGGGGGGAAGGGCTTATATGCCACCATTTGTGGGTTGCCTTCCCCCCCTTCTTCTGGCACTGAGGCTCCATGGCCGCCACTATGGACTCCTCACCCTGCCACCTCACTTTCAGGCCATGGATCTGCTCTATGTGATTTATGAGCCCCGACGTGGTCCCCTCCCTCTGCTGGCGGAAAACTTTCTTGCAGCGCTAAAAAGAGCAGAAAAAGATAGGAACATAAGAATATTTATTTATTTATTTCGAGGATTTATACCCTGCCCCTCCTGCAAATCAGCCCGGGGCGGCTTACAACAGTAAAAACATAATAAAAACAGTTTAAAACAGCCAATATAATATTAAAACAGGGCTAAAAAACAGATAAGATAATAAATAGTAGATAGGTATATAGGTGGGGGAGCTAAAAGACCCCTCACCCTACCATCCCACCCTCCCCAAAAGGCCTGGGTGAACAGCCAGGTTTTGCAACTTCACCAGAATGTCAACAGGCATGGGGCTAGGGGCCAGGCAAGTTTCCTCCGGAAGGGAGTTCCAAAGGTGTGGCCCAGCCACCGAGAATGCCCTCTCCATTGTGGCCCGCCGCTTAACACGGGGGACCTCCAAGAAGGCACCCGTGGCAGACCGAAGGGGCCGCCCTGGGGCGCGGAGGGTGAGGCGGTCCCTGAGGTATGAGGGGCCCAGACCATGTAGGGCTTTATAGATCAACACCAACACCTTGAACCTGGCTCGGCACGCTATCGGCAGCCAGTGCAGAGCCAGGAGCACAGGTGTAATATGCTCCCGGCGGCCCGTTCCCATAAGGAGACGAGCCGCTGCATTCTGCACTAGCTTCAGCCTCTGGACCAGGAACAAGAGAAGCCCCACGTAAAGCGCGTTACAGTAGTCTAGCCTCAAGGTGACAAAGGCATGGATGAGGGAGGCCAGGTCTGGGCTGGAGATGAACAGATGCAGTCTACGCACCAGATATAGCTGGCAGAAGGCAGTCTTAGCAACTGCCTCCACATGCTGCTCCAGGCAGAGGTCTGCGTCCAATATCACCCCCAAACTCCGAACCTGCTGAGCTATAGGAGGGCGAACCCCCCCAACTGGGAGGGCCACTACCTCTTTCGCTCTCCCCACCAACATCACCTCCGTCTTATTGGGGTTGAGCTTCAGTCTGCTCAGCTGCATCCACTCCACCACGGCCTCCAAACATTGGGATAGCAACAAGACAGCAGGGTCTGGGTCAGTTGAAAAGGAGAGGTACAGCTGAGTATCATCAGCATACTTGTGAAAACGCACCCTGAACCCTCTCACGACCTCCACCAAGGGCTGCATATATATATTAAATAATAACGGAGACAAGATAGAGCCCTGCGGAACACCACACGACAAAGCGTGGGGGTACGATGTCTCCTCCCCCAGCACCACTCACTGGCTCCTCCCTGAGAGGAATGAATGGAACCATTCAAGAACAGTCCCGTCCAGGCCCCCCAGGTCACACAGCCGCTTCAATAGCAGTCCATGGTCCATGGTATCAAAAGCGCCCGAGAGATCNCTGTTTGAATGAAGTGTGCCCCATAGGTTTTAGGCTTCTATTCCACTATTTCTAGTTCAGTCATGCCCGCCCATCCCAGGAACCATCAACAAGATTCTGGGACCATCATTCCAGTCACTGGGGGCTGCATTCCATTCCACTGCATCCAGAAGCCCGGTGCCCGCACGCCAGCCTGCCCCCCTCCCCCAAAGCCTACTCCTCTGCACCCACCCGCAGATGCCCACTGAAGCTGCTGAAACTAAAAGCTCCTCCGACCACCAACTCCCGCCACCTGCTACCTGCTGCCAAGGAGCCTGCCTCTCTTTCTCTCTGTCACACTCACCCACAGCAACACAAGCCCTGCACCTCCTGGGGGGCTTTCTGCTAGTTGAGACCCTGCTGCTGGCACAGCACATCTTTGGGTTAATAATTAGTACTATGCTACATGAGATGGAAGATGTTGCTGGTAGAAATCTACAAACTGTATGAGATTCTGCCACCAGCCAGCCAGAACTTCAGCACATAGGGATAAAAGATTGTACAGGTCAAACAAAACTCATAACAATAAATGTAACAACTTTTATTAAAACTATTTAAACAACAAGAAAAAAAAACAACCACAACAACATTTTTAAAAACAAAAGCAAACATGTAAAGGAAACTTATTAATTAAACTAACAGTCTTGACTGCCACTGGACCTGTCCCCCAGGAATTGGGGGAAAGGCAACAGCCGTTGTGGGGCATCACAGGGCTGCGGGCCAGCCACCCAGAACTCCTCCAGCTCAAAGCCGTGGCTCACGGCAAACTGCAAAGCCTCTGCCAGGTCCATATGCCACCTGGAGAATGCCTTGTGGTACATTTGCATGCGGTCCAGCTCAGCGAAGACATACTGCCCGTATGCCTCCACCTTCTGCTCCACCTGGACTGCCTGCAGCTACTCCACCAGGTGGTCCTCCATGGTGGCAACAGACTGCTGGACCCCCACCACAAAGTCCCGGGCAGGTAGTTGCAAGTTGGCCCGAAGGGCCTTGGCCTCTGCATCCTCCGAGGGCCTGGGGGTCTCCATATTGGGGCTGGAGGGGGGGAAGGGCTTATATGCCACCATTTGTGGGTTGCCTTCCCCCCCTTCTTCTGGCACTGAGGCTCCATGGCCGCCACTATGGACTCCTCACCCTGCCACCTCACTTTCAGGCCATGGATCTGCTCTATGTGATTTATGAGCCCCGACGTGGTCCCCTCCCTCTGCTGGCGGAAAACTTTCTTGCAGCGCTAAAAAGAGCAGAAAAAGATAGGAACATAAGAATATTTATTTATTTATTTCGAGGATTTATACCCTGCCCCTCCTGCAAATCAGCCCGGGGCGGCTTACAACAGTAAAAACATAATAAAAACAGTTTAAAACAGCCAATATAATATTAAAACAGGGCTAAAAAACAGATAAGATAATAAATAGTAGATAGGTATATAGGTGGGGGAGCTAAAAGACCCCTCACCCTACCATCCCACCCTCCCCAAAAGGCCTGGGTGAACAGCCAGGTTTTGCAACTTCACCAGAATGTCAACAGGCATGGGGCTAGGGGCCAGGCAAGTTTCCTCCGGAAGGGAGTTCCAAAGGTGTGGCCCAGCCACCGAGAATGCCCTCTCCATTGTGGCCCGCCGCTTAACACGGGGGACCTCCAAGAAGGCACCCGTGGCAGACCGAAGGGGCCGCCCTGGGGCGCGGAGGGTGAGGCGGTCCCTGAGGTATGAGGGGCCCAGACCATGTAGGGCTTTATAGATCAACACCAACACCTTGAACCTGGCTCGGCACGCTATCGGCAGCCAGTGCAGAGCCAGGAGCACAGGTGTAATATGCTCCCGGCGGCCCGTTCCCATAAGGAGACGAGCCGCTGCATTCTGCACTAGCTTCAGCCTCTGGACCAGGAACAAGAGAAGCCCCACGTAAAGCGCGTTACAGTAGTCTAGCCTCAAGGTGACAAAGGCATGGATGAGGGAGGCCAGGTCTGGGCTGGAGATGAACAGATGCAGTCTACGCACCAGATATAGCTGGCAGAAGGCAGTCTTAGCAACTGCCTCCACATGCTGCTCCAGGCAGAGGTCTGCGTCCAATATCACCCCCAAACTCCGAACCTGCTGAGCTATAGGAGGGCGAACCCCCCCAACTGGGAGGGCCACTACCTCTTTCGCTCTCCCCACCAACATCACCTCCGTCTTATTGGGGTTGAGCTTCAGTCTGCTCAGCTGCATCCACTCCACCACGGCCTCCAAACATTGGGATAGCAACAAGACAGCAGGGTCTGGGTCAGTTGAAAAGGAGAGGTACAGCTGAGTATCATCAGCATACTTGTGAAAACGCACCCTGAACCCTCTCACGACCTCCACCAAGGGCTGCATATATATATTAAATAATAACGGAGACAAGATAGAGCCCTGCGGAACACCACACGACAAAGCGTGGGGGTACGATGTCTCCTCCCCCAGCACCACTCACTGGCTCCTCCCTGAGAGGAATGAATGGAACCATTCAAGAACAGTCCCGTCCAGGCCCCCCAGGTCACACAGCCGCTTCAATAGCAGTCCATGGTCCATGGTATCAAAAGCGCCCGAGAGATC
>QEPC01006795.1:602979-616871 GCA_003113815.1 Sphenodon punctatus | reverse complement strand
CCCCCCACTCCCCTCCCCTCCCCCATGTCCCCTCCCCATGTCCCCTCCCCCATGTCTCGTGGTGCCCCCTTCTCACTGAAAATAAGCAGCAGCTGCTGCTGGGGACTCCCGAAGAAGCGGAGAGTGGCAGTGCTGGACCTGGGCATGGGGTAAGTTTAGTTACTAGCTATGTCCTGCTCCTGTGCCCCCCTGCAGAGCAGAAGGATGCAGGGGGGCACAGGAGGAGGGCAGAGGAGGGGCATTGCCCCTGATACCCTCGGCTGTGCACCGTGCCTGACTGAATACAATACTGTCAAATATGCTTCATACATTTTTCAGGGACATTTAAACATTTTTGATGACATGCACTTAGTAGGAGCTTGTTTGCCTAGTTTGTCTTCTTCCTTTCTTATGGCTTTGAGACAATGGTTTTGTTTAAATGGAGAATACAAATGAAGTTGTTTCTCAGTTCTGTATTCTTCTTCTCACATGATGAATCCTTTGCACAGGCTAAGTAGATAAATTTCTGAAATGTTTTGTGTTATGTTAGTAGTGCAGAGTTGGCTATAAATAAGCTCTATTCAGTGTCATGCATCATCGCCAATTGCTGGGCAATTTGCAGTTGCAGAATTCTTTATTGCTAGGAACAAGATAAGAATTACGAAGAATGGAATTTGTTCGTTCAGAACCCAGGCCAAGTTTTCAGTTCTTACCATGTTTATATAAATCAACTCTCCATTGACAAACTGAGTCCAATTGGTCTGAAATTCACTGAGAGACAGTAGATAGTGATGGAACCTCACTACAACATTAAGGAGAAACTTTTCCAGAATCTTGTAAGGTGCATTTTGACTTTCAGTGAGTGAAAATAAATGAGACACCACCAAGCTGGCTCTCTAGGCTGTCCTGGGGTGGGCCACAGCAGCCACCATTCCTCAGGTTGGTGGGGAGAGCAGATCACATGAGCAGCACACCCCCCCCCAGTAATCCAGGCATGGTGGAGGCTGCTGTTACAGATCCCTCCACAGCATAATTTGGCTGTGGAGCTATCCATATGGGATGGTACGTCTGGACCCCCACCACACAGCAGAATTGGGCCCCTGGGAAGAGCTCCCCATCAGATGTTTGGAAGTCAAGGTAAGGGCGCTCCTCCAGGACCGATCCTTTGACCTTGCCTCACCACAGGGCTGGGTGGGGCCTGACAAAAGGGAGACCATTATGTCAGGTGGCTGGGCCTTAACCCAGGCTGCATCATCGATCACTACTGTCCCACACATCCCTAGCAGCCAGCTGCCTGCCCTTAGGTTGTGGCAGGCAAACATCTGGCAGTGACCTACTAGACGAAAAGGTGACCTCTGGAATAATGCTAATGTCTCGCTTCTTTTCACCCTTTCATTGCTGTTCTTCCAGTGATAGAGTTGAGTAACATGGCTATATAAATGAGAAGTACATCTCAGTCTAATCTAATCTAATCTAATCTAATCTAATCTATCTCTGTCAGAGGGGGACAGGTTCTCAGGGGAGAATGGATGGGGGAAACCCCACCCCCCAGAGGACAAGGAAAAGGAAGGGCCCTGGTAAGGTAAGGTAACTTGCAGGAACGGGGTCTATCAGAGAGGGGACAGGGTATCGGGGGAATACGGATGAGTGAAACCCCACTCCCCTGTGGGTAAGGAATATGGAGGACCCCCGTAAGGGGAGGGAACTTGTAGGAAAGAGGACCTCTCAGAATAGCTTGGAACCCAAGAGCCTGCTCTCTTCTTGTGGACAGGAAACCCAGCTTCAGAGAGGGTCTAACTCATCACTGAGGTCAGAGAGAGGAAGGACGAACCCACACCACAAGGGAGGGAAGGACATGGGGATCTGACACCCAGAGCTCTGAGATTGCTGGAGGACCGCAGAGAGCTGCAATTCTGGAAATTACCAGGGAGGAAGGACCCTAGTCCAGGGGTTCTTGGGGTACAGGGTCACGGAATAGGAGTCCTAAGAGCTGGGGGGAGGGATAGGGCACCTAGGTACTGGGGAACACCACACAAGGACCCCAAAAGGGACAGAGCAGCAGGAACCAACCCAGGACTCCCGGGCCATCAACCTGATACCCCCATGAAGGGTACCAGGCACAAGGGTTCCTGGAGGGACAACCAGGTGGGGGTGAAGGCACGATGCTAAAAACTCAGTACACCCCCACGGGGGAATAAAGCTCATGGACTATGGGGGGAACCAGGAGGTAAGGGAACACACAGGCTATGCGGGGGGAACAAGGAGGTAAGAGAGCACACCACAAAGGGATTGGGTACACAGGCTAAGGGGGAGAACAGGGAGGTAAGGGAACACACAGGCTATGGGGGGAACAAGGAGATAAGAGGGCACACCACGAGGGGATTGGGTATGTTATGAATTAAAATTCTTCTCTATCTTTCCTTCCAGGGTCAGGACTTAAACCCCTAGTAGGCAGTTCCCAATTCCGGGATCTTGGCAGGAGCACTATAAAACAGACCACAAGCCCCTCATATAGAAAGAACTGGGAATAAAGCACCAATACACTTGCATATAGCAGCAGCCTTCACCTATTCTAACAGAAAGCACACAAACACAGATACATATATATGTGTTCTTACGCGTCAGAGGGCTAAGGTCTGATCTTGAGAGGAGAGACAGGGCGGGGGCCTTATCAAGGTCTATCTAGGAACCTAGCTGCTTGAGTCTTGGCTTTTCACAGCCTTTGAGAGCATTGGAAAGGGTCAAGCACCGATCAACCGGCAGCCACCTAGGTAGCTGGTCAGAGGGTACCGTGCAAGACACCGATCCTGTATAAGGCTGGTCTTTTTAAACAGTTACTGCCTTATAATTATCCAGAGTGTGGGGTTGACAGTGCTAAGCCTAGAAAGTTCTCCCATTGGCTATTCGTTTTTGGGGTACTTTCTGCTTAGTCACTGTTATTAGGGGCTGTCCTGACCAGTTGGATCCTGCCTACCCCTCCCTCCAGATGGGAGGCCTGATCTTTGGCCAGGAGTTGCCTGTACCCTTCCTCTGAGGCGTCTTGTTGTCTGACCAGGCCATCTTTTCTCCTTGCCTTGCTTAATCCTTATCTTCAGTATCCTTGCAACCTTGTCTCTTATTTGTTATTACTTTTGATGTGCAGTTATGTTCTGGGAACAGTCAGTTCTTACTAGTCCTCTCTTTGTAGATGACAAGTATGTATCGTTGTCAATACCACAGCCTGTTTCATCTACATCTTTCATTTCCTTCTCCTCCTGCCAGCCTGTTTCTCATGATATACATTTTAAATATTCCTAAACTAAAATTATTATAAAGCATAAATCAAGCATACAATGTCTTTTCTTTGCATATGCAAATAATATCCCTTAATTCTATAATGCAGCCATACTGCTTCAATCAGCCTATTAATTTACTACAGTCCCCCCTTGTTAACTGGGCCTTCCCATATCACTTGCTTATTTCCGTTTTGGGATTACATAAAATGCTCTGTGCTTAAGTGGGTCTACCAGTCTTTTCACTCAACATATTATACATATTATAATTACAAGCAATATAAATTGTATTATCACAATAATGATAATTGGATGGATTAACAGGTTTAACACTAGGGCTGTAGCGGAATTTCGCAGTGGTAGCTATTTCCGGTGGAAACAGTGTTTCCGCAATTAGTGGAATGGCATGGCAGAGGCTTTAATTCCGCGGTTTCATTCCGCGGTTCCGCGGTTCCGCTTATTTAATTCCGCAACTTAGTGGAATCGTGGAAACATGACATTTTCGCTATTTCCGCAATTCCGCCAGCGCCAAAAAATCGCGGAATAGTGGTTTTCCGCGATTTCCGCGATTTTTCCGCGATTTTTCCGCGATTCCGCGATTTGCAGAATTCCGGCGGAATTAGCAGAATATCCGCAGAAATGTCGCGGTGTGGCGGGGGCAATTCTGAAATAGCGGAACGGAATCGCAGCGCGGTAAAAGCTGCTGCCGCATCAGCCCTATTTAACACACCAGTAGCAGTTGGTGACCACCCAAAGATACTTTCCCAAAATGAATGTTTAGTGGTGTATTCTACTTCAGTAAGAACCTGGGTAATTTTCTTTCCTTCTGCCTTTAAAACCACAACGGCATGCCCTAATGTGTTTTCCAAGCTTTGACTCTTGGTATGGAACATTTGGGTATTTCGTACGGCCTTATGTATCTCGGTGGCAGAATATGAAAATGACATATTCCACAGCTGGAAACTATCTTTGTCCCAAAACCTTTTCCATACATTTGCATGTAATGTCCATGTGTTAGTTCCAATGGATATTTTGGTGACATTGCATACCACAAAAAATTCATCAGCTGTCATGTTTTGCTCAAATATAGAATTCAAAATTACAGTGGTGTTTGATGCTGCGTTGATGTAAAAACATTTATGTCCTAAGGTATACACCTGGGGATTATCACATTTCTCTGTCTTAACCGTGCACATATATGTATCTACATTATGTCTGCACTATTTATACTCCTGTAGCGGCAATGGGCAATAATACTTAGTGTCTTTCCATATATTGCATTGGGTGTCTAACTCATATAATTCTATGTTGCTAGTTTCTTTCATTTGCCATAAGACTGAGAGTACAAATTTCAGCCACTGATTTTGGGAGACCCAAGGATATGCCTGTACTGCACATGCAGCAGAATCTGTTCCTTTTGGATTGGCTAACTGGATATGCAAGGTTAGTCCTGCTGGGAAATACACAATGTGATGTGCCAATACCTTAGTCCAACTTGGATCTATATTTTCTCTAATAGTAGACCACAGATGTCTATGCATTTTACCAGCTTCTAGGCTTCCAATGATGTCATCCAGTACACTCAATGCTCTTACTTTCCACTGGGTGCACTGAATAGCCATCCTAGTTGTATTGGCCAATGTCATGATAGTGTTGTCTGTGGCTATTATTTGCTGCTTCATTAACCTATACCAGTTGGGTAGTGTGAGAACCAGATGTTTTAATCCTTCCTGGCGTACCTGGTTGCTATTAGTCAATGGCTGATGTAATGATCCCAATAATCCTCCTGTGGTTCCCAATTTATTGGTCATTGTATCAATATCTATACTGTTTAATACGGCCCCTCCCATGCCTATCCAACTTGACATATCTCTTGTGCATCTGGGCTGGCTGTTAAAAAATGTATGTTCCCCTTCTCTCTTTAGATATTCAAAAGATTGCAACCAAGCTTCAAAGAGGGGTGCCACATAAGGTGCGCATTGTGAGTGTCTTCTAGTAATATTATATACTGCTAATTTAATGGTTAGGTTTGTAAACTGGATGTATCCATCCCTTATGTGCACACATTTGTCCCATTGGGTTTGTATAGAGGACGTATTGTGTGGGTGTGACTGGGAAGGCCCTGTCCATATGACATAGGCATTTACATAATCTTCCCTTGGAATAGCAAAATTATTGTTACAGCGATACCCTGGGGACATAATGCAAAAAGCAGGGTCCCATGGTGATTGAATTTGCATTTTGTTCTTAAAGATGGTTAGTTCCCCTGGGAATGGTAATTTTCCCCACACAATATCTTCCTCCATGCTGGATACCCATGGCTTTACACAAGTTTTTGAACACTTCTGCAACAAAACTTGGACCCTGATCACTACTATCAATAATTTTCGGCACCCCGAATCTAGATATTATCACATTGAACAGTGCTTTGGCAGTGGTGTCTGCAGTGTGATTTTTGGTCGGTATTGCTTCCAACCAACCTGAAAAGGAGTCTATTAAAACAAGGAGGTACAAGTTTCCTCTTGCAGTTTTTGGTAATTTATCAATGTAATCTATTTGTACCCTGTGCCAGGGTCCCATTGTACCCTGATGCCTGAATGGACCCTTGATTACTTTGTTATCTGCTTGGTTGCTAGCACAGGGAAGGCAACTATTAACCCATTCAATCACTTCCTGGATGACTCCTGGCCACCATGCAAAGCTATTGATTCGGTCTAGTGTAGCTTTAGTTCCCTGATGTGCGAGTTCATGGCAATACTGGACAATAGACTGTCTAGCTATTGTTGGTGGGAACCACAAGCTTGTTCCATCCACATTTTGTACCTGCATGGACTGATCCTGGGTTACTACAGTCCACATTCCTCTTTCCCGAAACTGTTTATTGTTGTTTTTAAGGTCCTCCGGGCTGTGTGGTGGGTCATTAACATGGACTGGATTTGTTTGGTGTAGTTTAGTCTGGGAAGTTGCAACGGACACATAATGGGTTTTTCCAGCAGTTAGAGCTGCCTCTTTGGCCAGGGCATCTACCCTATTATTCCAATTACTTTCCAAAGTTTTAGCCTTACTGTGGGCTTTTACATGCTTGATAAAGAGTGGCTGTGTTCTGGAAAGTACAATGGCATGAATGCTTTTCCAGGATACAATGTATGTCAACGGCTGTTGATCATACATTACCCATTGTCTGTGTTCCCAGAAGGGTATCCATCTTTTTAATCCCTGTGCAATAAATTGTGAATCCATGTACAAATAAACTGGTTGGTCTGCAGGGGTTTGTTTTAGTACTGCTAAAACTTCTGCCAGTTCTGCAGCCTATGCTGAGTGTGGTTTTACTTTTCCCTCTATGGTCTGGGCGGTGTTCGGGTTAATAGCTGAAAAACCTGCCTGAGGGTGTCCTCTTGATAAAAAGCAGAACCATCTGTAAACCATTCATGTTGTTGCAAAGGAGGAATTTGGGAGAGTTCGGGAGCTGCGTGCACAGGCCAGGTTTGGACGTGTGGGTCCGGGGGCAAGGGACATTCATGTTTGCTTCCTTGGACTATTAATGCAAAGGGAACTGGCGGTGGGTGTTTAAGCTTCTGGTACATTATTCCTTTTGCTGCCAGTCAAAGGGCCCATTGCCCTAACTGAGCATTGGACACATGTCCCTCGGCTAGCTTTCCGGACAAGATGTACTTTAATGGGGAATGAACAGATTGAACTATAATAGGGGCCCCTCCCACAAGGTACTGCCAGTGATGGAGGGCCCATTTTAGTGCATTGCACTCTGCCTCACAAATTGAGTAAATTTTTTCTGCCAACTCTAAGGCCTTAGATGCATAAGCTATTGGCTGCTGTTGCCCATTCTCACTATCCTGCATCAGAATGGCTCCCATGGCTACTTCTGAGGTTGCTGTCTGTATAATGAAGGGTTTGCTAAGGTCCGGAAAGGCCAGCGTCTGCGCAGAAGCCATATCAGCTTTTAGTCGTGCAAATGCTTCTTCCTGCTCCTTGCCCCATTCCCATTGTCTGTTTTTCTTGAGCAATGCTCACAGAGGCTTGGGCTTGGCTGCATACATTTCTGTGAATTCAGAGACAAAGCCAAAGGCTCCTAATATCTGTCTCAGGGAGTGCTGGTCTTCAGGGGCGGGGAGGTTAAGCAAAACGTCCACTCTCTGCCTTTGAATGGTTTTTCCCATTTTCCCCAGCGGAGCTCCCAGATAATTTACTTCTTGTACCACTAACTGCACCTTTTCCCAGTTTACTTTGAATCCAGCCTCCTGTATTATACCAAAAACTTGTTTAGTAAGTTCTAAAACATAGGATTGCGTGTCCCCATGTAGAAGTATATTATCTACATAAGATAAGACACTGTCTTGTTCCCAGGGAGGAAGCTGCTCCCACAATCATGAGACATGGAAGTGGACAATGGCCAGAGCACTGTGGAAGCCTTGGGGAACTCTGGTGAAGGTGTATTGTTGGTTTCGGTATGTAAAAGCAAATCTGGTCCATGAGTCTGGGTGCAAGGGAATGGCAAAGAAACAGTTTGCCAAGTCTAGCACAGTAAACCATTTTGAACTTTGGGGAATTGCAGTCAATACATGGGGTAGTTTGACCACAACTGGGGCGGTAGCAGGGTTTTTTCCATTGATGGCTCGGTAATCCACAGTTAGGCAGTATGTTTTCCCATCTGCCTTTAACACTGGCCAAATTGAAGAATTGAAGGTGGACTGAATAGGCACTAATACTCTTTGTTTCAGGAGGCCTTCTATGGTGGGCTTGAGCCCTTCCTCTGCTGCCTTTGGGTATGGATATTGCTTTTGTGGAGGGACCGACGGGCCATCAATGCGAACTAGGGCATTTTAAACCATCCCACAATCTTGTTTATGGGTAGCCCAAACGGTGGGAAACAAATGAGTCCAGGTGTCCATCTGGGAGACCATCAGTTTTTCTGGTGCTTTTATTGCATTGGCTCGAAAGGTGGAGGGAATCACGGGTACCGGTGCTGGGTTGGGCAGCCTCCATATGCACATATTGGATAAATCTATACACCAATTATTGTGTATGGCTATGGGGCTTCCCAGCAGCAGCGTATCCTGTGGGGTGCTGGAGTCAATGACAAAAAGGTCCTTGTACTCCGTTTTCTTTATCCAAAGTTGCAGATCGGCATGATGTCTGCCTGTACTGACTGCTCTGTTAAATCCCTCCAAGCGTATTAGGGTAAATACACTTGGTAGTATCCCATTTGGGAACTGTTGTGGGTGAGCCACTGAAATAGAAGCTCCCGTATCAATTAAGGCCCAATGTGAAATGGTATTATTGCCCCTCCCAAGTGTAACCAAAACGTGTGGCCTGCTGACTGGACCAAATCAGAGGTCAGCCACCCTTTCCCATTACCCCATGTAGGTGACTGTTGGTCTGGGAAAGGGAAATTCCTAATATGTGTTAGTGTTACTGGTGGTGGCCGCTACCCTTGGTGCAGCTTGGGGCTGTGTGCGAGTGTGGGTCATGTGACTGTGCTCCCTGGGCCAATTCCTTGTGTCTGGTCACTATTTCTAGCTGTCTAATTAGTTCACTTAGGAGCTTTCTATCCCATACCTTTGGATCTTTTCCTGCAGCCATCAACTGTCTCCCTATCACAGTCCTTAATTGTCCTATTTCACTTTGCTGCCCCGGCAGCCGTCTCCTATCTCCCTCTTTAGCAGGGGCTCCCTGTGTGTTGCTCTATGAAACATCATGCACACTGTCTATCTCTTTCCCTTCTCTAACCAACTCATTTACTTGCTTTGCGTTCCTAACTAAGCGTTCCATTGTCCAGTTATCATTGTAGGCTCCTAAAAAGAGCTTGGCAGTGGAAGACAATCCTCCATACAATCCCCTGGTGAACCATTCATCATCCCAATTGATTGTGGCAAAGGTTCATAACTTGGGAGTGACCGTGCCCTACCTTCCTGCATTTTGATCCATAACATCATAGGAGGCTGTTTGTGCTTCCTCAGCTGCAATAGCTAAAAGCTTGTGTCTAAGCTCATAGGTTTTAACAGATTCCCCAGGAGCTTGTGTGTCTAATAAATAAAGTTTTTTTGCTCTTTTTTTGGTGAGAAAGATGTGCATGATGTGTTGGATAATCTGTAATATGTCCACATCAGCATCTTCAAAAATACTTTGTATATCAGCCCATATTTTAGGGTTTGGCTGCTGCTTGAATAATACGTTGGAGATCCTGTGTGGACCACTGCTGGAAACTAATTGCCTTAGCTGACCATGTAATTGCAGTGTTTTTATTTAATGGGCCCAACAGTGAAGCAGCACTTTGGGCCTCTATAGGGGATATTGGTTTATGCTTGACAGTCCTTTTCCTAATTGCTCTTTTTGTTGCCTGTTCCTCAGTTCCACTAGAGGTCGCACTGCTATCTGCGAGGCTCTGTCCCTTTTTAGATCTTAAGCTTCTACCTGAAGTGTCCTTATCCTGCCCTTCTTCCTCAATTTCCTGTGTTTCAGTGGTTTCTGTAGTTTCTATACTAGCAACTGGGTTATATGGAGGTGGTGGGGTGTATTCTTCAGGGAGTTTGACCATGCAAACTCAGTCTATAATGTCCTCATAATCATCCTCATCCCATGATTCAGACCCGTCTGATTCATATACCAGTCCATACTTTTCCCTAAACCATTGACCGGTGCCTTCCTGAACTGTCCCTTTTGGTCTGATCTGACAGCGGCCACTATTGCCTTTTTGCCCTGCAATTTTTGTGTGTGAGAGAGTGTACTTTAGCCTGCCATATGCGGTGGTCCTGTGGATTCCCCTCTGCTTGTTGTTTCAGCTGTGTGACTAGCATTTTCATGCCTGCTTTGCTTTCTTGCAGCCTTTGTCTGTGCTTTTCATTGCTTTGGGTTAAATATTGGTTCTCTCGTGCCAGGTGATCGACTTTATCTTTCGTTTGCCTTAGGTCTTTAGCCTGTAACAACTGTTTTGCAGCATTTTCGCTACGCCAGTTATGACTCTCTTGTTCTCTGCAGCGTAAATCTGCCACTTGGGTTTCTAAAATTTCTTTATCTGCACTCAGAGTTTGCACATCAGCAGTCAGAATTTCAACTGCTTGCCACAATAACCATAGCACGGCAGAACTTCTTTGTTCCTTTTGGGGGGAGACATATTTGTCCCATACTTCACAAATTTGCTGGCATGCTATTGGGGAAGTTAAAGCTTGGTCTGTCCATGTGCAAGTTCCTTGATCATGAGTATATTCTAGTAGCTTTGGCAGCATTTTTACTTTATCCCATTCTCCCACGGGGACCCCTCCCTGCGATCTCTTCCCAAACCAGGGCATTTTGCCAGTGCAAGTGTTTTCGGTATTTATATACTTTGTCTAGTGATTCCTCTGGGAGGATATGAGTCTACACAATAATTTTACTTAGACCGCAAAGGTGTGTTATTTCACATATGCTATTTCTGTGTACAGCTGCTGGTGGACAATCAGCAGAAATGCACAGAACAGCGGTTTGGCAAATATGCTGTTTCCACTAGAAGTGTGGTTAGAATGATCCCTGTATAAAGCATGTCGGTAGTTCTGGGTCTTGACCTGAGTGGCAATTAGACGGCTAACCCAACGTCCCACAGTTACTCGCTTTTATACAGCTGGTTCATCAAGCACTCCTCTAGTATAGACTTAGTCTAGACACAGGTCGACTACTGTGCACCTCAGTGGCTTTAGACCTCAGTCTTTACTTCTGTGCAATGGGCTCAGTACCCCCCCCTCACGCATTCTCCACCACTGTTATGAATTGAAACTCTTCTCTATCTTTCCTTCCAGGGGCAGGACGTAAACCCCTAGTAGGCAGTTCCCAATTCCGGGATCTTGGCAGGAGCACTATAAAACAGACCACAAGCCCCTCATATAGAAAGAACTGGGAATAAAGCACCAATACACTTGCATATAGCAGCAGCCTTCACCTATTCTAACAGAAAGCACACAAACACAGATACATATATATGTGTTCTTACGCGTCAGAGGGCTAAGGTCTGATCTTGAGAGGAGAGACAGGGCGGGGGCCTTATCAAGGTCTATCTAGGAACCTAGCTGCTTGAGTCTTGGCTTTTCACAGCCTTTGAGAGCATTGGAAAGGGTCAAGCACCGATCAACCGGCAGCCACCTAGGTAGCTGGTCAGAGGGTACCGTGCAAGACACCGATCCTGTATAAGGCTGGTCTTTTTAAACAGTTACTGCCTTATAATTATCCAGAGTGTGGGGTTGACAGTGCTAAGCCTAGAAAGTTCTCCCATTGGCTATTCGTTTTTGGGGTACTTTCTGCTTAGTCACTGTTATTAGGGGCTGTCCTGACCAGTTGGATCCTGCCTACCCCTCCCTCCAGATGGGAGGCCTGATCTTTGGCCAGGAGTTGCCTGTACCCTTCCTCTGAGGCGTCTTGTTGTCTGACCAGGCCATCTTTTCTCCTTGCCTTGCTTAATCCTTATCTTCAGTATCCTTGCAACCTTGTCTCTTATTTGTTATTACTTTTGATGTGCAGTTATGTTCTGGGAACAGTCAGTTCTTACTAGTCCTCTCTTTGTAGATGACAAGTATGTATCGTTGTCAATACCACAGCCTGTTTCATCTACATCTTTCATTTCCTTCTCCTCCTGCCAGCCTGTTTCTCATGATATGCATTTTAAATATTCCTAAACTAAAATTATTATAAAGCATAAATCAAGCATACAATGTCTTTTCTTTGCATATGCAAATAATATCCCTTAATTCTATAATGCAGCCATACTGCTTCAATCAGTCTATTAATTCATTACAGGTACACAGGCTAAATGGGGAGCAGGGAGGTAAGGAAGCACACCACAAAAGGATTGAGTACACAGGCTAAGGGGGGGAACAGGGGTTTAAGGGAACACACAGGCTATGGGGCAGGGAAGAGGGAGGTAAGGGAACACACACAACAAAGGGATTGGGTACACAGGCTAAGGGGTGGGGGGGAACAGGGAGTTAAGGGAACACACCACAAAGAGATTGGGTACACAGGCTAAGGGGGAAACAAGGAGGTAAGGGGGCACACCACATACACACAATCACAGGGGAATCCCTGCTACCAAGCAGAGAACTTGACCCTACATCACACACACAACAGGGTTCAAGCAGGGAAGACACATTGCTCAACCAGCTTTCTGTGGCCATACCAAGGCTTACATACTTCCAGCCATCAATCAGGAAGCTGAGAGGCAGGGCTAGGGTAAGCAGCTAGAGCTGGGGAAGGGCGTGGCACACAAGGAGAAACCACACAGCAGGAGACAGAAAGGGGGAAAACCAACACATTCCCAGGCCCACCAGGTGGCGCAGGGCACTAGTGAGCACTCCAGCTGCCATGGGTTCAAGGTCCAACCATGACACTATCTGTCTGTCTATCTGTGAGTCTGTATTTTATACCACTGAGTCTCACACTCATGTTGTCATTTCAAGGTTATTCATGGACCACAGGTGCTGGGAGCCTCCAATGAGATATAGATATCTATAGATATACACCAATGAGAGATAGATATAGAATCACTGGTGTAAAATACAGGCTCAAAGAGCCTCAAACCCAGAAAGCCCCAGCCTCTGGAGAACCCACAGCAATTCAGTTGGGGCCCCAGACACATGGGGTCCATGAGTAAACCAGAAAAAACAATATATGCATAACATATGGGCCCACAGAGCCTGAAATGCCAGGAACCCTGGCCTCTGAAGGGGATGTTACCTTTAACTGAACATCAAAAATTAATTACAGCAACACTTCTCTTTTCTAAAGGGGGAGCTGACACGTGTCCATCAAACATTCCTGCATTAGGAGGGGGCCCACACCACCATATTGCACTGGATTCCAGCTTCACCATATCTGGCACCATTTCTGCTAACTGTGATTCCCATTTCCAGGTACCTCACCTCTCTAGTTTTTACTAAGCCCATGTTGGCCTACTCTACAGGAAAACGAGTTGATACTTCATTTTACAAATAAGCTTACAAAAGGTCAGTGTGAATTGTGCATGTGTGTATGTGTATGTTCACGTGGATGCATGCAGGGGATGAGTTGGGGATGGATGGAGTTGCTGAGTGGGAGATCAGTTAGCAAGACCTTAAGGGCTCAGTGCTATGGCATCACTCCTGATTTAGGATGATGGGATCCTAGTTATTCCAATGAATGGGACTACTTGGTTGCTTAAAGTTAGGCATATCCTTAAGAATCCTGCTGAACTCAGAGACTTAATACCTATTGATTTCTCTCCAGACAGAAAAATAACCCAGACCCATTTTTTTCCAGTTGTTAAAAACTGTGACAGTGCCATCTACCTCTTTGCATACACAACAACATGTAACCCCCTTTCTGTGCATCATACAATAAGGAAATGAGTGAAAATTAATTACACCTCTTAATACAAACAATAACCATATTTATATTCAGTAGGCATGGACGAACAGATCGCGGTTCGTGTTCGGCCATTCAGTTCGGCCGCGATCGGTTCGTGTGTTCGCGTTCGGCCGTTCGGTTCGGCCGCGTTCGGTTCGTGTGTTTGTGTTCGGTCATTCGGTCGTACCTCGCGTTCGTGTTCGCCCGTTCGGTTCGGCCGTTCGTGTGTCGGCCGTTCGTGTTCGGTTGTTCGGGCAGGTCGTACGTTCGTGTTCGGCC
>QEPC01006795.1:557225-602101 GCA_003113815.1 Sphenodon punctatus | reverse complement strand
CCACCCCTGGTGCCTGGAAGTCTGCTCCTAGCTGAGTCAAATGACTTCCCCCTCCCTGCTACATTTGGCCTTCCAGTGACCTGACAGAAGACCATGTTTTAGCCACCCGAACACAACCGAACGCGATTCGAATTGAACGAACTGTTCGGCCATTTCGTAGTTCGGTGTTCGGTTCCGTTCGGTGTGTTCGGCCATTTCGTAGTTCGGTGTTTGGTTCCGTTCGGTGTGTTCGCCATTTCGGTGTTCGGTGTTCGGTCCGTTCGGTGCGTTCGTGTTCGTGTTCGGTTATCCGAACAGGCCGAGTTCGGGCCGAACACCGAACTACCGAACCGCGTTCGCCCATCCCTAATATTCAGGGCTGTGTGTCAATTTGGCCCTTTTTACATGGATGCCCCCCTCACCCACATGTGTGGGAGGTGTCCGCAACCGCAACGGTGGGTGGAGGTGCGTGTGCGTTTCCGTGCTCCACCCATCTCCGTCCATCGCCCACATATGGAGGCATTGGAGAAAATGGAGGTGCCTCCGTGTGTGGAGGTGGTTGGGCGGTGTGTGAGTGGCCCATTGCACGGCCCACCCACCATGGTGCCCACCCATCCCCCCATGCACTTGCACCCATTTGAAAAGGCCCTTTGACTAAAAGCCAGTTTGTGCCTCTAAGAAGCATCAGTTTCCCTTTAAAATACTGTAATGAGACCCTACTGTGAAAATGATGTATTATTAATCAGCCTAACTTTTTCTTTTCACAAACTATGATTACTTCTCTAGTTGAGCACAAATGGATACTTATTAACTAACAGGCTTCTCTATAAATCAAAATCACTGTGAATGTAAAAATAACCAGAGGCTGATTAGTGATTATTATCCCTCCTTCCTTACTCCAACACTATCCCCCTTCACTGGGAGGCAAAGCCGCGTGGTGGAGCTTTTACACCGGCCAAACCCCGCACAGATTTTGGCTTTAGGGTTCTATCCAAAAATTAAAATCTTTATGGGACTGGCCGCCGCCGAAGGTGTGAAAGCGGTCTTAGATTGTAAACCCTTTGGGGTAGGGACGTGTCTGTAACTACTGAGTGTACATTGTTAGGTACATCCCTGGTGCTATATAAAAAATAAAATAATAACAATAACAATTAATAATTATAATCAACCTCAAAAAGGAACATTCAGGCCCTTTCTGACCATGCTCAGTTGTTGTTTTTTGATTTTTTTCACTTTAGTTACCAGCCAGGAAGAGGCCACGCAGTGGTGCAGGACCCCATTGTAAGGTACATAACCCTCCCCTGACTCCCCCCCCCTCCTGCTAGGCCTCCCACACACCCTAAACACCCTCCTGACCCCTCCTCAGAACTGAGCAAGTTTTCTCCAAGGGTCTGAGGAGCAGCCCAAACTCTTGGGACTGCTTCTCAAACCCTCAGAAATACTCACAAGTTTTTTTTCTTCCTATTTGGAACACCCTACACTGCACCACACTTGAGGGTTCTTGTGCCTTACAGACACAACCAAGCCCAGATGGCTTGCAGAGCTTGCTTTTTTCCTGATGTTATAATTAAAAATCTATTTTGGATCTGGGCTAAAGCTTGAAGAGAGAAGATTAAAAGAGCACAATTACACCAAGTATTTGTAGGATTTACTGTTTCGTGTTACTTCAAAGGATGACAAGAAAGAAGAGTTCTTTAGAGTAAATTGGCACTCAAAAGTAATACCTTAGATTCTCATGACTTGATCAATGGCTTTGTACGTGTTCCTCTTAGGAAGTTTATGTCATTCCTTTTGAAGACCCCTTTTCACCTTCATGTTTATGGGTATGTTTCCTTTGTTTAGAATTAAGAACATAAGAAATGCAGTACTGGGTCAGACCAATGGTCCACCGAGTCCAGCATCCTGTCTCCGACAGTGACCTTCTTTGGTTGCTTCAGAGAAGTACACAACAGGTCACAAAAGAGTGATTCATTTCCTGCTATTTACTCCCAATTCCCAACAGGGAGATGTTATGTCCGTCAACCAACTTAACTAATAGCCATTTATCAACCTATCCTGTAAGAACTTGTCCAATCCTTTTTTAAACCCACCTATGTTATTGGGCTTAGCAGCATCCTCTGGCAGCAATTTCCGTAAGTTAATTGTGCATTGAGTGAAAATGTAAACACTTCTGCAAACTGATGTGGGGGATGAATTTGGTTTGAATTACCTTTGCCAGAGGAGAGGTGGTATTGGCTGGTAGGACTCCGAAACGCAATCACACCTTGGTCTGAAGTAATCTGCAGAAAATGGCTTTACTGAAATGCTAGAAATGTCATTTAATGAACATATTTGAGGACATTTTGCTGGGATGGTCAAAGGGATTATTGTGCTGCTTTGATTATTGGTCAGCTCAGCTGAGGTAATTCATTTTTTAAAAATGTATTGATATAATTGCAGATTATTCATATAGAGTTATTTTTCAGTTGTGGGTGGTCAGCCCTTGGGGTTGTGGGTCAGAGGCAAGGACATACTTATAATAGGAACAGGCGGTGCAGATGTAAGTTTGGAACCCCCATATGCCTTGGGGCAGCTGCATCCCCTGCTGCTGGAAGGGATTGGAGGGGACCCCTGTAACAAGGTGGCCCTGCTTCTGTGACAAGAACAGGCCCCCAAACCACAGTGCCAGTCATCTCTCCTTAGTCAGTGCTGCTTTATTTACACATTATCATGGCATACAGAACATCTGTACCTTGTGGCTTCAGGTCAGGCCCTGCATCAATCAGATCCTAGCCTTGAGCCTGCTCGTCACCCTGGGGAGCTCAGTGCATACTCTCCCAGCTCTGCTCTGTGGAAGAGCCAGGCACCAACTGCCAGAGCTCCCACAGCTCAGGGCTGTTATAGCTCCTTAAGGGGGCAGGGCCCAGGTGATGGACAGGCATAAGAACATAAGTAGTGCCATACTGAGTCAGACCAATGGTCCATCAAGCCCAGCATCCTGTCCTCTGACAGTGGCCAATCTCAATTGCATGGGAGAAGAACCAACAGTCATAATGGGCAATCCATTCCCAATTGTTCACTCCCAGTTCCCGACAGTAGGAAGTTCATCCTGTAAGCCACTTGGTTAATAGTCATTAATGGACCTACTCTCCAATAACTTATCCAGTCCTTTTTTAAACCCAGCTATACTACTGGCCTTGACAACATCCTCTGGTAACAAATTCCATAAGTTAATTATGCGTTGAGTGAAAAAGTACTTCCTTTCATTTGCTTTTTTTCCCTTTAAGAGGCAGCTCTTAAAGAGACCATGCTTGTCCATTCCATCTTCTGCATCAGGGCCCCCCATCCACTTTAGCTTCACCCCTTATGGAGGAATTGTTGGGGCACTGTAACAAAGTCCCTTCCCCCTCAGTGGGTAAGTACTTGTGGGATCTTGGATTATTGTATCAGGAACCAGAAGAGATGGTTCGCTCATCAAGTTGTGGATTTTATTAACCTCCTCATAGGTGCAACAACACTCAGCAGTCCTCAACCCAGAACTCCCAACTAGTTTATATTGTTGCTTCTGGACTCACACACTTCCTTTACTTGCAGGTGTCTCCATCCAGTTCAAGGGCAAGGCCATGTCCTGACTCCATGCTTCAGGTTTTGCCCTCCCTCAGACTCTCTGGTCCATAGGGCCTCCTTGGTCCTACGCCTCTGGGCTTCAGCACCCTGGCCAGCATAAATTGCTGAGGTCTGGTCTGGTCTGGTCTGGTCAGTTCAGTTTCCAGCTGCAGACTGTCTGACTTCTAGAACTCACTGGCTTTTATACCCCCAGACGGGGCAGATTCTCAGTGGTGTAGCAGGCTCCCTTAAAGGGACAGTGACCGGCTTTGTCACAGGCATCTATAATTTTCACAGATATTTTGTTCACTGTAATTTAAATCTGGCTATGTATTTTCTTCTTCCCTGTAGGAACATATCCTGCACAAGTCAACACTTCACTCTGTAGATGGGCTGAGTCACTGCTTTTAATGTAATCCTTCTTCCAGCAGAGATCAAGAAATCAATACACAGGACCTGATATCAGAGCTAGGCAGATCACAAAGCAGCACTATGAATATGTGCAAAGAAACATCTCACGTCTTACATGGAAATCATTAGTGAATGTTGTTGTCACCCTTAAAGGTGGAGAGATATGGGGAGTTTTGTTTTGGCCCAGGCAAATAGGTATGGCTACCTCAGTACAGTAGAGGCCAAGTTATTTGGATCTCACTAATATGGATGCTTCATCCATCTGGAAGCACCATTTAACCCTCAGGTGTGTGAAGTGTCTGGGTGAGCTAAGCTGGCTGCAGGGGGCTGGGGAGAGAGCAGAGCAGGAGACTGGGATTGTTGCTATGGATTGGTCTTCTGACTCATTCTCCTCCATCTCAGCTCCCCTGCAGCCATCTCAGCCCTTTCTGACCTGGGCTCAGAGTCACAGGTGCTCCAGAGGGTCTAACAAGAAGCAGTGAGCCCAAAGTGGCCAGGCTGAGGTGACTTCAGCGGAAAAGTAGTGAGAGAAAAGGAGACCCACCCCCTCCCTGGTCAACATCATGTAGACACTCTTCCTGTCCCTCCAACCCAAACAGCTCTGTTATGTTTCGTATGGAGTACATTGGGTTTTGCCATGCCATGCTCCCTACTTAGAGCTGCTGTGGATGGGGCAGGAGAGGAGAGGGATTAAGTACTTCAGACAAGAGGAAGGATGGGAACTATTGCTTCAGATGAATGATTCAGGAAGGTCAAGGAGGGAACCTCTTCTCAAGAGATCATGAACATCTTTTGCAGCTTAGGGAATGAAGCTTCTGATTGTCCGGGGCTGGAAGTGAATAGCAGGAAATGGATTATAACCTGTTGTGCACTTATTTTTTGCAACCAAAATTGGGCACTGTTGGAGACAAGATACTAGGCTAAATAGACCAGTGGCCTGACCAAGTATGGCACTTCTTCTGTTTTCCATGGGTCCTGGCTGGAGTTATTCCATGACTTCTCTCATGCATCATTACTGTGCTCATGTCTTCAGGATCAGTCAGGTCACTGTGGAGCCCTTGTACGTGATTATATGGTGTCAGGATATCTGTTGTCCCTGTATAACTGAGGACAAAGAGATAGCTGGTAAAAAAAATTTCAGTCTCTTTAACTCTGTGGTAAGGAACAAAGAAAAATGTGGTTTTTTGTTTTGTTTTGTTATGTTTTTTAAAGTGCAGTTATTCAGTGTTCAGTCAAACTGAATGAAAAGGATTCATAATAACACTTGGTAATTATACTGCTGATTACAAACTTGTCTCATTTAATTTCAATTTTTTACTCTGTGTCCTCTAATAAAAATTTCACATGAGCTAAAATTATATTTTATGGTGACAGTAAATTGATAGGCATTCAACCCACAAATGTCAGAAGCCCTTTCCTGCCTCTCTGATCTCATGCAGAAAAAAGCAAAAGGCTGGGTTTTTTTTGCAAAAGCAGTATATAATAAATAATAATATCTCACATTTATAGCACAGCTTTTTTAATCACTAACAATCCAAACTTTTTTTTTTATGAACATGTAGCCACCATGTACATACAACTATTTTGAGTGTTCTTGACACTTATGAAACTGCTTCACTGGTTGAATGTTTTGGACTGATTAAATTTCCCCCTGGAAAATGTGGGTTTGTTGAAATACAAATTTTCTGCTGGATAAAATGCCACTTTTGATTAAATTCTCTGAGCTTTTTTTGTCAGGGAAATCACATTTAAAAATTTATTTTTAAACTAACATTTTGTAATGAAAAAGGATCACTGATTCAAAATAAATTGCTTCATTCTGAAAAGATGAAAGATTTCATTTTGATTGCAACCTTTTCAGTTTGGAGTTTTGACATCACGATTACCTGTACATACAGTATGACAGCTCTGGATAAAACATATGTTAAAATATCCAAATTTTCTAGGGAATGATTTTTTTGATACCCTACTATTTCTGAAATTTTAGAGTCTCCTTTTGGCTTGACCAAGAAGCCCAGAGTTCTGGTGAATATCTGAACCAGTACTCTCGAGTCTGCAAATCTGAGTTGCAGCTCTTGCAAGAATTCATTTTCTTATGAGATTTCCTTTCCGACCTGCTTTTAGTCCAGCCAAACACTGGGTATTTTAGACAGATGTGGGAGCAGCTCATTCCTGGAGCTGCTCTGTGGATGCACCCCCATGTCTGCCCACTTCCAACCCCACCTGGGTCCACTTTAGACAGATCCAGTGGGTTCCCCTGGCTATAGTCTGCCTATGCAGTGCCCCACCACCATAGAGTTATGGGTGATCACCGATCACTCTAGGCTGGCACCCATAACTCTATGGGGTGGAGTGGAGCTACATTCTGGGTTTGGACAGCCCATTATTCTGGCAACGCTCGGGGATGTTCCAGAGCACCACAAGTGGGGCTGCCCCAGAGCAGGGACACAGAGGCTAAGGACATCAGAGGGGAGCAAGACCAGGACTACAAGGGAGCTGGGACTAGAGCTGTGGGGAAGCAAGGAACAGGTCAGAGCTAAAGGGAACTGAAGAGGAATCAGAGTGGAGTCAGGGAGCTAAGAAACCAGAAACTAGGACAGGAAAACCTAGGAGCCAAGGAATCAGATCCAGGAATCAAGAGACAGGGAGCCAGGAGTCACAGGGAGGGAAAGAAGGACAGAGGGAGACAAGGCACCAGGAGTCATGGGGTCAGGAGCCAAAGCGTCAGGCAGAGGAGAGGACAGAAGGGAGCCAAGAATCAGGAGAGCAAGGAGCTAGAGAAAAAGAAGCCAGAGTTACAGGAATAATGAGAATTGTCCTACCCAGTTTCCTGGTGGTACCAGTATGCCTTTATAGTGGCTGGTAACCAATCAGAAAGCTGGGCAACAGGGCCACAGAGAAGATGGGCAGGGTCTGGACAAGAGCTGGGAGGAGACATGGGAAGGAAAGACTAAGCAGGTAACAGACCTGGGTGGTGGTGCTGGTGACTGAACCAGTGCTCCAGGGCTGGGAGTTCAAGGCCAGGGTCTTACACTGTTTTAGATGTTGTTACCTGCCTTGAGCTCTTGGAATAAGGTGGATTCCAAATCCAAATAAACGATGCTCCAATCCTCAAAGTGCTCTGCCAGAGCACTTTGAGTATTGGGTTTCCTGGCTCAATTTCCACCCAAATTCTTATTCTTGGCTTACAAAAGCTTTCCCTTTCCCTAACCAGCCAGGGGAATAATTCACTGGAAACAAAATGAGTGCTGGGAAGTAGCTCACTCACACAGCTTCAAAATCTGTAATCTCCAGCTCATGCTGGCACAAATCTGTTCATCAGTGTAAAAACCTGTAAATTATGAGGTGGCTGATTGGCTTGAAGTTAATGTCTTGGTTTATTTTGATGTGTGTTTGGGAACAGCACGTGAAGGACACAAACAACGTAAAAGTCATCGACTGCTAATTTGATCTAAATGCAGCACTGTAGAGTGGTCACTGCCAAGTGCTTGCTGATGGTTATTAAAAATGTAATGGAAAGAGCCCTTGGGAAAGACCGAAAATGTTTCCCTTCAGTTCTTACAAAACGTATCTGAGCCTTTTCATTTCACTTGCTTAGACTATCTTGAATGTCAGCTGATAGTAGGGCAAGCGAGCTGATTTGACCCCAAGCTGGATATCACATTGGGAGGGTAACCAATCCTTTACATTCCTGAAAGGAAATTGCATTGCCTGCTGCTTTCTGTGGCTCTGATCCTCAGAGCACAACAGTGGTGCTTGTCCTGGCTCAAACTGGCAACTCAGCTGGTTTTGCTTGATCCCCTCTCCCTCATCCCTCAGAGCACATGAGTATCTGTTTAACTCCAAGCAGTTGAGTAGTTCCACTGATATCCATAGTCAAACAAGCAGTTTGGGATACATGGGATAACTTGCAGCCACTGAGACAGTTCACAAACTTAAAGTGGAGCATGTGCTTAAATTCTTTGCAGAATCAGGACTAGAGTGGGGGACTTTCAGACCAGCCGATCCCCGCGCATATTCTGACTGTGCATTCCCGCCCCCTCACAGCCAGAATATGTGGGGGTCTGAAAGTGGCCGAAGAATACGAATAAAAAGAAGACATTTAAGTGTCTATATTCAAATGCTAGAAGTCTAAAAAGTAAGATGGGAGAATTACAGTGTATGGCACTAAATGAAGATCTAGACATAATAGGCATCTCAGAAACTTGGTGGAATGAGGATAACCAATGGGACCAGGGCACAGTGATACCAGGTCCAGGGCACAAAATATATCAAAATCCAGAATAGGTCAAGCTGGTGGTGGGGTGGCTCTATAAATTGAAGATAGCATTGAGTCAAGTAGGATTAAAATTTTACAGGAAGGGAACTGTACTCTGGAATCTCTATGGATAGAAATCCCATGCGTAATCGGGAAGTGTATAGCAATGAGGCTATACTATCATCTCCCTGACCAGGATGGTGAGATTAACTATGAAATGCTAGCAGAGATTAGGCAGGATACTAATGGTATCATAATAATAATCGGTGATTTTAATTATTTTTATATTGACTGGGTGAATGTCTTCTCCAGTCAGGATATGGAGGTAAAGTTTCTAGATGCCATAAATGACTTGGAGCAGCTGGTCTTGGGATCAACGAGAGGAGGAGCTACTTTATATCTAGTCCTAAGTGGAGCATAGGACCTGGCGCAAGGGAAAATGGTGGTGGACCCGCTAGGCAATAGTGATCAAATATAATCAAATTTTACATAACTACTGGAGGGAGATTGGTAAATAAAATGACTGCAGTACCATTTAACTTTAAAAAGGGAGAGTATGCTAAAATGAAGAAACTAGTTAGAAGGAAAATAAAAGGAGCAGTGGGGAAGGTTAGGTGTTTGCAAGAGGTGTGGAGACTATTTAAAAGCACCATCTTGGAAGCCCAGATTAAATGTATTCCACAGGTTTAAAAGGTAGCAAGGGGACCAAATGCCTGCCAGCATGGCTAAATGGTGAGGTGAAAGAGGCTTTTAGAGCCAAAAAGACATCCTTTAAAAATGGAAAGCTAGTTCTGAGGAAAATAGGAAAGAGCATAAATACTGGGAAATTAGATGTAAAATGTTAATAAGGCAGGCCAAGAGAGAATTTGAAGAGAGACTCTCTAAAGATGCAAAAACGAATAATACAAATTTTTAAAGTACAACAGATGCAAGAGGCCTGCTAGAGAGTCATGGTGATTTCAGACGTTACGGGCGGCCGGTTCACCACAGTGGATCCCGGTGGGGGTGAACAAAACAACCACCCCCCAGGGCGAATAAAAGCCCCGAACAGATGTGACGGGACCGGGACCACGGCTGGGAATCAGGCCGTCAGATCATGGACCGGGGCAGCGCAACAGATGTGACGCCGATTCCCAGAAGTGATCAAAACACCCAGAACCCACCGGGCAGGGGTGGGACACAGACATGGCCGCCTGAGGGCAAACAAAGCAAAAAGGCACAAAAGGAAATGCCCACACAAGGGAAACCAGAAGGGAGGGGGGAGAGGGAGAAGAGTCGGACAGGTACCACACACAGCAGGCACACAGCCAGCGGAGGCACAGCGGAACACACAGCACGAGCACACACCCGGGCACACACACACACACACACACACACACACACACAAGGGAAAGGAAGGGAAGGGGGTATGGGTGACCGGACAAAAACACAAAGCACAACAGGAGCAAGGGGGGAGGGACAGGGACAGGGAGGAGGGGGGGAAACCTGCATTGTGCTAGGCCAGGTGGAAACCCCCCCAGCAGAACAGACCACACGGGCACCGCCACAGCAACACAGGCAGTCCCGGAACGGGGGACCCCAGGAGCTCGGGTCCAAGGCACAGCAGGGGCCCGCAATGCACAGGGAGCCGCCCAGATAGGATCCAGGAGGCACTCGGAGACCCCCTCCACCACTGAGGGGCAGGTGTTGGGCAGGCAGAACAGCCGGTGCAGCGCTGCAGGTCCAAGGACGCACACACACCCCAGAGGAGATACCAAGGGCCAGTCCGGGGGCCCTGGAACCCCCAGGTCACACAAGCACACAGGAGAGGGGGGGTGCGGGCAGCAGGTGGCAGTGGTGGTGGGTGGGGACAGATCGCTGGGCACAGCCGGGTCATTGAGGCCATGCAGAGCGCTGCACCCAGGCACCAAGGAGGGCATCACCAGAGGGGAACCCCAGTTATGCAGGCTGACCAAGGGGTGGGGCCCGGAGGGGGCCCAGGGCCACAGGCAAGGGCAGCAGCACCCCTGGAAGCAGGTGACACCTCGGCAAGGCAGGCACATCAGGGAGGGAGCAGACAGCGGAGACGGCCCCCCCCAGACAGGGGCAGGAGCCCACACGGGGGCAAGACACCGGGGGGCCGAGAGGAACACCGGGACTCACAGGCCACTGCTGGGGGCCACCACAGGCCCTGGAGACGGGTGCCCCACTCGGTGAACCAGGTGGGGCCAATGGATCAAGCCCCAGCAGTACCCCAACATGGACATGTGGTGGGCTATCAGGTAGTAGGCCTTGAAGGGGTCCTGCAGGGAAAGCCCCAACTGCACATCCGACCGGGACCACACCCCCAGCAGGGCTGACAGCTCCACCGTGGAAGGCTCCGCCACACAGCAGGCAGTGGAAGGGGGCCAAGGAAGCTGTCCCAGCTCCAGCAGATGGTGGTACACCGCCCCACGGGTGCGCTGGTACCCACTCACCCCGTGAACACAGGCAAAGTAGGACACGGCCAAGGCAGGCCCCCCCCCTCAGCAAGGCACAGCGTGAAGGCGCCCAGGCCACACACACTCAGTGCAGACACGGTCTCAGGTCTGGACCAGGGCACATGAGTACACTGCTTGTCCGGGAGGTGCCCATCGGGGAAGCGAATGAGCCCCAGGGTGTCCGCATGCAGCCGGCAATCACGAGCGCTTGCCTCATAGCTGAAGTAGTTAAGTCCAGAGCTCAAGCTCGCAAAGGCCTCCGCATGGCTGGCAGGGCTGCCCAGGAGCAGCTGCGTGGCCGGGGTATGCCACAGGTTGCACAGAGACATGGTCTCGCAGAAGGTCCAGATATGGGGGGCCCCATGGGGGCCGGGAAGCAGGAGTCCAGTGGATGGACAACCAGCCATGGTCCAGAGAGACAGGGAGAATAACACCAAGGACAGGGGGGCCCACGTACCCTCACGGCCCGGGGGGGACTCCCTGTGGGTCCCAGGGATGGGACAACAGGCCACAGGCAGCAACAGTGTTGCAGAATGGAGCGAGGCATGGGGTGCGGACCCAGCACAGCTACATAACACAATATCACACACAGTCCTGCTAATCGGACCTCCAAGGCCAAGTTGTAGCAAACAGGGGGGGGAAGGGGGTGGTGGTGGTGGTGGTGATGCCTGATGGAATGCAGCTTCCCAGGGAGCGCACAGACCCGCACATCCGTGCAGGGGCAAGGCCCGGTGTGCTGCCTGCAGGTGTACCCAATTGCACGCAATCATACCCCGGGCCCCCATGGGGGGGGTGCCTGACTAGGGGCCTGCCCCCCGGCCAACCCTGTCATCAGAGGCCCGGTATAACAGTTCATCTCCCCTCCTGGGGCCCCACCACCATGCAGTGGGACAGGGCAGCCACCTATTGGATGCAGGTCCGGAGCCGGACCTGGCCTGCAGCGCTCCGCGAGGCTGCCAGGTGCCTCCTGTGGGCAAGGGAGATCATGTGCCAGGTAGCCCTGCTCGCTATGCCCATTGACAGATGCCTATGGGTCGCAGAGCACCCACAGACGTGGTGGGCTAGGGTGCTGGCCCAGTGGGAAGAGCTAGTCTGGAGGGCCCACTTCAGGAGGATGGACAAGTGCACCCTGCTTCGCCTAGTGGAGCTCCTTACACCCTGGCTGGAGCGTCAGCGCACCTCCATGCAGATCCCCACCCCCATGGTCCAGCGGGTGGCAATAGGGGTATGGGCCCTAGCAATGCCCGACTCCTGCCGGTCCGTGTCCCAGCACTTCGGGGTAGGGCTCAGCACTGTCGCCTGTATCCTCCGGGATGTGTGCGAGGCGGACAGAATGATCCAGCTGGTGGACCAGGGGCCGTGATGGCGGGATTCATGGCCGGAGGCTTCCCCAACTGCATGGGAGCCGTGGACGGCACCCACATAGAGATACTCCGCCCCTCTGCAGGGGAGGCACTAGAGTATGTGAACAGGCACGGGTATTACTCCCTGCATCTGCAGGGGGGGGTGGATCACCAGGGCCGGTTCATAGACATCTACATGGGCAACTCTGGCCACAGTCATGACGCCAGGATCATGACCATCTCCCCCTTCTATGCCCAGATGTTCTGGGGGAACTTTGCTGACATGGGCATGAGCTGGATCGAGGGGGTCCCGATGCCCCCCTGTATCCTGGGGGACCCTGCCTATCCCCTGACCCAGTGGTTGATGAAGGTCTACCCTGTACCGTGGACCCCTGCGGAGGTGCTATACAATACCTGCCTGTGCTCCAGCCGGAGCATGGTGGAGCGTGCCTTCGGGGCCCTCAAGCAGCGCTGGAGGAGTGTTGCTGGCTGGCTTGATTACACCGTGGCGACTTCGGCCCTGGTGATCGGTGCCTGTTGTGTGCTCCACAATGTATGCGAGACAGAGGGTGCAGCCCTGGACTACCCCGAGCGCCACCGGGACCCCGGTCCGGTGCCTCTGTATGTGAACGCCGAGAACTCCAGGGAGTTCTGTTACGCAAAGCGAATCCAGGATGCACTGGTGAGGCATATCGCCCGGGGGGCCCAGGTGTGAGGGCTTCCCCCCCAGGCCCACTCCCTGGGGTACCTTGGCCATGCCCCTGCACGGTTTCCCCCCCTCACCCACAAATGGGCCCGGCAGCCATAATAGTGCAAGCACCGTTTATTGCACCCACGTGTAAACATCCACCCTGACCCTCCACCCAGGTTGTGCCCTGTCCCCTACAGTGCCCCCCATCACACTGCCCTTCCCCTCCCACCCCTTCCCCTCAGTCCCCCTCATTTCCTTGGTCATCCCTGTGAGCGCCCGGTGGGGGCCATGGAGCCCTGTGAGCTTTCCTCCCCCCCGCTGTCCATGTTCCCTGCAGTGCGCAGGGGGCACCAGGAGGCAGATGCGCAGCCCCTGAGGGGGCGGGGGCGGCTGGGGCACCTGGGCAGAGTGCGGGGCTGCCGAGGGTCCCGGCATTGGGACCTGGACAGGCAGGGTGCCCGGGGGTGCACCTGCCATCAAATAGGCGCACATCGTGCCAGCGTGCAGGAGCAGGGAGGTCCCAATATTGTGGAACTTATCCATCTTCGTTGAGTGCTCCCGCACCATGCCTGTGATGGCCTGCTCCAGCCTCCCGAGCACCTCCACCTGCCTGCTGTGTTCCCAGCGCTCCCGCCTCTGCTACAGGTGCACCTCAGCCTGGAGCCTCCTGTCCCTCACCTCCGCCCGCTCCAGGGACCGCTCGATGGCCGCCTCCATCCGGTCCATGGCCGCTATCATCCTCTCCCCTATTCTGCCGAGGTCTGGACGATTTCCTCTGCCTGTTCCTCCCCCTGCCTGCGGACCCGTGCCCGGTACTCCCTCATGTGCTGCGCTGGGGCCACGATCCCTGGGGACGCTGGCTGCTGGGGTTGCCCTGTTGGTACGGGAGGGTGAGTCCGATTCTGCCCCAGGCCCCTGCCCCCTGCCCGGGATGGGCCAGGGGCCCCTCGGACCCCTGGGCATCTCTCCCTGCCCCTCCCCACCCCTTGACCCCAGCCCATCCCACCCCATCCGACTGCCCGGGGACCCCCTCTCTGCACCCCAGAGTTCCCTCCCTACCAGACCGCCTGCCTCACCTGGTTCCTGCACCTGCTGGCTGGGCTCCTCGGCAGCTGCCTGCTCAGTCACCTGGGTCTGGTCCTGGTGTGTTCTGTGGCCTGCAGGTGAGGGGGGGGTGTAGGGGTGTTCAGTTGGGTGACCTGGTGAGGGGCCCCCTCCCGCCTTGCCTGTGGGGGGCTGGGGCTGGCCCTGGCCCCTCTGTCCCCACCCCCCACCTTGGTCCTTGGCCCCCTGGGCCCGGTCCCTCCCCCCTCAGGGTCACCCTCTTACCCTCAATGTCTGTCTTGGATCCCTCCAAGGCCGGGCCCTCAGTGTGGGAGTGCTCCCCCATGAACCACTGGCTGAGAGTGATGAGGGTGCCGGCCTCAGACTCCGCATGCCCGGCTTGGGGGTGTGTTCTCTCCAGGCTGCTGTCGGGGGGGGGGCCGCAGGTGCCACAGGTCCTGGGGCGTTCCTCCTGGTGGTCCAGGGCCCTGGAGCTTGTGTCTACCAGGGGGGCAGTGAGGGGGGGTACCTCAGCCCGTTCCCTGCCCTGGACCACAGCACTCCCCATGAGCCTTGGGGCGACTATGGACCCCTCATGTGCAGCATGCGGTCCAGGGCATCATAGAATGGGGCAGTCAGGGCACCATGTCCGGACCGCCTGTTGTTGTCCTGGATGGCCTTGTACCCACTCTTCAGCTCCTTGGCCTTGGAGAGGCACTGTGCCATGGTGCGATGGTGCCCCGCAGCCTCCATGTCCCACACTATGTCCTGGTAGACATGCTGGTTGTGCTGGTTGTGCGCAAGCTCCAGCTGGTACTCCAGAGTCCCCCATATCCTTATGAAGTCCCGGGTCTCCTGGAGCCCCCACTGGCCCCCTCTGTGGTAGGCCTTCCTCCTTCTTCTCCACTGTGGGTCGTCCTCCTCCTCCGCCTCCACCTCCACCTCCACCCTGGCAGGGCCGGTGTCCTCCGGGGGCTTGTCCGCCCAGGCCCTTTTCCGTGTCTGTGGGGACAGGGGGTGGGGGATATAGGGTTGGGTGTAGGTCTGGCCCCCTCGCAGGGTGACCCTTCCCCCTCCTCCCTGCCTGGTGCCCGGGTATGCCCCAAACCCCCCTGGATGCCCCTGAGCCCCCTGTTCCCCTCCCCTTGATTCCCCTTACCCGTTTCCAGGGTGCCTCCGCCTCCCCCGGTCCGGCTGTTGTCCCCGGGGCGTCATGTCCCGGCTGCTGCAGGTGTTGTCCCTGCACCACCTCCTTCCTCAGCATGACCCCCTGCTCCCTCTCCTCTGCCTGCACTCCCTCCACCGCTGCCCCTGCCTCCTCCTCCTCCACCATTGCTTTCTCTCCCGCCGCTCTCTTCCGCCTCCCTCCTCACTCCATCCTACCACGCTTGCCTGCTGCGGATTTCCCTTTAAATCTCCCTCCAGTGGTTGTGTTGTTGCTGGTTGCCTGGCAGTGATGCTATGTGTATTGTCCATGGCTGGGGATAATTTCCTTTGGTTCCATCGGGTGATTGGCGTCCAGACGTTACTTTTTGTTGGTTCCCAGTGGGGATCTCTTTGACCATGCTTCCCGGGATATTCCCCCAGGTAGCCCGGGAAGCATGGTTGAAATTGACCCCATGTGGGTATTGAGCATGGTGAACATCTGGCGGGTGCCGAACAGACGTTCAGGGCTCTTCGGCGCCACCACGGAATTGAGCGTGGTTCACTGTGGTTGAGCATGATCTCGTAACGTCTGAAAATACCCTCAGTTGGGCCATTAAATGGCATGGGGATAAACACTGTGCTCAGGGAGGATAAGGTCATTGCAGAGAAGCTGACTGAATTATTTTCTTTGATCTTCACAGCAGAAAAAGTTAGGGAGATAACCACACTAGAACTGTTCTTTGTAGGTGATGAATCGAAAGAGCTGCCTCAGATCAACGTGACTCTGGAAGAGGTTCTAGAGCAAATTGACACCAACATTTTAAAAGGGCTCCAGAGGCGATCCTGGAAACTATAGACTGGTGTGCCTGACATCTGTGCTAGGCAAATTAGTGAAAAATATTATTAAAAACAAAATTATGGGGAATATTGATAAACATGGCTTAATGGGAAGAGTCAATTTGGATTTAGCAAAGGGAGGTCATGCCTCCCTAATCTATTGGAAGGTAGACTTTGAGGGTGAGAATAAGCATGTGGATAAGGGGGAGCAGATCAATTATAGTGTATCTGGAGCTTCAGAAAGCATTTGATAAGGTCCCTCATGAGAGACTCTTGAGGAAATTAAAAATTCATGAGTTAGAAAGCAGTGTCCTATTGTGGATTGGTAACTGGTTAAAGACTAGGAAACAAAGAGTAGGATTTAATGGTCAGTTTTCACAATGGAGAGAAGTAAATAGTGGAGTGCCCCTGGGATCTGCACTGGGACCAGTGTTGTTTAATATATTCATTAATTATCTGTAAAGGGGAGTAAGGAGTGAGGTGATCAAGTTTGCAGATGACACCAAGTTATTCAAGGTAGTTAAAATATGAGCGGACTGTGAAGAATTGCAGGGGGATCTTGCAAGACTGAGTGACTAAATGGCAGATGAAAGTTAATGTGGACAAATGCAAAATGATGCACATAGGGAAAAACAGTCCAAACTTTATGTATACAATGCTGGGCTCTAAATTAGGAGTTACCACTCAGGAAAGGGACCTTGGAGTCATTGAATGAGAATACATTGAATACATTGAATGAGAATACATTGAAATCAGCTCAGTGTGCAGCAGCCGTCAAAAAAGCAAACAGAATGTTAGGAATTATTCATAAAAGTTTTTGAAGGATAGGTCCATATGCAACTACTAGCCAGGTAGGTTGGGGAATGTAACCTCTTACTGTAAGGAGCTGTGAGTGAACAACAGGGAATGAATTGCCCCATTGTGACGTGTTGGGTACTTCTTCCAAGTAACCAAGATTGGCCACTGTTGGAGACAGATGCTGAGCTCAATGGACATCTGACCCAATCTAGCACGACTTATGTTATTATAGTAGCTGTGGACTCACTGGCATCCACATCACATAGATGTACATTCCATTCCAGCACAAGAGAAGTTGATGCTAAATTTGAGAAAGTAGAAAGGTCAGGGTTCAAGCCTGCTCAGAAGTCCCACCCCTTATTTATTTGTTTGTTTGCTTGTTTGTTTATTTATATGCTGCCCTTCCCAAAGGGTCAGGGTGGCTTACAAATGATAAAAATATTAAAGTAAAAAACCCTAAACCCCTCCCAAGCCTACCATAACCCCCCACAACACCCCCCCAGTACCTTCACCCCATTCCCAAACCCCCAAACCATCCCAGTCCTCTACAGCCCCACCCACCAATTGCCTTTTCAAATAAAAAGGTCTTACAATCGCTCCAGAAGATGCCCAGGCTTGGGCTCAATTGAACCCCCAGGGGAAGGGAATTCCAAAGCACTGGGGCAGCAACCGAGAATGCCTTCCTGCAAGCCCTTGACCACAAAACCCTGGGATTATTGGGCCACGTCCCACCAGCCCACCTGCTCCCATCTCTATTTCACCATCCCTTGCTGAGGAGCAGTTTATGTTATAATAATAATAATTTATTTGCAGCAAAAAGCCAATAATTTGACACAACAGCAGATTATGTTTGATGAGAGTAGGAGGCTGGCATTGCCCTTTGATGGCAGAACAATCACTGCAGTAGCAGTCCTGTCTCTGCCCATCCAGAGCAGTCCCAGCCCAGCCAAAAGAGAGATTGAGGTAAAGGCTGAAGCATCTTCATCTGTTGTTTGGGAAAAGGGTCCAGCAGAGCAGCAACAGTCACAGCGTGTGGGAAAGATCAGCCCTGGCACAAATTAAGCCCTGAGGGTAGAAGATGAGTTGGACTATCATCCACAAACCGGTTGCTCCAGAGTAATCAGCTTGTGGACTGCAGCCGACAGGAGAAGCCAGTCAGAGCACATCTCTATTTGAGATGACAATTTGCAGTCTGAATCATGAGGCTTATGCCTTGCAGAGTACCAGTTCCTATACCGGGTAGTACATTCCCAGACAAGCAGTTACCTGAAGCACAAAACACAAGCACAGCGAAGATTTTTCTGGCTCTGCATGTGCCTGTGGATATTTCTTCCTATGTAATTATTAAACATAATTTGATACAAAAGAGCCTGACAAAACAGCAACAGTGACAGCTGTGATGATATTTGAAATCTTGCTCCCTTCCATCTAAATAAATAAATGAACATATGAGCAGCATGTTGCTTCTGTCGTTTCCAGAAGACAAGGCAAGTCTAGCAAGGAGGGAATATGCCTCAACCGTAGTAGAAAGATGTTTCTATTGTTTATCATTTCTATAGCACTTTTAGTGTGTAGAGTACTTTATGATCCTTAGCTAATTCACCTCCACAAAACAGGTCATTATTATTCCGATTTTACAAATAGGGAATTCAAGGCCGAGAGATAGTGGCTTGCCGAAGGCCACCCAGTGAATTCATAGCTAAGAGGAGATTTGAACTTGGTTCTTGTATTTCCGTAGCCACTAGACTACACTGGCTCTGTAACAGAGAACAAATGTACATCTTACACAGAGAATCCCAGATTAGAAGGCTAAAAACTCTGCTTTTAGTCCATGCTACAGCTAAAATGAATGTGCAGCTTAAGATGTGTGAATAAAATTTGGATATTCATGTCCAGAAACTTAAATATCTGTGGTGGTTTGGTATATTCACTATTGATGTGAAATCCATAGCTTTGGTATTCATTTATCATTCGTTTTTGTATGTCATTCACTTCTTTGTGTAGGTATTTTGCAAGTCTCTGATTTCCCAACAGAATAAACCTATTCTGCTTTAGTACCATGTCCTGTGTTTGAAAATTTGTTTCTGTTCCCCAGGGGACTTCATTATTCAGTACATTTTGCAGGAGTGGCTGGTGGTTTTGGAGGATGGTAGGGCAGTGGGCAGGTTGAAACTGCTGCCGGCGGCTTTGCTAGTGGCGGGCTGGTGGACCCAGGGGCGGGGCCTGGCCTAGGGGCAGAGCCAGGGCAACGGTAGACCAGTTGCATGGCGTAACTCAGCAGCAAGGAGTTCTCAGGGTTAACATTGGATGGACATTACATTACTTAATGCTGGGAACGCTGCTGCATGAAGCACTGCCATCGGCGGATAGACAGCCCACCTACTGGGGTCCTGTCCACTCCCTCTTTCCCACTGGGTCCAAATTAACCATAGTAGGTTAAAAAAATAGATTACGTTGCCATCGCCTACCTTTATCCTGAACCCTCTAATCCTTGATTTTCATGGCATGCTTTGCCACCTGTCGTCTTCAGACGGTGTAGGCTTTGGGACAAGCCTTCCTTCTGGCTTGGAGAACCGGGAGGACTGAATTAGCTCCCTGTCCTGCGACAAGCTGAATCAGAAGAGAAGGAAAGGGAAGAGATGGACAGGGCAGAGGAGTAGAAGGGAAAGGGTTTGGTTTTGGTGCACGAGAAGAGGAAGGGGAAGAGATGGGTTCAGTGGGGGACAGGGGAAAGGTGTCTCCTTGTTGTCTACAGCCTTCTCTTCTGTCATGTTCCTACCCACTTTCTCCTCTGTTCACAATGAGAATAGTTGCAGGCCTGTATTGTCACAAAACCATGCACATTCAGACCAGTATCCCTAGTAGCTACACCCTATCCCTGGCAGCCAAATGCCTGTCCAAGCACACAGGCCTTTAAAAAAAAATTGGTCAGTGTCAGGACTGCATTACAAGCAAACCAGGCACATACAGACCAGCATCCCTAGTAGCTACACTCTATCCCCGGTAGCCAAACGCCTGTCCAAGCACACAGGTCTTTAAAAAAAAATTGGCCAGTTTCAGGGCTGGATTACAAGCAAACCAGGCACATCCAGACCAGCAGTCCCAGTAGCTACACCCTATTCCTGGCAGCCAAACGCCTGTCCTAGCACACAGGCCTTTAAAAAAAAAATTGGCCAGTGTCAGGGCTGCATTGCCACCAAACCAGGCACATCCAGACCAGCATCCCTAGTAGCTACACCTTATCCCTCGCAGTCAAATGCGTGTCCAAGCACACAGGCCTTTTTAAAAAAAATTGGCCAGTCTCAGGGCTGCATTGCAAACAAACCAGGCACATCCAGACCAGCATCCCTAGTAGCTACACCCTATCCCCAACAGTCAAACACCTGTCCAAGCACACACACAGGCCTTTTTAAAAATGTTTGCCTGTTGCTGGCCTGAATTCCAAGCAAACAACTTTCCAGAAGCAGTGAAACAGCGAAGGGAGGGACCATTTTTTAAAAAGAGTAGCCACGACCAGTTGACCTACAAATTCACAAAATGGCCTGGCCATTTTGTCTCTACTCACATCATCCCACCAAACTTCAAAGGGTGGGGCCATTTTAAAATGCAAGGAACATTCCAGCAAATATTGGATTGGAAACCCTTCCTTCATCCAAGCCCCTAGGTACCCCACCCAGAAAGCAGACAATTTACTTATAAAACAGGAAAGGGACCAATTTTAACCAAGAAAGAGTAGCCATGGCCAGTGGGGCCCCAGAAAATGACCACAGCATTTTCACATGCCTGAGGGGGTGGAGGGGGGAAACCAACAGTGCACTGGCAAATACACATTAAGCAAAGGCAAACCACTGAAACCATATCTTAAGCCAACCATATTATCCTCAACACACCACAAAAGCAGCAACAAGGAGTTCCACTTGCAAAACATGGCTCACTTCACATCTGTTGCACCCCTCCCCCATGTGTTTCCCAGTCCATCCCCAGCCCCATTGGCAGCCAGACTCCCCAAGTCCCCCCACTCCCCTCCCCATGTCTCTCAATGCATCCACTCCCCCTACTCCATTGCCCAGCCAGACTTCCCAAGTCCCCCACTCCCCCAGTGCACCCCACTCCACACACACCCTCCCCCATGTTTCCCAGTAGGGATGGGTGAACGCGGTTCGGAAGTTCAGAGTTTGGACTGAACTCAACCAGTTCGGTTGACCGAACCGAACTTCTGAACCGAACTCGATTTTCAAACCGAACTGAATTTCCGAACTCAGTTCTGTTCACCCATCCCTATAAGATAATATTCCATTTAGTTCAATGGGGTTTGAATTTCCGAACTCTGTTCAGAAGTTCGGAGTTNCACATGCCTGGGGGAGGAGGGGGGAAACCAGCAGTGCACCGGTCCGGCAAACACACAATAAGGCAGTAAAAGAAAACTACCAGTGAAACCATATCTTAAGCCAACCATATTATCCTCAACACACCTCAAAAGCAGCAGCGAGGAGTTTCACTTGTCCCCCAAAACATGGTTCACTTCACATCTGTTACACCCCCTCCTCCATGCATCTCCCAGTCCACCCCTTCCTCCATTGTCTCCCACAGCATCCCCCTCTCCAACCCCATTCCCTAGCCAGACTCCCCAAGTTCCCCCTCCCCCCCAAAACTCCCAGTGCAACCTCCTCCCCTGTATTAAACTACACTTTCCCATTCTATGCACTTGGATGGTTTCTCCAAACTGCCCAAGCACGTTCTACAGTTGCTTGTCCCTTATGGGACTCCTTACAGGGCTTCAGGGCTTCTGCTCCCCCACAGTCCCCTCCTCAGTGAAAATAAGCAGTGGCTGCTTCTGGGGTCCCCTGAAGAAGTGGAGAGTGGCAGCGCTGGGTCTGGGCACGAGGTAAGTTTAGTTATTAGCTATGCCCTGCTCCTGTGCCCCTCTGCAGAGCAGCAGGATGAAGGGGGGCACAAGAGCAGGACAAGAGGGCACAGGAGGGGCATTGCTCCTGACGCCCTTGGCTGTGCACCACATCTGACATTTTTCAACTCTCTTCCACATTACATCACACAAGAAGCCACAATAGTACCATGAAAGACGTTGAGTATCAAATAACAAAAATACAAAATCACTGAATTGAATTGAATGAATGAATTGAACATCTGCAAAAACCGATAAATTCATCAAATTTTCACTAATAAAACTAAACCTCATGAAGAAAATAATACCCAGTAGTCATTTGCATTCTTTCAGACACCTGTTTTGTCATTTTTTCAGGTTGGCTATTTTGATTATGTCTGTGTGGTTATTTGATCATTTGTTTTTCATTTACATCATTTTTGTACTATTAGCACTATTGCACAGGTACAATAGCTGAAGCAAAGTAACTACACAGATAACCAAGTCAAAATAAGCAAAACTAATGAAATAGCCCAATCAGAGTATCTGACTAAGCAGGGATGCAAATACTTGTTACAGATGTGGATATAATTCAAATATTCGGAGGGTTATCCAAAAAGGCAAATAATATCGACAAAAAAATTATTCATTTCAACTACAAATTATTTATTTCATTTATTTATTTTGTTGTATTTTTAACCCACTGCCTCTTGCCACAGGCAACTCAGAGTGGCTCACAATAATAAATTAAACATAAAATCTCATAAAACAACATAAAACAGTATGAACAGACGGTGGGACCATATAAACCTCCCCCACCTCCCTACCCAGCTCCCTCACCAAAAGCCTGGTGGAACCGCCAGGTCTAACACTGTCTTCCGAAAGAGGGGAGGTCAGGGGCCTGGTGAGCCTCCATCATGAGGGAATTCCACAGCTTAGGGACTGCCACCAAGAATGCCCTCCCCATTGTCACCTCCCAGGAAACCAGGGGGACCTCAGTTCAGGCATCCCCGGTCTACCGCAAGGGCCATGCCACAGCCAGGGTATGAGATGGTCCTGCCGGAAGGCAAGCCCCAGGCCATTTAGGGCTTTATAGGTCAATAGCAACATCTTGGATCAGGCTCGGAAAACAATAGGCAACCAGTGCAGTGAACAGAAGACTGGTGTAATGTGCATGTGGTGACACGTCCCCATTAGGAGGTGGGCTGCTGAATTCTGCACTAGCTGCAGCCTCTAGGCTGTCCCCAAGGGTATCCCCACATAGAGTGCGTTGCAATAGTCCAGTCTAGTGTGATAAAGCATGGATGATGGTGGCCAGGTCAGAGTCAGAAACATACGGCCGCAGCCGTCACACCAGATGCAACTGGCGAAAGCCACCCCGACCCTCGCCACAGCTGCCACCTGGGAATCCAGGCCGAGCTATGAATTGAGAAGCACCCCCAGACTATGGACCTGAGTTGCTAGAGGAGGACAGATCCCATCAACAACAGGAGCCACCACACCTCCTGCCCTACTCACCTCCGTCTTGTAAGGATTCAGTCTCAGATGGCTTGCCCTCATCCAATCCCCCACAGCCGTCAAACACCAGGTGAGCACCGAGACTGCCGGGTCTGAGTCTCCAGAAAAGGAGAGGTAAAGTTGTGTATCTTCGTCATACTGATGAAAACGTATGCCGAACTCCCTCACGACCTGCCCAAAGACTGCATGTACACATTGAACAGGAGGAGGGATAAAATAGAACCCTGCGGGACTCCACACAGGAGGTTCTGGGGAGAGGATGAACACTCCCCAAGAACCACCTGCTGAGTTCTCCTGGCCAGGAAAGAGTGGAACCATTCAAGAACAATTCCACCCACCCCAGCCTGGTCCCGCAGTTGAGCCACCAACATCTCATGGTCAACAGTGTCAATCGCTGGTGACATATCTAATAGAATTAACAATGATGGACTGCCCTGATCCAGTTCCCAGTGCAGGTCATCGACTAAGGTCACAAGTGCAGTCTCGATACCAAAGCCCGGATTAAAGCCGGACTGTGAGGGACCAAGAAAACTGACACAGTCCAGATGCCCCTGAAGCTACCGAGCCATCACCCACTCAATAACCTTCCCTAAAAAGGGAAGGTTAGAGACTGGCTGGTAGCTGGCCAGGGAGTCAATGTCAAGCTATGGTTTTTTGAGCAGAGGATGCGCTACTGCCTCTTTGAGGTGGCCCGGAATTCCGCCCTCCCTAAGGGAGGCATTGACAACCCTGGCAAGCAATGGTACTAATGTCTCACGACAGACCTCAACCAGCCATGACGGGCATGGATCTAATTTTCAACTGGTGGCTCTGACAGTCCCAAGGACATCTGTCACCTCAGCGGGTGACACCCACTGAAACATATCCCATTCAACCTGACACGGCAGGGCTTCTATCACCTCAGGTTCTCCCATTGCTATAAGTGCGGTGTCGAAGTCGTGGTGAATCCAGGAGATTTTATCCTCGAAAAACTTGACAAACATGTCACAGCAAGTACTGGAAGATTCAAGTTGCAGGCAGAGAGAGGCCAGACTGGCCAGTCTCTGTACCACCCAGAAAAGCTCAGCTGGACACAACTTTGCAGATGCTATGAGGGTAGCAAAGAACACCTTTTTTGCAGCCCGCACAGCCACAGCATAGGTTCTTAAACTAACTCTATGCTGTAATCGATCGGCTTCAGCACGAGTACGGTGCCACCATCACTCCAACCGCTGTCCCTCCTGCTTCATTCTCCACAGGTCCTCTGTAAACCAAGGAGACCTGTGTTGTCGGCGTTCAGGAAGCAGCTGCCTAGGAGTTGTCCAGTCGATGGCCTCAGTCAACAAGATGTACCAAAAAGCTACGAGGTCATTGAGGGAACAGTCCTCACGAATAATGAGTTAAAGTATCAGAGTACTGAACAAACCAAGTGACCACTTTCACAAATGAGTAGTTTCAGTTATAACCTCTGAATTAGCTTTACACAAACAAATCGGAATAGGTGACATCTGATGAATTATTCATTTTACTTGAATATTCATTTCACCTCTGGTCAGCACAGACAAAACCTTCTTTCTTGCTTTATGCCTAGACTGTTTCTCACCATTTTGAATCTAAGGTGTCTGTGGGGAGTGTTAGAACCCCCCTTTACTTGGAGAAATGGGTTCTGCGAAGAGAGCTCACATAAAGCCCTGGCTATCTGAGAGATCACCTCTCTTCAATAAGACACATAAGAGATCAGATATGTTGAGAAAAAATTGGGACCCCAGTACATCCTCGTAGCTGCTGAGTGTACTCTATCACCCATATGCTCGTCATCAGCTTTGAAAACAATTTCTGGAGATTATAACTGGTATTTTATTTACACAGGTGTTGCTTGCAACTGATCATGTTGTAATATATATTAAGAAAAAATATAGTTTGAGGTCCCCCCCCTTAGTTCAGGGGTTTGGTACAATTATATCTCCATTCCTCCCTCTCGTCCAGCCTGGTAGAGACCTTTAAATCCAAGCCTTGCGAGTCTGGCCACTTCAGAATTCTGGACCTTTCACTATGTCGTCCCCCCTCCACCATGTCCTGCCCCACCCCACATTAGTGAATAGAAATGTCCCTGACCTGCGATACTGATTAATGCTGAGCAGCTGATCAGTGGTTTAGCACTAATGGATGATTGGCAGTCTCTGACAATCAGCTATTTAGAGCTAGTTGCTAATCGTGACTGTCCTTCCCTGCCTCAGGTTGGAGCTGCTACTGCTGTGGGCAGACACAGAGGGCTTACCTGCAGAAGCATCAGCCAAAAAGGGAGATGCCCACAATCCCATCATTATAAATTATGGAATTAATTTTACTGTGGATGCCTTTCTTGGTATAACCAGGAATGCCTGTGACCCAGTTACTTCACAGGCCAGCTATTTCGCCCCATACCTGTCCTCACAGACATGATTGTGTAAACTGCTTGCTATAAGTGGCAAGGAACTACCAGTGCTTTATTTGAAAAGGGGTGTGTGTGAATTGTCAGGGCCCAAGCTAGCCCCATAAGTCATGCCTCTTGTTACAGAATCCGAGCCTCCCAGCCCATAGCATGCCAAAGCAGGGAATGAACCTAGACTCCAGCTAGCAGCCCAACCACTGGACTAACCTGACACTCCACAGCTGAATATTTATTTATTTATTTATTTATATTTTATTCAAATGTTTTGCCGTCCCCTCCTGCTTTCGCAGCTCAGGGTGGCTCACAACATTTTAAAATACAACAACATAAAAACGTTAAAACAACCAATAGTAAAGCTAAAAACAAAAAAAACAGAAGTATCCCCCCTTACCCAACCCAACCCAACCCCCCACCCTCACCTGTCTCCCTCACCAAAGGCCCAGCAGAACAGTCAGGTCTTACAATGTCATCAGAAAGAGGGGAGGTCCAGGCCCAGGCAGACCTCCACCAGGAGGGAGTTCCACAGCTGCAGTGTGGCTACCTTGAACGTCCTCCATCATCGCCAGCTGGGAAACCTGGGGGACCTCAAGGAGGGCATCTCTCGCCAACCACAGGGGTCGATTCAGAACCTGTGGAGTGAGGCCATCCCGCAGGTAGGTGGAGCCCAGGGCATTTAGGGCTTTAATGGTAAAAAAAACCCCACCTTGAATTGGGCTCGGGAAACTATTGGCAACCAGTGCAGAGAATGGAGCACCTCTGTAACATGCTCGCAATGACCTGTCCCCCTAAGGAGCCAGGCCACCGCATTCTGCACCAGTTGCAGTTTTTGAACCGTCACCAAGGGTAGCTCCACGTAGATTACAGTAATCGATCTTCAGGTGATAAAAGCATGGATGACAGTGGCCAGGTCCACATCTGAGACATATGGCTTAAGCCGTTTCACCAGATGTAATTGGTGAAATGCGCCCTTTGCCACAGCTGCCACCTGGACATCCTGCTGGAGCTGTGGGTCCAGAAGCACACCCAGACTACGGACCTGGGGTACCAGTGGAGGGTGGACCCCATCTATGACGGGGTCCTATAAAACAGGAGTTCTTGTGAGTGGCCAGCACAATGGATGGGAGAGGAAAGTCATTAACAAAAGCCAAATGAGCCATCCAGGTCTTTTCTGACTTTTGTTTCCAATCCTGAAATGGACAATAATAGCCCTTTCATGATCTTTCACATTTTGGGGTGCTCTCACCTATTGAAAATTTTCCAGGGCTCAGCCCACCCCCCTGAATTTAATTGCAGGGCTTAGCTCTGGCAAGCCTTCCCCCACCCCCACAAACACCCATATACACATTACATTCTGGGAACTCATGACAAGACATAGGGCGCTTTTCGATGAGATGGAATGCGCAGCCTTTAGCTCTGTGGGGAAAATCAGGAGTCAAATGATGCACATATCCCATCATGTGGAAAGGGTGGAAATGTAGATCTTTGCTGGCAAACATACATGTCCGGCAGACTAGTGAAATCCTACTCTGCCAGACGTGCATACTTGCCAGAAAAGATTCACAACTTCTGTCCTTCCCATGAGGCGAAAGCTGCACATTATTTACCTCTTGGAGAATCCCATGGCACCAAAGACTGCTTCCCATCCCATCTTGTCTCATCAGAAAGCGCCCATAGACTGTAAATAGGGATGTGCGAATGCGGTTCGGATGTTCGGTGTTTGGGCCAAACTCAGCATGTTCGGTCAACTGAACCAAACGTCTGAACTGAACGTTCGAAAGACCAAACAGTTCAGTTGAGTTCAATGGCATTCGTCGGCATTCAGGCAGGAAAATGGGGTGAACAAGCCCAGGAAGGAGGGGGGGGCTCCTGCGGAGCAGACTTCCTGGTGCCAGGGGTGGAGAGGCTTGGAATAGCAGCCTGCCTGCCCAATCACAAGCCCTCTTTTCCTCAGACCACTGCCTTCACAGGCTGCGATTGGCCACGGGCAAGGCTGCATGGAGCCAATGGGGCTTGTGGAAAGGTGGGCGCAGCAAGTAACAAAAGTCATTGCCCTCCCCCCTTCCAAATTCTTCTGAGCTAGCCACTGATCCTTTCAGCAGCGTTTCCTTCCAGAAGTGTCCCTCTCCCAGCAGGTTGTGTTCCTCCAAATCCATTGACATCCTCCTTCTATTCACACATTCCCACCCCACCTTTATTTATTTACCTTAGATTAGATAGATTTAGGTGTTATTTTTATTTTTTACCCTTCCCTGTGTTCTTCCTCCCCCCTCCATTGAATCCTTTCCCTCTCCCTCTATATATTCCATCCCTGATTCCCTTCCCCTCTTTTTGGATTTATTTAGAGTAGGATTACATTGATTTAGGTTTCATTTCAGTTTTGTACCCCTCCCTGTGTTGTTTGTGTTTCCCACCATCCCAGATAGATAGATAGATAGATAGATAGATAGGGAGCAGTTGTAGGAGTTAGCTTAGTGATAGAGATAGTGTTTAGTGATTAGTGATTTAGTTTTAATATTTACTGTGTTTGTAGGACTAGGCCTTTGTATACATATTAGATAGAGATAGTATTAAATTTAGTTGCATAAGTTTTAGAATAGTTAATAAGCAGTTACAGTTAGTATATTATATTATATTATATTATATTATATTATATTATATTATATAACCTTTGTGAGGAAATCCAGAACCTGCCACTCTAGCCCCAGGACCCATTATCATGGTTCTGGGGCCTACATTCCAGGCAGGGAGGGCTGTCCATCCACTGTATCCAGAAACTGCCACTCTAGCCCCAGGACCCACTCTCAGGGTTCTGGGGCCTGTCATTCTGCTCACGGGGAATTTTCATTCCATGGCATCAAGAAACAGTCAGCCACTCCTGTCCCAGGATCCACCGTCAGGTTTCTGGGGCCCGTCATTCCGCTCACAGGGCGCTGTCATTCTACCGTCTAAAGAAGCAGCCAATCCAGTCCGAGGACCCACCATCAGGGTTCTGGGGTCTACGTTACAGGCAGGGAGGACTGTTGTACCGCTGGATCAAGAAGCTGCAACTCTAGCCCCAGGACTCACTATCAGGGTTCTGGGGCCCGTCATTCCGCTCACAGAGAGCCATCGTTCAACTGCGTCAAGAAGCAGCCACTCCAGCCCCAGGACCCACCATCAGGGTTCTGGGGCCTACATTACAGGCAGGGAGGGCTGTCATACCACTGGATTAAGAAGCTGCAACTCTAGCCCCAGGACCCACCATCAGAGTTCTGGGGCCCGTCATTCCGCTCACAGAGAGCCATCGTTCAACTGCTTCAAGAAGCAGCCACTCCAGCTCCAGGACCCACCATCAGGGTTCTGGGGCCTATGTTACAGGCAGGGAGGGCTGTCCAATATCTAGAAGCTGCCACTCTAGCACCAGGACCCACCATCAGGGTTCTGGGGCCCGTCATTCCGCTCACAGGGCACTGTCATTCTACCGTCTAAAGAAGCAGCTACTCCAGGCCCAGGACCCACTGTAAGGGTTCTGGGGCCTACGTTACAGGCAGGGAGGACTGTCCAATATCTAGAAGCTGCCACGCTATCCCCAGGACCCAACATCAGGGTTCTGGGGCCGTCATTCCGTTCACAGGGCACTGTCATTCTACCATCTAAAGAAGTGCCACTCCTGTCCCAGGACCCAGCATCAGGGTTCTGGGGCCCATCATTCCGCTCACGGAGCGCTGTCATTCCACCTTTTCTTTATGAGAGAGAGAAAGAGAAAGTCTCCCCACTGATAGAAGGAGAGACAAACATGATCCCACCCATGCTGTCACCTGCACTATATGGCTAGAGAAAGAGAAGGGGAGAGAGGGGGGATCCCCACTAAAATGAGAGAGATGGGGGTCGAGGGGGAGAGGTGTATCCAGCTCAAGCTGACACCTGCCAGAAATATGTGCTCATGCTCAATGCCCACATCCAGTAGCAAATCTACCAGAATGAGATGGAAATAACACACAACATATTATATGTGCCTGCCTGTGCATGTTTCTGTACCTGCTACCACCTATTGCATGATTGAATGAAGTGTGTCCAATCAAGCACTAATTCTAGGGACATCATTCAACTCCCATGGGCTGACATTCCACTGTACCTGAAGCAGCCATTCCAGTCCCAAAAACCATCAGCCATCTGGGTTATTGGGCCACCATTCTACTGCTTCCGGATACAGTGGATTGTATATGTGGGCCAGATGTTGTGTAGGCCTGGCTTAAATAAACAATTTTCTGGGATATATTGGTCAGGGTCAGGGTCCCCTTCTTCCATAAAACTAAGCCACCCTGTAGTGTTTAAGGCAACAACCTTCTTTGATGATATCGAGCTCCTCGCTAGGCTAAGAAGCTGCACTCTCCCCTTTGAGAGTGACAGTTCCACCCTAACCCTTTCTAGGGATATGAGACAAGTCCATACGGGGATGGGATGCCAGGTGACGCAACGTGAATGATGGGAGCCAGCACAAAGAACCTTTTCTGCAAGGAACCAACCTGCTGCTCATAGCCAAGCAACTGCCCACCCCGATGGCATGCCTATCCTGATGGCATCGAGCTCCTGTCTAGGCTAAGGAGCACTCTCCCTTTCAGAGTGGCACTTCCACCCAACCCTAAAGACAAGTCCATGCGTGAATGGGACGCCGAGTGACGTGGTATGAATGATGGGATCCAACACGAACAATCTTTTCTGCAAGGTAGCAACCTGCTGTTCATGGAGAGAGAGAGAGAGAGAGAGAGAGAGAGCGAGCAAGAGAGAGAGAGTGTCAAAACTGTCTCTTATACACATCTAGATTGCCCTCATCCAATCCCCCACAGCCGTCAAACACCAGGTGAGCACCGAGACTGCCGGGTCTGAGTCTCCAGAAAAGGAGAGGTAAAGTTGTGTATCTTCGTCATACTGATGAAAACGTATGCCGAACTCCCTCACGACCTGCCCAAAGACTGCATGTACACATTGAACAGGAGGAGGGATAAAATAGAACCCTGCGGGACTCCACACAGGAGGTTCTGGGGAGAGGATGAACACTCCCCAAGAACCACCTGCTGAGTTCTCCTGGCCAGGAAAGAGTGGAACCATTCAAGAACAATTCCACCCACCCCAGCCTGGTCCCGCAGTTGAGCCACCAACATCTCATGGTCAACAGTGTCAATCGCTGGTGACATATCTAATAGAATTAACAATGATGGACTGCCCTGATCCAGTTCCCAGTGCAGGTCATCGACTAAGGTCANCTACCCATTTGTTTTGTCTAGCCCTGTTAATATTTATATTGAATATTTGATTGTTTTTATCTGAATTTTAATGTATTTTATTGTTTTGAGCCGCCCCGGGCTGCATTGCAGGAGGGGCAGGATATAAATTTGTTTAAATAAATAAATAAATAATTCTGGGGACATCATTCAACTTCCATGGGCTGTCATTCCACTGTACCTGAAGCAGTCATGCCAGTCCCAGGAACCATCATCGAGATTCTGGGACCATTGTTCCAGTCACGGGGGGCTGTGAGTCCATTCCACTGCATCCAGAAGCAGTCACTCCAGTTCCAAGAGCCATCATCTGGGTGCTGCCGCTGCTTGTGTCTGACTGGCCAGTGGCCAGTGGCCACCAGTGCCCGCACACCAGCCTGCCCCCCCAGCCTACTCCTCCGCACCCACCCGCAGATGCCCGCTGAAGCTGCTGAAAGAGCCCCTCTGACCACCAGCACCCGACGCCTGCTGCCCACTGCCAAAGAGCCTCTCTCTCTTTCTCTCTGGCAACCCCTCACAGACACAAGCCCTGCCCCTCTTGGGGGGCTGTCTGCAAGTTGAGACCCTGCTGCTGGCACATCTCGGGGCTAATATGCTACATGTGCTGCTGCTGTCAGATAGGGATCTGACAAGCTGTATATACAATGAGATTCTGCCACCTGTCAAAGCAGCACAGAGGGATAAAAGACTGGACAGGTAAACAAAGCTGGTAATAGCAAATATAACGTTTATAAAATCTTTTTAAAGAACAACTTACATTACAACTTTATTAAACCAAAAAACAAACATAAATTAGGGGTCTGTGGGCCTGCCCCCAGAACATGGGGGAAAGTGGGTCTCAGGTAGCATGCCGGGATGGCCTCTGCTGGAGACCCTGGAAGAGCCAGATTTGGACCTGAATTTGAAACCCCTGCTGCCATGTCAGGTTGTGACAAAACTGGGCTAAGATGGACAATTGGTCCAGAGACAATTGACTCAGTTAGGCAGTTTAGTTTAAAGGGGAAAGGGGTACATGGGACCAAGGGGTGGGCATCAAGTCCTCCTTCAGCTGAAACCCAAGTTGCAGGGCAAAGTCCATGACCTCTGCCAAGGATGCCTTCTATTTGGAGAACGACTGGCGGTACAGTTCCAGGTCGGTGATCTCCATGCGGAGGTACTCCAAGTATGCCTCCACCTTGCATTCCTGTACCTCGACCTCCTGCAACCGTTCCACCAGCCGGTTCTCCATTGTGAGGGCTTGGAGCCTTAGCCCGTTCATATATTTTTTGTTGGCCTCCATAAAGTTCTGTGTAGGCCTCTCCAGTTGGACCCGAAAAGCCCTTGTCACTTCGTACTCCTCCTGGGGGTGCTGGAGACTCCTCAGCAGAGCTAGAGGTGGAAGGGCTGTGGTGTCGGCGCTTCTGCCATGCCTTCCCCCCTTGCTTCCGGCGATGCTCCTCCGCACTAGAGTCCTTGTGCCCCGAGCGAGACACATCCTTCCGTGCCACCTCCTTTTGGTGAACATTCTCAATGTGGGCAATGAGTCCCAATGTGGTCCCCTGCGGCCCTCTTTTTATTTTTTTGTCACAGATCTAAAGAACATAAAAGGATAGGAACATAAGAAGTGCCATGCTGTGTCAGACCAATGGTCTATCAAGTCCTGCCTGCATTCTGTCTCCACAAGTGGGTGGGTTGTTAGCAGGAGACCCCCTTCCATGCATGACTATTGGGGGGTCGGTACCCTAATATACGCTCAATTCTTACATTTAGGGGAATTAGCTGAATTAGTTGAACTAGGGGTCCCCACATGCCACAAGGATCAGTCTGAGGTTTGATATGCGCTACAGTCAGGTTTACGTACTCTCCCCAAGAGTAGAGAAAGAGAGGGAGACAAACGTTTGATAAAAAGGGAATGCCTATTTCAAAGGGACATCCAGCGAAGTTCGGGGATGAAGGGAAGGGGCAGATCAAAGTCTGGGAGACCCCGGACTCAGACCCGCACAGAGGGACTGCACGTGTTTGCATCCAAAGCTTTCTCAATTTCAGAGGGGGAGCAAGGAACAGTTGTAGGGCTTGGGATAAAGAATTTAGGATAGGCTCAGAGGTGCCACAATAGGCTCATAGGGAGGACAAAAGGGATTCCAGGCATGGGTCCAGACATAACAAAAGGGAAGATGCATACGGGGCCTGAGAAGACAAAGAACACAATTGGGCATGAAAGGAGAGAGGCCTGGGTGTGTGTTCAGGTACAACAAAGGGAGGGTGGTGCATAAGGTAAACAGACTGGGGCTGATGAGACAAAGGACACATCTGGGCATGAGGTTTTCAGGTGATTTGGGGATGGAAGGAAATCATGAGGGGAGCCCTAGGCTGAAGGGTGATACCAAGGTGCATTTCCACCGATCGGGCGTGGGGCATTGGCTTGTGTTAGGGAAATATAGGTTGCTTTAATTTTCCATGCCTTTGAAGCCATTGCTAGTCCAGGTTCTATTCACCAGTGGTTTCTTAAAACAGGGAGGAGGCCCTTTCTGAACTGCCCCGTACTTACTCAGGGCTTCCTCCGCTTAATCACCTTTTCCAAAGTCAGACTGGTTTTTGCATGAAGGAGCCTTTCCCCCTAGGCTCCTTTGCGGCTCAGCCCTGACCCCACTCAGGCTCCCCAATGTCCACCGAACCCATGTCCCAAGTGGCCTTGCTGAGCATGGGGTCCGGGGGCTGTCCTTTTTGGAGAGAATGCTGCATCTTTGGCAACAGGGTGGCCATGGCCAATCTCTCTCTGCAGGGGACTTCCTAACAGGTCATAGGGCAATCCATTCCCTGTTGTTCCAGCCCCCGTGCCTTACCTTGCATTGTGCAAATCCGCCTTTCGGCTTCTCATAGTACCGCCAGACCGCAGACCTCATCGTCCTGCTTTCTGGTGGCTCCTGCAGCTGCAACCTCCACCAGGATGGTGTTTTTGGGGGCCTGGTACCAGCAGCAGCATCATCATCACCCTCTCTGAAAAAGGAACACATAAACAACACCTAAATATCATCATTTATAGTGATGCCTCAAGTAATTCCAAGAGCAATGTAGTCCATGGAAGAGCCCCCCCACCCTCTCAGACCCCTAAATCAGACACGTGCAAATCCTGCCCTTCTTGGGGTGCTGGGGATGGCAACTAGAGATCTTGGTGCTAGCACGTGTCTGGGTGGGTGCTTTCGGCTCATGCCTGGCTGCTGCAAGAGCCCCCCACCCCTACCCTCTCTCTCTCTGGCAGACCTATACCTAAGACACGTGTAAATCCTGCCCATCCGTTGATGCCCACTGTTTCTGTTTTTGCCTGACTGCCCACCACCCACCCATCCACCCACATGCCAATAAACAGAAATAAATTTTACAAACCTGGCAGCAGTGGCACCTCCTGTGTCCTTGTCTTCCTCCTCTGGTGAGGAGCCGTCGCTGGCCTCCACCACCTCTGATGGTCCAGACTGGGCCTCTTCTTCCTCCACCTTCCTCATTTTTCTTTTTCCATCCATTCCACACACAGCCAAACCAAACACAGAGCCAAACTTCAAACCACACACACAGCAAACCAAAACCAACCACCTCAACCAAACACACACGTATGCACTCGAACTACCGTTTCCTGTTTCCGGCGCCATCATGGGACCAAACGATACTGATACTGATCTCCGCCGAACGTTCGGCTGAACTGAACGTCGCTGAAACGAACGACCGAATCTGAACTCGATTCCCAGACCGAACGACCGAACCTCCGAACCGCAGTCTGTTCGCACATCCCTAACCATAAAGCTCTGGGATTCTGAGCTTTGAATTTCACTGTCTCCAACTGATCTGCCAAAACCTGGATACCAGACCTTTCAAATGCATTGAAAAGTCTACCGTTGGCCCCAACATAAGGGATGCAGGTGGGTGGATGATGAACTTGTATATCTCAGTTACTGCATGAGGAGCACCCCTCAAAACTGTCATTAAGCTGTAAGGACAGTGCAAGAATTATTAGAAGAGCTCACCTGTTTGCCCAGAACATTGTCTCTTTAATTTATGGAGCTGCCTAGAGTATGAAATAAATGGCCTCTAAAATCTAAATGAATGTGCACACGCATGCATGTAAGTGAATGTATGTATGCTTGGGGCCCGGTTTCCCAGAGTTTCTTTGCAAAATGTGGCTGAATGTGCCGCTTCCCAATGTATTTATGATGATGTCGCAATGCTTTCCATGGCAACTAATTGTGATTTCAGAAACACGAATTATGTAATGGTACAAGATGTAACAGCTGAATATGGAAGCAGCTGGGAAGATGGAAATCACTTATGTATGAAATAGCACGTAATGAGCAGAATGGTGGAATGGAAGGAAATGGGGCGGAGGAGAAGCCCCAAGTCAGTATTTATCAACTTTCTTATGCTTTTTACTGAGCATTTGGTTTTTGGACTCAATTGAAAGACACTACACTGGTTAAGTTGTTATGGAAAAGTCTCCATTTGTGACTTGCCTTCCTGCTTTCCCCCACTTGTTTTCTGTATACTGTGAGTGAGATTCTCTGCAGCATCACTTAAGAAATGCCATTCTGGGTCAGACCAATGGTCCATCTAGCACAGTATCCTGTCTCTGAGAGTGGCTTAGAGGTACAGCCCAACATACATGGCCTATAGGGATGTGGAGCTAAAGTTGCTCTAAACAGGGGGAGACTGGCTCAAAAAGGCCAGGAGAGCTAAATGATTATGGCTTTATTTGCTACTAGGACTGGGCCTAGGGGGAGGGTTGGGAGGATTAACAAAAAGGAGTGAATTATGCTCTCTCCCTCCCTCCTGAAAGCCTATTGCTTCTGTCAGGCTTTTCCTAGCTCCTCACTCCCTTAGTCTCTGCCCTGATTCTTATTTTCTTCAGTTCTCCTTCTGCCTAGTAACTAAGCTAAGTATGTGCACCTGGTCCTGCAACTTCACAACTTCTTGGATGTTCTTCTTTCTCTTCCTTTGTGTCGTCCCCCCCCCCCCCCCCCCAGCCAGACTATGCAGGGGTGGGGATGTCTGAAAGTGGCCACAAAGAGCCATGGGTGACATTTTCTCTCTCTTGTGTCTTAGATTGCCACTGGACATATAATTGTTATAGACATATCATTGTTGATTGTAAAGCACCAGGTACATTGTTTAATAATAATAATAATAATAATAATAAGAAGAAGAAGAAGAAGAAGAAGAAGAAGAAGAAGAAATTTATATATATAAAGGGCCCTGCTGTTTAGCCCTGCTCAGGAATGTTGCCTCTACCTACTGGAAGATGAAACAAACTCAGAGGAAAGGACCTGGGGGGATGTCCCCCATCTGCTAATCTAGCCAGTCTGCCTTATCTAAGTAGCCTTTCTGCCCTTCTTGATTCTTGACTGGCAGCCATAGGGCAGAGCCATGCATGAGCTGGGCCAGCGTGAAGCTCAACTAAACCACTGGGCCAGGATCAGACAGTCTTCTGACTAATATTTTGACATATCCAATGGGCTGGGTCAGGCTGGTCCTGGCTTTGAAATGTAGGCAAGTCAATCAAATAGGTTCAGGTCAGGCTCAGGGCACAACCATATACTATTTGGGGCTGGGTTGTGTTTGCCCTAATATCACAAAATACATGGGGGTTGAGTGATGTTGGGCTTGTTTTCAGCAAACCAGGTCAGGACAGGCCTGCAAATTCAAACCTGTGCAGTGCTCTACTCTGAGAGGCCTGCCTAGATTATGGTATCCTACGAGCAGCAGCACTGCCTATAATCTCCACATCACTATCCCATGTGGCTCCACCTCCACATATTTCTCCTATTCTGAACCTCAGTCCGGCACATTCCTTGGATTCTGCCTCTAAGCACATGAGTCCTGGGGATTAGAGTAGGGCTTGCAAAGATGAATAACCACTGTCATATCTGACTATTTCACCTGCTTTGAATTAGATCTGACAAAGCAGATAAAAACCAGTCAGGCCTGGGACAGGAAACAGCAGCCACCCCTCCCCCAGTTGGGAGGACAGCCATGGTGACTGACCATGGTGGCCCCTGCCCTGCAGCTGGGATGGCAGGGCTGAAAAAAACATACTAGCCTGTTGTGGCCCACGTGGGCTATCCCAGTATGGGCACCTGGGATCGGGCCCAGGGCACATTCTGGGCTAGCCGCCTACCTGCCCCAGGGCAGAAGTGGGCCCACATCTGGCAGCGCGTGAACACACATGGCTGTTAACACCCAATGCTGCTTCAGAGGGGAACAGATGTTCAACACCTGTCTACCTACATCTTTGTTGAACTTTTGGGGCGAAATGTTCACTGAAGAGAAGGAGTTTTACAAGTGATTTCCATTTTTTACAAAAACAGCATTTCAAACACATTCTTGGACTCTATAAGTGTGTGAAAATGAATTACACTTAGGCCATTGCTTTGTTAGTTCCAGAGCAGGCCTCCAAACCCAATCCAGATCTGTGTGAGAAATGCGTTGAACTCAAGGAGAGCACACAGCCTGCTTGGTTGGCAGTGTTTTTTCTCTGCAGCACAGCCAGGCATGCAGTAGTGGGAATGATGGACACACATGGTTACACAGCTGGCAGGTTTCTCTATAGTTTGCAGTCATTTTATTTGAAAATCCTTTCCATCTAATAATGAATTATTTACAACATTCGCTGAAGACAATGCACAAAACACTTTGAGCATGTCTAATAGAGCCGGTACTGCGTAGGAACTTCAGGAAATGCTGAGACGGGTAACAGAAGTAACTAGGGCTAGTCTTGGGAATTTGTGGGGAACAGGGCAAAAGAAAACGTGGAGACCCTTTAACAATAATGGGAAGTCTGTGCTTGCTTACCAACCCCACCAAAAATAACTGTATATTAATAGTTTGGTTTTTTTACCCATCAGTACAACGTACAAACAAAAGAACTTTCAAACAAGTTTTAATGAAATAAAACACAATATTCTATTAGACTGTTAAACACACTAGTCAGAGATGCACCTAAGGATCATTGAAAACCACCTGCACCATCTAGAAAAGGAAGGAGAGGGGGGTAAATACTCAGCCAAAGAGGGAAGAGCTAAAAGGTTTGGGGAGTATTTAACAAGTAACTGGGTGATTCCTCCCCACAAAGCAGCAATATTGTGCAAACCGTATCATAGGGTGTGTTTAGGTGGACCAACTCAGGACTTACTCTGAGGATCGCCAGCCCTGCATCCCCCACACGCAGGCCTGACAGCATTGGGTTAAGATGGACCTGGAGCTGCTGCAGCCCGTACTCCACCTGTACAGTGCCCCCCTCCCCCACACCATAGAGTTGCGGGTGGATCAGCTGCCACTCTAGACAGCTGCCTGTACTCCGCCTGTACAGTGCCCCCCTTCCCCCACACCATAGAGTTGCGGGTGGATCAGCTGCCACTCTAGACAGCTGCCCACAGTGCTATGGCATTGTTAGGGCAATCCCTGGTCTGAAGCAGAGCTGCAGTAGAGAGACCGTTGTTCCTTCTCTGGACAGTGCTCCAGGTTTGGGTGACCCACTTTGTTTGTGGTGCTCTGGGACATTATGAAGCACCACCAGTGGAGGCGCCCCAGTGCACGGACAGCCTGTGCCTCCTCTACTCCAGATCACCACTGGGCAGGCCACCTTTAAAAAGACAGTCCATCCGGAGGTGAGGCAAAGCAGAGGTGGGGCAGCTGTTTGGCTAAAAACACCCATAGAGATAAACAGGTTTTAAATTACAGCTGCAAATCTCTCCCATCTCTCCACACACCTATGGACAAGAAGGGAGCAGGGTGCTCCCCAAACTCTGCAGAGGGGCTTGCACATGGCAATGGAAATGGAGCTCAATGAAATGTTGCAACATTCTTGCATTGTCTTTCCTCTCTCTATAAAGCTGCTGCTAAGAACTCTCCTCATGCCCCAGAGAGAGGAAAACCAATCAGCAAGTAGTCAAAATGAGCCAATCTTGCTTGAAAAAACCAGCTCCCTCCCTCCCAGTTCTGCTCAGAAACTACAGGGTGCATCTTTCCTCCCTTAAAGGTACATTGCTCATGTAATGCTTAACCATAACCATACCCACTCGCTGTAGGGAAATGCTCTCTAAAACACTATGTCCCACAAGAGTTTGAATTACAGATAATGAACCAAAATGGAGAACAATGGTGACAAAATGAACAAGGACCTTTTCCGTTCTATTTAGAGGACCCGTTAAAGCAGAGAGGAGAGCTGTAAATTCCCAAACTGAGGATTTCTCTCTCCCATTTCATACCTTCCTCCTCCCCCATGCCTCATGTTCATTTAATCTCCTCATGCGTTTGATATGAAGGGCACACTTTTAGGCCAGTTGGTCTCAAATTGGAAATATATCCAGGAGGTGAAAAAAAGAGCAGATGCCAAACCTGTTAGCACCTGGTGGCCCCGCCTAGTTCTGGAACATGAATTCTGATTGGCGCTGCAGTCAATATTCAAAAGGAATATTCCTGAAAAGGGCAAGCTGGCACCATTTTGGAACTCCTCCCAGTTCAGCTTCACTGGGTTAGGAGAGACATGGTAGTAGCTGAAGAAGGAGAGATGTGTGGAGTAGGTGGAGCAAGTGGGGACTCCATGGCTCATGGGAGTGTGCATCTGGCCACTCAACCTTCAGAGAGGCAGTCAGATCCATGGTTCCTGGGTGGCCATGCAGGGTAGCATCTCTTTTGAAAACACCCAATGGCAGTAAGGCAAGGGGAAGAGGCAGAGAAAACTTGAGCTATATGACCATGTGTATCAGTAGCAGAACTAGGATGGAGGGATGAGCCCAGGAAGCTCTGGATGGGGCCTGCCAGAGCAGACCTCAGCAGCTTTATCAAACTGGCAAGGCATTTGTGTGCCCATTGTAGCAGCATGGCCAGAGCAGTGCCACCACTGGGAGTACTGGTCCTTCCCAGCTGTCGCATGGGGTACATGGGTGTCCAATGGGGCCTTCTCCAGCAGCTGTCCCATGTAGCTGAAGTGGGGGCCATTGTCTGGGCTCTGCCAAGCACTCCATGCAGTAGTGGGGTAGGAGCAATGTTGCCAATGGGGCAGTTCCTACCCCGCTCCAACAGGATTCACAAGCACCCCACCAGCCAGCCTGGTTCAACAGCCTTACTGGGCAGATTAGTGGTGGTGGTGGGGTGATGGCATGCCGGTGTATGCCACTGTTGTGCTGCTGCCTGGCTGGGGAGAGGGGGAAAACTTCCAGGAGGTCCTGGGCCTGAAGCTTCTCCCTCAAATTCTGGTTGCTCTACAGGTGTGCATGGCAAGGGGAGAGTCCCAAGTACCGCAGACAGGAGGAAAGGTGAGCAGGGTCTAAAGAGTTTTTCGAGCAACCTTTTGAGAACATCTCATCATTGCTGTAATGAAGAGAAAATGGAACCTTCCTGGACTTTTATAGTTTCAAGAGACACATGGATAGAGAAACTGTTGTACACATTTGGGCAATGCATCAGCCTCTAGCAATTAGCAATTATATTATATTACACTCGAGTTATCAGGGGGTGGATTTCAACCCCAAGCTTATTTTGGACTGGGGATTGAAAGTGTGCAATAAAATGTAACTTTTTCTTACAGTAGCCGCACAATCTATGCCCAGCACAAGCACACAGACAATATAGAGTCTGTTTTATGAGAAATACCAGCTCCACACATGAATAAATAACAACCAACACTACTCATTTTTCTTTGCAAAAACATTATTTTTTATTCAAACTACAGAATATGGCTTCTTGCTTTGTTTTAATTTTTACCAGTCTTGAGGTGAGCCCCGGCACCCCTTTCACCTGCACAGCCTGGAGGGGGGAGGGAAAACTGGGTTCCTCCCGACCCCCCAAATGGGTTTGGTGAAACCGAACAGGTTTGGGCTGAACAGCCCAAACCCCGAACGGGTCGTACACCGAACTGCCTGGTGTTTGGTAGCTCCTGCCTTCTTGTAAAACAATGCCATTGGCCACCTATTGGTTTTTTTTTACAAGTATAGGCGGTGGCTAGATGGTCCAAGTTGTCCACTCCACTTTTGGTAACGTTGTAGTGCAGGATAGCTTGAAGCTTCCTCGGATCTCCTTCCACCACCATGTCATGGTGCATTGCAAAGAGGATTACTGATTTCCCCTCCTTTGGCACATATGACACTAATGTGTGTTTCTCATCAAATCCAAAGATGGCAGACAGAGGTTCGTGGCAGTGAAGGGGTTAATTTTCATTGCTGCTGCCAGTCTAAAGTGACCTTGCCTTCCATGTTATCTTGCAATCTGAACTGGCCTTTAAAATGTTGATTTGGCTGCTTTTAAGCTGGGGTGGATTTCCACCCCAATAGGAAAACTCCATTGATGCTGGGGTCATTTTTACCCCAGGCATTCTTTGTGTATGTTTTTTATTATAGAAGACAAATGGTAAGAGAAATCTGGATGAAATTTGAGTATATTATGCCCGGAGGTGCTGGTGACAATGTCCTAAAATATCAAACTTGTAGAGCCACGAATTACCATATTTTTTATGTTTTTTCCACCAGGGGATGGAAACCCTCCCGCCCCCATTATGATAGGCTAGGGCAGCCCTTCTGAATTGTAGAAGAGAAGGGCTTCCAGCAGCTGATTGGATTCCTGGCCCCCCAATTTAAGATGCCTTCCTGCTCCACCCTGAGTCGGACTGTGGTGCAACAGCTGTACAGGGCTTTGAAGGAGCGGGTGAGGGAGCAGCTGACAGGGGCTGTGGGGGGCACTGTCCACTTTACAACAGACCTGTGGTCAAGTAGGAATGCACAGTAAGCCTACCTGGCAGTGACTGCACACTGGTGGCAGAACCCAGAGGCAGCACTTGACAGTGGCAGGAGGGGTCCCGAAGCAGGGTATAGGTGGGCCCTGCTTCAGGCACAAGTCATGGACAGCTCCCACATCTCAAGGAACCTCGAGGCAGCCCTAGACACCATGGTGATCATGTCAGGTGTGGCCTTCACCAAGGGGTGTGTGGTCACGGACAACGCGGCCAATATTCTGAAGGCAATCCATTATGGGGCTTCACAAGCATCCCTTGAGCTGCACACACCCTCCATCTTGTGGCCAGGGATGCTCTGGGCTTGGGGGATAAGGGGATTGGGCCAGGCACCCTTAGCTCCCTGGTCGACTGGGGGAGGACGTCGGCGGGGTTTTTCAACAGGAGCGTGAAGGGCAGCAAGCTCCTAAGGGAGAAGTAGGCTGAGCAAGGATCCTTGGTGTACCAGCTGGTCGAAGATGTCTCCACCAGGTGGAATTCTACCTTCCTGATGCTCGAGCGGCTTCTTGAGCAGAAAGACGCCTTGCATCAGGTGGGACTGGAAACAGACATCGAGGCACCTCCTGGGTACAACAGGGAGGAATGAGAGATCCTTGCTCACACAGTTTTCATCCTGAGACCGTTCCTGGCCATGACAGAGACCATAAGCAGCTCCACCGCCATCCTCAGCCAGGTGAACCCACTGGTCCATAGTCTCCACAGGATTCTGGACGACATTCTTAGGGGGCGGGATTGTGGCCCTGCGGGCAGGAAGATGTCCGTTGAGGCGCTTGACCTGGCATGGAAGCTGAAGGCGGGGCTGAGGGCACACATCGACGAGCTCCTGCACCGTGCGGAATATGTCCTGGCAACCATGCTGGACCCCAGGATCAAGGGCAGCATGGCACGCGAGACAGCAGTCTATGGCCTCCGGAAGGGTGCGCTGGTGCGGAAGGTCCGGCAGGCAGAACGGACTATGCAGCAGGATGCCCCTGTGGATGGTGGGAGTGGCAGCAGTGACCCCTTCCAGCCATCTGGGTCTATCCCCGCCCCCAGTCCTAGCGGTAGCAGCACCAGCAGCAGGATGAGCAGCAGCAGCACCCCTATTGCCAGCAGCTCCTCCTGTGCAGGCCACTCTGGGGAGCATGGGGCCTAGCACAAAAGGGCAAGCAGCGTGGCTGAGGGCAGGGGGGGCAGGTGGTGCTCACACAGAGCTACCAGAGGGAGTATGATGGTGCCTCAACAGCAGTGGAGACCTACCTGGAGGAGGAGTCATGCATTGATCCCAGCAGTGATCCCTTGGCCTACTGGGTTGGCAAGGCCAATGTGTGGCCAGCCCTGTCAAAAGTGGTCAAGGGTATCCTTTCCTGCCCACCAACCAGTGTCCCCAGCAAGCGGGGGTTCTCTGTGGCGGGGGCCATTTTAATCCTCCCTACCTACATCCACTCTGCTGCATCCACTCTGCTGTCCCTCCCCCTTGCAGGTAACCATCTTTAAAAAGGGGAGCTGCCCCTGAGGGCGTGTAAGGACTAGGAAGGAGGGTGGGGTGTGGGCTCCCTGGCCAAGGCCCTGGGAATCCTCCCCACCTGCATCCACTCTGCTGCATCCACTCTGCTGTCCTTCCCCCCTGCAGGTAACCATCTTTACAAAGGAGAGCTGCCCCTGAGGGTGGCGCCCTCTGGGCGGCGGCTGAAGGATGCCGCCAAAGGATGAAGTGCCGTTGGCGGGCTGTTAGCGGATGGAGGTAGCGGAGGTGGCTACCAGGGACATTATACTTGCTCTGCAGAGCGCCCCTGCGTGTGTTGTGACAGAGGCTGGGATATTGCCTTGCCCCCCTCCCCTATGTGGGTGGGAGTGGGGGGGATGAAGATATTGACAGACAGAGAAGTAGGGTGGGGTCCTGTGTGTATCATGTGGGGAATTTTGACATTGGAGGGGTGCAATTTGGGGGGTTTGGGTGTGGTGTGGGGGTTGTTGACCTCCCTCTTGGGTCAGGAGCCGGTGGCAGAGGCGGGTAGGGGGATTTAGGGGGGTGGGGTCCCTCTCTCTGGCCTGTCGGGGCAGCCTATGGAGGGTGGGTGTCTAACAGGGTTCTCTGAGGAGGGGAGGGGTTCTGCTGCTATCAGGGTTGTTACGGGTTGGGGGAGATATGGTCCCATGAGGAAGTGTGTTCCATCAGTGCAGAGGGAGCGGTGCCTTGCGCCCGTTCCCCTCTCAACCCCCCACGCAGGTAGGTTGTGGGTTGAGGCCCAGGAGACCCCAGGCCTTGGTCTGGTGCTGCTGAACGTGAGGTTAGTTGTCAATAAGTCATCTACCATCCGGGAGTTAATCCCGGAGTGGGACACCAACCTCGTGTGTATTACAGAGACCTAGCTGAACAGTGAATCGGGCCCTATCTTGTCTGATCTTGTTCCATCTGGGTTCTCTGTGCAGCATCAGCCTCGGCTGGAGGGACGTGTGTGTGTGTGTAGCCATTGTTATCAAGGATGCATTGTCTTTTAGGAGATATTCGGTGCAGTCTCCACCAGGTGTTAAGTGTCTCCATCTTGTGTTGTATTTGGCCAGGGACAGATTAGGGGTGCTGCTGGTGTACCATGCACCCAACTGCCTGGTGGCATCCCTACATGCTCTTGCTGATCTGGTGTCAGATGTGATCCTCCAGACCCCTAGATTGGTGGTCCTGGGGGACTTTAATATCCATACTGACACCGATCTTGGAGGAGTGAGGCATAAGTTCATGGCCTCCATGATAACCATGGGCCTGTCCCAAATCATCTGTGGCCCCACACATGAGGAGGGACATACACTGGATTGGGTTTTTGCACCGGCCTTGAGGCGGGGGGTCAGTTAGTAGGAGTTAAGGGGATAGAGCCTTTGTCATGGTCTGACCATTACCTCCTTAAGGCGTGTATCCTGGTGCATGATAACCCCCGGAAGGGTGCAGGACCTATTAGATCGGTCCGCCCCCAGAGACTTATGGAACCGGATCGGTTCCGGAATGCTCTGGGGGAGTTTCCCCTGGACCTTGACACATGCTCTGTCGATGATCTCGTAGCCTTCTGGAACACCTTGTTGGCCGAGACCATTGACAGAGTTGCTCCCAGGTATCCGCTGCCCTCCAAAGTCTCCCGCAGGTCTCCTTGGTTTACTGAGGGCCTGCGGTGTTTGAAGCGGGAGAGCAGGCGGTTAGAGCACCAGTGGCACCGGACTCACGACCAGTATGATCGATCGCAGCATAAGAGCAGTTTAAAGGCTTATGTTGTGGCGGTGCAGGCAGCAAAGAAGCAGTTCTTTGCTGCTCTTTTGCATCTGCAAAGTCACGTCCAGCGGAGCTTTTCTGGGTGGTGAAAGGCTTGGTCAGTCTTGCCTGCCTCCACTTGGACCTGGAGCAATCCAGTGACCGCTGTGACCGGTTTATAGAGTACTTTGTAGATAAGATCGCTCGCATCCGCCACGATTTCGGCACCACAGTTATTGCAGAGGATCATCTTGGGGCTATGGATGCCCCGTCCTGTCCTGTTTTGTGGGATC
>QEPC01006795.1:534045-546952 GCA_003113815.1 Sphenodon punctatus | reverse complement strand
GCAAAGTCTCGCAAGGGGGCCAGTCTCACAGGGCAAGGCTCTGTTCACCGGCAACGCAGCCCTGTGTGTCTGTCCCTTATAAGGGCTGTGTTTGGGCCTTCTGCTGCAGCCGCGCTGAACGCCGCCGGGCGGGGTCCGGGGGCGGGGCTGACAACGCCGGCGTGGCCTGAGAGGGGCGTGGCCAGTCTGTTGACAGTGCTGGGGGCGGGGCTGTCTCTGACGAGGTCCCTGCGTTGTCAGGAAGCACGCTGGGGGGCGTGTCTCCCTGCTGCACTGTGGGCTCCTGTTTCCGGCATCCTGCCGGTTGCACTTGCGGCGCTACGGGAAGGCTCCGGGCGCCGTTTCTCGTGGGGTATTGGCCTTGGCGTCCCTGCTTGCCCCACCTCCTCAGGCCCCAGGGCCTGACAGACATCCCCAGAACCCTGATGGTGGGTCCTGGGACAGGAGTGGCAGCTTCTGGATGACGTGGATGGAGAGTCCTCCCTGCCTGGAACATAGGCCCTAGAACCCTGATGGTGGGTCCTTGTGCTGTGGTGGCTGTTACTTGATGCAGTGTAATGATGGCTCTCTGTGAGTGGAATAACAGCCTCAGAACCCTGATGCTGGGTCTTGGGGCTGGAGTGGCCGGCATCCCTATTCGGTTGGGCATTACAGGCTGTCAGACATTGGTGGAGGAGCGGCAGAGGCCTGGCCAGGGCTTGGTGGCTGGCACCCCTGTTTGGCTGGGCATTGCAGGCTTGCATCCTACTTTCAGGTTCTCAACAAACTATTCTGGCAACTGGTCAAGCTTTGCCCAGTGCTGGATCACATAGTCACCCAGCCCCTGGCCACCAATGCACTCATCCAAGCTATGGCCATCTACAAGAATGAGGTGCAAATGAGTTACGTGCAGTGCCACTAGCAGCAGCAGACATTGGATTGCCTGGACACAGTAACTGTGGCTGGCACCCCTGCATGGCCGGGCATTGCAGGCTGGCTGGCATTGGTGGAGCAGTGGCCGAGGGGTGGCAAGGACTCGGTGACTGGCACCCCTGCTTGGCCTGGCATTGCAGGCTGACTGGAAAGGATGTGGGACATTTGTAGACAATGAGCTGCTGTACTGACACAGCCCTCCCTTCCTGGAATGTAGGCCCCAGAACACTGATGGTGTATCCTGGGGATGGAATGGCTGGAAGCCCTGCTTGGTTGGGCATTGCAGGCTGCCAGGCATCAGTGGAGCAGTAGCAGAGGCCCAGCCAGGACTTGGTTGCTGGCACTGCTGAAAACAAGAGAAAAGCTGACACTTCAGCTATGAACCAAGCCACGAATTTACTGACTCTGGAGATCAATTCTAAGCGACTTGATTTTCAAGCCAGCAAATTTTCTTCAAGGACTGATGTCAATACTGGTCTCTTCTAAATCAAAGAAGGAGTTGGGGTTCACTATTTTGTGAATATCCCCCCATTATAGCTAAATACAAAATCTTGCTCATTGGTCATGATGTTGAATTGATCTCCATTCCAGAGCTTTAGGGGAATATGTCAAGGCGAAAAGGATCCCCAGGAGTCTTAGGATGTCTAAGGAACCTGGAGCGTTTCCTCAAGACGAGGATTTCGAAAACAAATGGAACCAGATCCTCAACAAATGCAGTTTTGATTTGATGGTTCTTATTATTGCAACATCCAACAAAGAGATATTCAAACTGGAGTGTGAAATTAAGGATATAGAGGGCGTCTTAAGAGAATCCTTGGGTGATAAGAAATGTGCAGATAAGTTCCAATCATTGGCCTTGGAATTAGATAAAGAATATAGGATGCTTAAAGAAAGGAAATGGACGAAGTTCCAAAGGGATCTTCGAGATTATGAGCTTAACAGGGTATACAATTGGAGAAGAGGCAATACCAGGTCTAGACTTTATAAATCAGTTAGATTCAATCTCACCACTAGTGAAGAGGAGGACTTGGGCAGCACCAGTGCCAATGATTCTGAGGATTTAGGTCCTGCTTCATCCAGGAGACATGAGGTCCAGCCACGAGAGTCTTTTTTAGATTTTCGGACACACCAGGCATCAGCCAGGAGGGAATCCGGTTTAGGAGATCATCAGGGTCAAGCCAGGAGGGAGGCTGGTTCAGGAGACTGCTGGGGGGTGGGGAGGAGGGTGCCTCAGGAGAACAACTCGCAATCAGTAGTGGTCAATTTGTCATCTAGAAATTTATCTCAGACAGAGACCCATGTTTTAGAATGAGGCTTGTCTTTTGTGCCCACACCCCAGTATGATGATTTTTCTAATCAATTAGAGATGTTTAAATTTTGTAGGACCATCCAACTGCGTGATTGGTTTAACATTGTTCAATCTGAGAGAATTTGAGAAAACTTTTAGACCTAGATCTACCTTTGTTCCCCCCACGACCAACCCACGGATTTTGGTCTTTGAAGACCTCATGAGGGAAGAATTAGATATAATCGACCGGGCCCCCCAAAAATGTTGGCATAATATCAGCCATCAAGAGAGACTAGCTCTGGACTCCCTCAGGAATGACACAAACATGGTTATCAAACCGGCAGATAAGGGTGGTGACACAGTGCTATTGGACAGGACTGTTTATGATCAGGAGGTCCGGTTTCAGTTACACAACTTGTTGATAGGTCATTCATACAAGATGTTAAGAGACAAGTGGAGGATTTGGCCTATGAAGGCTTTATGATGGGTGAAATTACTAAACATGAATATGAGTTCTTAGTTAAAAGTGAGGGTAGAATGCCTTTATTCTATATACTTCCTAAGATTCATAAGAGCTTGGTCAATCCCCCAGGTTGTCCCATTGTCTCTGGGAATGGATCTTATTTAGAACCTCTTTCCCAATTCTTGGACTCCTTTCTTAAGCCCTTTGTTCCAATGTTATCATCCTATATTCGAGATTCCCAGGATTTTCTTAATATTCTTAATGATATGGATTGCCAGGTGATTTCAGGGGATTTGCTCCTGACAACCATGGATGTTGCAGCCCTCTATACCAATATTCCTCAGGATGCAGCCCTTGAGGTTATCGAAGAGGCTCTTAACTGGAGAGAGGTTTTACACCCCAGTACTACTTTTCTATATCAATTGACAGAACTAGTTCTTACTAAAACTATTTCAAGTATGCGGGGCATCTTTATTTGCAGATCAAGGGCATCACCATGGGCTGCACACTAGCCCCTGAAATAGCGAACTTATTTATGGGCAGGTTTGAAGGGGAGTTTATTTACAACAGACACTCCAATTTTTTTCTGGACCACATTGTTCTCTACAAAAGGTATATTGATGACCTGTTTGTTTTGTGGTAGGGATCACAGGAAGCTTTACTTTTATTCCATCAGTGTTTAAATGATTGTGTTCCAAATATCAAACTAGATTTAAAATTTGACCGGTGCACAATTCATTGTTTGGACATTCGGTTGGATTTTAGAATGGGCGTCATGCGCACATCAAGATATAGGAAGGATACGGATGTTAACTCATCCCTACACTATACGAGTCATCATCCTTTGCATTTGAAGAACAATTTACCGTATAGCCACTTGATTAGGATCAGGAAGAATTGCAATAATGAGGCCACTTTTATGCAACAGGCCAATGTGTGCATGCAGAACCTGAGGAAAAGAGGGTACCCGGACAAGATTCTTAGAAAATGTTTTTTTCCGGGTTCCGGGTTCTGGGGCACTCCACAGAACAAATCATCCAGTGACAGAGTGGTTTGCCCCATTATATTTGCACCTGGGTCAGGACAAATACGCAAGGTGGTTTTGAGGCATTGGCATCTGGTCCAAGAGACCCCTGGGTGTGAGCGCAAACCATTGTTTGCGTATAAGAAAACTAAATCCTTGAGGAACATGCTGGTAAGGGCTAAGTCTTCTCAACCCCTGCCAGCAACTCCTATGCTTTCGACTGCAATTCCATATGGTCATTTTAAATGTGGAGATTGTTCAGTCTGCCAACATGCCCTTTCTGTTAAAGAATTTGTTAATCCCAGTACTGGGGTGAGACATGCACTTCAGCATTTGTCCACATGCAAGACTAAGTCTGTAGTTTACACAATTTTGTGTCCTTGTGGTGTTGTATATGTGGGTTATACATCACAACAGGTCAAGATTAGGATTCAAGAACACTGTGGGAATATCAGGAGACAAGTTTTGAAAGAACCATTAGTCTCCCATTTCTTGGAATTTAAACATCGAATAGGGGATTTGAGGTTCCTATGTATAGAGGTAGTCCCAGGTGGTGAACAGAATCACATACTTTTAAAGAGGAGGGAGGTCTATTGGATTTTTAGGCTAGGGACCCTCCATCCACGTGGTCTCAATGACAGTAACAACTGGTCAGTTTACCTTTAGGCAGTGTAGAGACTCATTTGTCATGGTGTTTGGTACACAGGTGCCTTTATTTTCCTAATGGATTTGCAGCATTCGCTGCAATGTTGATGCATGACCCTCCAACATAGCTGACTCTAGGAGCACTTCCACAGCTGCAGCGGATTAGTAACATGTTTTACAGATCAGCATAATTGGCTACCCCTTTTTCCTCCTGTATAAGAAAAGGCAGAGTCCTTTGTGCTTAAGCTGCATTTGCAGGCTATGGCTGAGACAGGAAGGATTGTAGCCTTTATTTTCTGGATCTGAATGTTAAGTTTATTGAAAGCAATTATATAGGTTTGTCAGTCCACTTCAATCTGTTGGTGAGTTGCCAATTTACATATATTGTTTTTTGGAGGGGATTTTCCTGTTAGTTTTATACAAGCTCTGCAGCATGTTGTGCTATATATTTCTTCATGAGATAGGCAGTCCTCCATGCATCCTCCTTTATATTCTTTTTCATTATATGTTTGCAGTATGTATCTAGATTGCCTAAGTTGCCTGAGATCAATACTTTTGGAACAAGGGATGGAGCATCAGTAACAGCAACCAAGTACAGATAGATGAGCCAGGTACTATTCAGGCTATAAGTGTCAGTAATTTCTGTTAATTGGAACACAAGTCTGTTGGAGCTTATCAGGAGGTACTCCAGTGTAAGTTTCTCCCTGTTTCTTATTTTGTGTTTTACTCATCAGGCAGCAACAGATCTGTGGAGCATTTGGGGGAAGAGTTCAGGTCCAGTTTTCAGTATGGATACAGCGATTTGCGTTCTATTGTATTAGACTTTTGAAAACACACTGATTCATTATTGAGTTCACTGAAGAAGGGGCAGGTTCCCCAAAATGCGTCTGAACGCATTTGTGAACGCTGAACATATTCGTGAATGCATTTGAATGCATTTGTGAATGTATTTGAATGCATTTAACATATGAACGTAACAGTATTGCAATTCAGCATTCATTATTTACAATACTATTGTTTGGTGTTGTTCATTTATCATTTACAACATATTGCTTGTTGTTGTCCACCATTCATGTCTACTGTCGCCCCCCCCCTAAGTATGTCCCCCGCCAGCTCCCGTGAACGGGCCGGCAGGGAGGGGTGACCCCCTTGTTCTCCGGGAATAGCCCCGGGGCCAGAGGGTAAAAGCCCTCGGACTCCTGGATGGGCTCCTCCCGCAGGCTCACAGCCTGAAGCCTACCCACCCCTAAGTCCCGGTGATAACCCCCTTAAGTCCCGTGATTCCCCCACGTGCCGGTGCTTCTTCCCAGTCCTGTGGAGCCCCGGCCCCTCACAGGCCTTCGCCCCAATCGGGTGTCCCCGAGTACCCCCCGGGGTCCAGCGCCGCGCTCTCCACTCCCTTCCCCCAAGTCTCGATGGCTGCGGTACCTCCCAGGCCCTCTCCCCAGTCTGGGGTCCCCGGGTACCTCCAGGGGTCCGGAGCCTCTCTCCCCGCTGCCGCCGACACCTGTTCCTCCCTTGTCGGGCTGGTCGCCGCCTTCTTGTAGCCCGCCTCCCTTCGGCTCCTTGGCCGCGCCCTCCCCCCTCGGAGCTTGGCTCCGCCCCCTTCCGTTGGGTTGGCCCCGCCTCCCCGGCGGCTTGCTGTCAGCGTCACGGCCGCCTGCTCGTCTTCCGGGTCCGGATCCTCTTCCCCGCCTCGCTGCCCCAGGTCGGTCTCTCCTGCTCCCGCCGGCCGGTCACATCTACACATGTCACTTCTTGTCTGTAGATTGTGTTTTCAAGAGGTATCTTGTACCTAAGAGTATTCCAAGTGCATGCATTTATGTTTTTATGCCATGTTATCTATGTGCACATACATTCATTTATGTCTATCAATGTGAATATATATACATTTTTGTACATGTTTTTTATTGTCCATGCCATTTAAGTGAATATGTTGTATGCACCATTTCTGTATTGACCAGTCGGTACATTGGTTGGCCAGAGTCAGTAAATGCGTGGCTTGGTTCATAGCCGAAGTGTCAGTTTTTCTCTTGTTTCTCTTGACTATCCTCCTTGGGACAGGGGATTAGTTCAGGTGCCCCACCTTGTTCTTTGCTTGGTTGCTGGCACCCCTGCTTGGCCAGGCATTTCAGGCTGGCTGGCATTGGTGGAGCAGTGGCAGAGGCCCGGCCAGGGCTCAGTGGTTGGCACCCCTACTTGGCCAGGCATTGCAGGCTGGCATCCTAATCAACTGAGCTCAAGAAGCTTTTTTAAAAACTGTACAAACATTGCCTGCTGGCACACTTATCCGAGCTATGCCTGTCTACAAGAGTGAGGAGAAAATGGCTGACATGCAGTACCAGCAACAGCAGCACACATTGGATTGCCTGGGCACAGTAACTTCTGCTGGCACCCTTGCTTGGCCAGGAGTTGCAGGCTGGCTGGCATTGGTGAAGCAGAAGCAGAGGCCCGGCCAGGGCTTGGTGGCTGGCATCCCCACTTGACCGGGTGTTGCAGGCTTGGGTCATACACAACCAAACTCAAAAAGCTCTACTGCGAAGTGGTCAAGCCTTGCCCGGTGGTGAATCTCATGTTCTCCCAGCCCCCATCCTCCAGCGCATTCATCTGAGCTATGGCCGTCTACAAGATTGAGGAGCAAATAGCAGATGTGCAGTATCAGCAGCAGCAGCAGCACACAGTGGATTGCCCGGTAGCAGAACCAATGGCACAGACAGCAGAGGCGGCATTGGCAGAAGCAGCAGACATTGTATTGCTGGGGCAGAGAATCCATGGCACAGAGAGCAGAGGTGGCATTGGCAGCAGCAGCGGACATTGGATCGCTGGGTCACAGAACCCGTGACACAGACAGCAGAGGCAGCATTGGCAGGAGCAGTGGACATTAGATTTCTGGAGCACAGAACCCATGGCACAGACAGCAGAGGCAGCATTGGCAGCAGCAGTGGACATTGGATTGCCGGGGCACGGTACCCATGGCACAGCAGAGGCAGCAGAAGCAGACATTGGGTTGCCAGGGCACAGAACCCATGGCACAGACAGTAGAGGTGGCATCGGTAACAGCAGTGGACATTTGATTGCCCAGGCACAGAACCCGTGGCACAGACAGCATTGGCGACATTAGCAGCAGCAGCAGACATGGGATTGCCTCGTAGCAGAACCCTTGGCACAGACAGCAGAGGCAGCATTGGCAGCAGCAGACGACATTGGATTGCCTGGACACAGAACCTGTGACACAGCATCAGAGGCAGAATTGGCAGCAGCATCAGACATTGGATTGCCCAGTAGCAGAACCCGTGGCACAGACAGAAGAGGTGGCATTGGCAGCAGCAGCAGACACTGGATTGCCCAGGCACAGAACCCATGGCACAGACAGCAGAGGCGGCATTGGCAGCAGCAGAAGATATTGGATTACCTGGGCACCGAGCCCATGGAACAGACAGCAGAGATGGCATTGGCAGCCGCAGCAGACATTGGATTGCCCAGTAGCAGAACCCATGGCACAGACAGCAGAAGCAGCATTGGCAGCAGCAGCGGACATTGGATTTCTGGGGCACAGAACCCGTGGCACAGACAGCAGAGGCGGCATTGGCAGCAGCATCAGAAATTGGATTGCCTGGTAGCAGAACCCATGGCACAGACAGCAGAGACGGCATTGGCAGCAGCAGCAGATATTGGATTACCTGGGCACAGAACCCATGGCACAGACAGCAGAGGCGGCATTGGCAGCAGTAGAACACATTGGATTGCCTGGGCACAGAACCCATGGCAGAGACAGCAGAGGTGGTATTGGCAGCAGCAGCAGACATTGGATTGATCGGGCACAGAATCCATGGAACAGCAGAAATGGCAGCAGCAGGATTTGCCTCTGCGTAGTACCCATGGAGCCAGGATGGTAGGATTTTCAAGGGAAGAGCTCCCAGACAGCAGAAGACAGCAGCAGCAGGATTGCATGGGCACATTTGGATTTGCCAGGGCAGAGCACCCATGGACCAGCAGACAGCAGCAGCAGGATTACCCGGCTAGTGGGGCACATCACCCAGGGTTGCCAGGGCAGGCAGACAGGCACCTTGGCATGAGAGGTAGGCAGGTTGGGGGCAGGGCTTCATCTTTGCCTACAGGGCGGGCAGACATGCAGTGTGGCATGAGCAGAAGGCAGGCAGACTGAGGCAGGCTTTAATCTAGGTCACTTGGGCAGGAGGGCAAACAGGGAGCGTGGCATGAGCAGAAGGCAGGCAGAGTGAGGCAGGCTTTGATCTAGGCCACCTGGGTGGGTGGGCAGACAGGTAATGTGGCATGAGCAGAAGGCAGACTGGGGCAGGGTTTTAGCTGGGTTACCTGGGCGGGCGAGCGGACAGACAGGCAGCGTGGCATGAGCAGAAGGCAGATAGCCTGAGGCAGGCTTTAAGCTTGGCAGCCTGGGGTGTGTGTGTGTGCAGACAGGCAGCGTGGTATGAGCAGAAGGCAGGCGGATTGAGGCAGGCTTTGAGCTTGGCAACCTGGGCCGGCAGACAGGCAGCATAGCATGAGCAGAAGGCAGGCAGACTGAGGCAGGGTTCGAGGCTGGCAACCAGGGCGGGCAGAGAGGCAGCGTGGCATGAGAGGCAGTAGGGAAGGCAGGCTGGGACCTTGGCAGGGCACTCAGATAGGCTAGCAAAGACTGTGCAGCATGCGAGAGATAGAACCAGTCACATAGGCGGATCGAGATCGTCTAGCCAGAGGCTGGCTGGCTGGCAGGCTTACAGTTTCCCAATGCCACCTTGCATCATGAGGTCAGTCAGATAGGCCAGCTGAGGCCATTTAGTATGAGAGGGTGGGGGCAGGGTGGGTGCTGGGCATTGGGAGAGAGGGACAGCACCTCAGCACAGCAACAGCAGCCCAGATTGAGGAGGAGCCCCGTCCCAAGACTGCCCCTGGCATCAATGGCATGTGCCACTGCACCATCACTCCATGTCCAGAGGCAGCTTGGGGAATCCCAGCAGCGGAAGGTTCACCTTTATAAAAAGCAACTGCTCCACCAACTTGGCCCCTAATCTCAGGCAGTGTGGTGAGCAAATGTCCCCTGCCATGGAGAACACCCACTCACTGAGGTCACTGGTTGGTGGGCAAGAGAAATGACCCTTGGCCACTTTGACCTAGAGGGCTGGCCACACGTTGGTCTTGCCGGCCCTGTAGGCCAAGGGATCGCTGATGGGTTCTATGCATGGCTCCTCCTCCAGGTAGGTCTCCACTGCTGCTGAGGCACTGTCATACTCCCTCTGATAACTCTGCCTGGGCACCGCCTCCACTGCTGACTTTAGCTTCACTGCTTGACCTGCTGTGCATGACCCCATGCTCCCTGGAGTGGCCTGCACATAGGAGCTGCTACTGTTGGCAATAGGGGTGCTGCTGTTGCTCAGCCTGCTGCTGGTGCTACTACCTCTAGGGCTGGGGCCAGGGATAGACCCTTCTGGCTGAAAGGGGTGGCTACTCCCACTCCCACCGTCCCCAGGGGCATCCCATTGCTGCTGCTGCTGCACACTCTCCAGAGCCCGGTCTGCCTGCCGGACCCTCTCCACCAGCTCACACTTCCAGTGGCCATAGAGTGGGTCTGGCATGCCACGCTGCCCTTGACCCTGGGGTCCAGCATGGTTGCCAACACATATTCCGCCCGCTGCAGGAGCTCGTTGAAACGCGCCTTCAGCCCTGCCATCAGCTGCCACTCCAGGGCAACTGCGTCAATGGCCAGATTCCTGCCCTAAGGACCACAATCCCACCCCTGGACAATTTCCTCAAGCCTCTTGACTCTGGAACAGAGGAGACTCTGGACCAGAGGGGTTACCTGACTGATGGTGGCCGTGGTGGAGCTGATGGTCTCTGTCACAGCCAGGAACAATCTCAAAACAAAGACTGTGTGTGCCAGGATCTCCCATTCTGTTGCATTGTACTCTGGAGGTGCCCCGCTGTCCGTCACCAGTTGCACCTGATGCAAGGTGGCTTTCTGCTCGAAAAGACGCTCGAATATCAGGAAGGTTGAATTCCACCAGGTGGACACATCCTGTACCAGCTGGTGCACTATGGAGCCTTGCTTGGCCTACTTCGCCTGGAGGAGGTCACTGCCCTTCATGCTCCAGTTAAGGAAACCGGCCAGCTTCCTTCCCCTCTCAATCAGGGATCTAAGGGTGCTGGCCCCAATCCCCTTCTCCCCCAAGCCCAGAGCATACCTGACCACCAGGTGAAGGGTGTGTGCGGCGGAAGGGATGCTAGTGAAGCCCCCCTCGTGGGCTGCCCTCAATATGTTGGCCGCGTTGTCGGTCACCACACACCCCTTGGTGAAGGGTGCACCAGGCATGACCCACTCCCTCACCATGGCGGTCAGGGCTGACTGAATGTTCTGGGACATGTGGGGCCCGTCCATTACTTCCGCTTGAAGCAGGGCCCACCTATAGCCTGCTTCGGGACCCCTCCTGCCACTGCCAAATGTGGTCTCCAGGTACTGCCACCAGTGCGCCAGGTAGGTGTGCTGCACATTCCTGCTCAACCACAGGTCTGAAGTGGATGGTGGCACCCCCCGGCCCCTGCCAGCTGCTCCCTCACCCACTTCTTTAAAGCCCGGTACAAAACTGGCACCACCTGCTGACTCAGGGTGGTGCGTGACGGCAGCTTAAACTGGGGGGGCCAGGAAGCCAATCAGATGCCTAAAACCCATGTCCTTGACCACTGAGAAGGACTGCCTATCCAGGGCTATCATTTCCCCCAACATGCACATGGCTTTCAGTTGAAAGCCACGCTGCCCTCCACGTCTTGCAGCTGCTGAGGAACTTGACAGCTGCCCCCACCCCAGCTCCTCCATGGTGCACTGCTGCTGCTGCTGCTCCCCCCTAGCAGCAATACTGCTCCTGTTGCTAGATGCAGCTGTTTGAGCAGGACGCTTTCCCACTGATGGAGGCAGACGACTGGCTGTTGCAGTTGGGAACCCGCTGTCATCCACTGCCCCTGCCCGCCCGCTTAGAAGCACAGTGCTGTGGCATCCCTTAAGGTGCCTTGCCATGGAAGTTGTGCCAAGGTTGGTGAGCACCTGCCCATGCTTCACCACCTTCTGGCACAAAGTGCACTTCAACTACCTGGGATCATCCGCCTGCACCAACTTAAAATGCATCCATACAGATGTTTTTTGCCCCCTCCTGCCTTCTGGCCCGTACCAGGTGACACACCTCTGACAGCACTGCTGGGAGGGGCATAACATGGTGGTGACACAGCTCTCAGAGAGACAGCCATCGTCTCCACTCCAGACATCTCCTCCGTGGGACTAGTGTCTGTCTCGCTGTCCCCAATCACAGTGATGTTCCGTGAAGGGGAGTACTGGGACCCTGAGGCTGATGGACTGCCCACCATGCTGCTGCCACTCTCCCTGTGCTCTCTATAGCTGCTGCTGATGCTCCATTGCCCAGGGATCAGGCCCTGCCTCTAGCAGCCGGGGTAGGAGCCACCCACCCTGGACTACTGGGGATCACCTCAATAATGGGGAACATTGTTGGCCCTTGAGGAATATCCGACCCCGAAGCACCTGCTACACCTGCTCCTGCAGCTGCATTAGAGACAGCCACAGCCTCCTGTACTGCAGGCCTTCCTGTGCCCTGCGTGGCAGTGGAGGACGCTGGCAGGATGCGCCGCCGAACCACCTCCCTAGTGCCACTGCTGGGAGCCTCGGAAGCCTGTCGCCCAAAATCAGGCCTGTGGAGTTTGGGGCATGGTGATGGACTCAGGCTGCTGCAATTCCACTGGCACGGCCCCTACCACCTCTGCCACGTGCCCCATTCTCCACTTTACGAGCAGCAGCCCGGCTTCTCCTGTTTCCCTTCTCCATGTCTTCCAACCCAACCCAAAGAATGCACTTTGAAATTTTATATATATAATTCATTTATTTATTTATTCCAATTTTTTATCTAATATTATATATATCTACACTAACTCTAGTAACTGCTATTAACTATTCTAAAATCTATGGAACTAAATGGAATATTATATCTACAAAGGCCTAGTCCTACAAACAGTCCTATAAAATATTAAAACTGAATCACTACACACTATCTCTATCTCTATAACTAAGCTAACTCCTACAACTATCTATCTATAGTAACTATCTAATATCTAATATTTATCTATATATATACACACAGGAATGGGGGGGGGGGGACACAGACAGCTCACAACAAACAAAACAGGGAGGGGTACAAAACTGAAATGAAACCTAAATCAATCTAATCCTACTCTAAATAAATCCAAAAACAGGGGAAGGGAATCAGGGATAGAATATATACAAGGAGGAGGGAAGGATTTAATGGAGGGTAGGAAGAAAGAACACGGGAGGGGTAAAAAATAAAAATAACACCTACATTTATCTAATCTAATGTAAATAAATGAAACTATGGAGGTAAATGTTTGGGAATGGGTGAAATAGGATGAGGATGGCAAATTATTAGGAACACAAACTGCTGGGAGAGGGAGACTTCTGAAAATGCCTGCTGACAGGATCAGTGGCTAGCTCATAAGGAATTGGAAGGGGGGAGGGCAATGACTTTTGTTACTTGCTGCACCC
>QEPC01006795.1:491673-533422 GCA_003113815.1 Sphenodon punctatus | reverse complement strand
GTGTGCCAGGATCTCCCATTCTGTTGCATTGTACTCTGGAGGTGCCCCGCTGTCCGTCACCAGTTGCACCTGATGCAAGGTGGCTTTCTGCTCGAAAAGACGCTCGAATATCAGGAAGGTTGAATTCCACCAGGTGGACACATCCTGTACCAGCTGGTGCACTATGGAGCCTTGCTTGGCCTACTTCGCCTGGAGGAGGTCACTGCCCTTCATGCTCCAGTTAAGGAAACCGGCCAGCTTCCTTCCCCTCTCAATCAGGGATCTAAGGGTGCTGGCCCCAATCCCCTTCTCCCCCAAGCCCAGAGCATACCTGACCACCAGGTGAAGGGTGTGTGCGGCGGAAGGGATGCTAGTGAAGCCCCCCTCGTGGGCTGCCCTCAATATGTTGGCCGCGTTGTCGGTCACCACACACCCCTTGGTGAAGGGTGCACCAGGCATGACCCACTCCCTCACCATGGCGGTCAGGGCTGACTGAATGTTCTGGGACATGTGGGGCCCGTCCATTACTTCCGCTTGAAGCAGGGCCCACCTATAGCCTGCTTCGGGACCCCTCCTGCCACTGCCAAATGTGGTCTCCAGGTACTGCCACCAGTGCGCCAGGTAGGTGTGCTGCACATTCCTGCTCAACCACAGGTCTGAAGTGGATGGTGGCACCCCCCGGCCCCTGCCAGCTGCTCCCTCACCCACTTCTTTAAAGCCCGGTACAAAACTGGCACCACCTGCTGACTCAGGGTGGTGCGTGACGGCAGCTTAAACTGGGGGGGCCAGGAAGCCAATCAGATGCCTAAAGGTGCCTTGCCATGGAAGTTGTGCCAAGGTTGGTGAGCACCTGCCCATGCTTCACCACCTTCTGGCACAAAGTGCACTTCAACTACCTGGGATCATCCGCCTGCACCAACTTAAAATGCATCCATACAGATGTTTTTTGCCCCCTCCTGCCTTCTGGCCCGTACCAGGTGACACACCTCTGACAGCACTGCTGGGAGGGGCATAACATGGTGGTGACACAGCTCTCAGAGAGACAGCCATCGTCTCCACTCCAGACATCTCCTCCGTGGGACTAGTGTCTGTCTCGCTGTCCCCAATCACAGTGATGTTCCGTGAAGGGGAGTACTGGGACCCTGAGGCTGATGGACTGCCCACCATGCTGCTGCCACTCTCCCTGTGCTCTCTATAGCTGCTGCTGATGCTCCATTGCCCAGGGATCAGGCCCTGCCTCTAGCAGCCGGGGTAGGAGCCACCCACCCTGGACTACTGGGGATCACCTCAATAATGGGGAACATTGTTGGCCCTTGAGGAATATCCGACCCCGAAGCACCTGCTACACCTGCTCCTGCAGCTGCATTAGAGACAGCCACAGCCTCCTGTACTGCAGGCCTTCCTGTGCCCTGCGTGGCAGTGGAGGACGCTGGCAGGATGCGCCGCCGAACCACCTCCCTAGTGCCACTGCTGGGAGCCTCGGAAGCCTGTCGCCCAAAATCAGGCCTGTGGAGTTTGGGGCATGGTGATGGACTCAGGCTGCTGCAATTCCACTGGCACGGCCCCTACCACCTCTGCCACGTGCCCCATTCTCCACTTTACGAGCAGCAGCCCGGCTTCTCCTGTTTCCCTTCTCCATGTCTTCCAACCCAACCCAAAGAATGCACTTAGAAATTTTATATATATAATTCATTTATTTATTTATTCCAATTTTTTATCTAATATTATATATATCTACACTAACTCTAGTAACTGCTATTAACTATTCTAAAATCTATGGAACTAAATGGAATATATATATATATATACACACACTAACTCTAGTAACTGCTATTAACTATTCTAAAATCTATGGAACTAAATGGAATATTATATCTACAAAGGCCTAGTCCTACAAACAGTCCTATAAAATATTAAAACTGAATCACTACACACTATCTCTATCTCTATAACTAAGCTAACTCCTACAACTATCTATCTATAGTAACTATCTAATATCTAATATTTATCTATATATATACACACAGGAATGGGGGGGGGGGGACACAGACAGCTCACAACAAACAAAACAGGGAGGGGTACAAAACTGAAATGAAACCTAAATCAATCTAATCCTACTCTAAATAAATCCAAAAACAGGGGAAGGGAATCAGGGATGGAATATATACAGGGAGGAGGAAAGGATTTAATGGAGGGTAGGAAGAAAGAACACGGGAGGGGTAAAAAATAAAAATAACACCTACATTTATCTAATCTAATGTAAATAAATGAAACTATGGAGGTAAATGTTTGGGAATGGGTGAAATAGGATGAGGATGGCAAATTATTAGGAACACAAACTGCTGGGAGAGGGAGACTTCTGAAAATGCCTGCTGACAGGATCAGTGGCTAGCTCATAAGGAATTGGAAGGGGGGAGGGCAATGACTTTTGTTACTTGCTGCACCCGCCTTACCACAAGCTCCATTGGCTTTGTGCAGCCTAGCCCCATGCCAATTGCAGACTGCTAAGCCAGTGGGTGGAGGAAAAGAGGGATAGTGATTGGGCTGGCTGGCTGCTAATCTAAGCCTCTCCACCCCTGGTGCCAGAAAGTCTGATCCTCAGTTGCCCCACCCCCCAGGCCTTCCAGTCATGTTTTTCCCACCCGATCGCAGCCGAACTCACCAGAACGTGGCCAAACTGTCCAGCCGCTTCTGCGTTTGGTTCGGCCGTACTGTTTGGTCATCCGAATGGGCCGAGTTCGGGCTGAACACCGAACGCCCGAACCGCATCGCACATCCCTACCTTCAGTGCAGTCCAGCTCCTTGAGAGTCACAGATACATTCTTAATGAGTGTGCTGCACATGGTGAGACTGGCAAGATGACTGGGAGGGGATATAAACTCATGAGTAGCATGGAATGAGTAAGTAGGGAGCCGTTATTTAACCCCTCACTCAAATAGTAGTAGAATTACTCAATGAAACTAATTGACAGCAGACAAAAGGAAGTACTTTTTTTATTCAACACACAATTAACTTGTGGAATTTGTTGCCAGAGGATGTTTTGAAGGCCAGTAGCATAGAGTTCGAACAAGGATTGGATAAATTCTTGGAGGATGCATCTATAAAAAATGGGAATTAGTCAGATAGGTCAGCGGATGCCACCTCTCACTCTTGGATGCTGAGAGTGAATGTCAGGAAATGGATGGCTCCAAGTGACCTGTTGGGTACTTTGACGATGTGACTGAGAGTGGTGACCATCAGAAACAGGATGGTGGACTTAATGGACCATTGGTCTGAGGTGAGTATGGCATTTCTTATGTTCTTAAGGATTATGGGGCCGATCCCATGCCCTGCACATGGTGCATGTGGGAGTTGTGCATCATGTGGGTCCTGTGTGCACAGTGCACTGAAGGGGGTGGGGTGGGATTGCAGCCATTGACAAATTTGAGAGGATTCAGAGGGGGGTAACAGAGAAGATAATGAGTCTGGAAAGCAAGACTTATGAGGAAAGGTCGAAGGAAATGGGTATGTTTAGCCTGGCAAACAGAGGATTAAGAAGAGAATTAATGAAAGCAGACTTCAAATATCTAAAAGGTTGCCATGAAGAAGATGGCAAGGAACAGTTCTTCATTACTGCAGGGGTCAGGACTAGAAATAATGGGCTCAAGTTACAGAAAGGGAGATTTCCGTTAAATATCAGGAAAATCAGCAAGAGCTGTGCAAGAACGGAGCAAGTTGCTTAGGGAGGTTGTAGACTCTTCATCATTGAAGGTTTTTAGGCAGAGGTTGGACAACCATTTGTTGGAGATGTTGTAGCTAGTCATCCTGCATCCCAGCAGGTGGTTGAACTAGACCAGAAGTGGGCACATGGCAGCGTGGCAGCCGCATGTGGCTCTCTGGTACCTGTGCTGCAGCTCTTGCCAGAAGTGGTTGCCTGGGAGGAGGGAGGGGGGTCCTTGCAGCTCCCTCAGGAGCAGGAGAAACTGAGCCACCATTGCTGCTGCCAGAGCCTCCTGAGAGTGGGGAGAGCATGCCCTGTGTCACTACTGTTGTTGGATGAACCTGACGAACTGCCTGGGAGCTGGGACTTTTCTGGCAAGGGTTGGGGAAAGCTGTGCTGCCCCTTCCCCAGGACTGGGGGAAGCTCTGATCAGTGTAATGTGTCTTGTGGCTCTCTGTGATATTCACATTTTGACATGTGGCTCTCAGACTTGAGAACTTTGCTCACCCCTGGACCAGACTCATGAGGTCCCTTCCAACTCTATGATTCTAAAGCACCATTTTTGAAAGCTGTGTTTGCAATTTCAATTTGAAGCAAATTTTTTCAGTTCAATGAGTTAAGTACACTGAAGGCAACACAGTAAAGATACTGAAATCCAAACCCCACAAATCTAGACACATAAGAATTTCAGATCCCTGTCATGTCCCTCATTATTAGGACACATTGGGGAAGGGCTGGGGGGTACATATATTTATCGTTCTATATGTTAGCTGATCAGTAAACGATTGCGTCTTTATTACTCTGCACTAGTCACTGCATTAGAATGTAGTTAGTCACTTTGAAAAAATGATTTCTTGCCATTAGATGCTTTAATGAATGGTATAACTAATAATCTGTTTTGTAACTAAGGGATGATTATCCTGTATGTGCAGCACATTCAGATCAATGTAACGGTAATTTTGAATATGCATCAACAGAAAGTTGTGTTGGAGGCTTATTGGACTGAACAACCAAACGTCATATTTAATTATTCTCGAGTCTGGTACACAGCAGTTTATAGTTCCCATGTGCTCACATCATTTTTATATATTGTAGTATTTTAGATGGTTTTATTATTGTTGTTTTATGTTGTGCGCTGCCCTGAGGTGTCAGAGTGCAGGAGGGCAGGGGATAAAAGATTTTGTATAAAATAAATAAAATAAATATAAATAAATAAATAAAAATATTAAAAAGCCTGCATGCTAAAGTTGACATTTTTAAAATATAGGGTAATTTCAGACGTGACGAGATCAGTCAATCACCCTGAATCACAGTGGATTCAGGGTGGTGGCTGTGATCCTGTGCACATCTGTTTGAGTCCCGCCAGATGTTCACCACAGTGAATTCCTGGCAGGGTTCAAAGCTAACCACGGTTCTGAGGATGGTGCCTGCCCCATCTCCAGAACTGTGTTTAGTTTAAGGTTGGCCACAATCTGGGATGGGGCTGGGAATGGCCATGGGTAACGACTATTACCCATCCTCATCCCGGAAACAGGTCCCAACCACGGGATGGGATCGGGCACAGCGGCCTGATTGGCCACTGTGCCTGCCCATCTCCCCGTGGGGGGGTGACCAAGGGAGCACAGGGAGACAGGGCTGAGCGGCCACATGTCATGCCGCTCAGCCCCACCCCCTCCAAGATTCCCCACAGTGATCCGGCTGGCACGTCTGATGGCCGGCCAGTCTGATCACGAACCGGGGATCTGAAATGGATCCCGGTCCAGGGTTCAGCATGGTGGGTTGAAAGGCCCATCACATCTCAAATTACCCATAGAAAACAACAAATATGTATTTACAAGCCAACCATACATCTAGATTAAAATGTTATTTTTAATGATCTTTCCTCAAAGGCACTAGTCAACATGTGAACTAATGACCTACAAATAGATGTGTTCAAAACAATTTTGTTGCATTACAATTTTTTTTTATTTTTTATTTTTTGCACAAGTTCAGATGGCACATTGAGTTAAATACTTGCTCACCATAGCAGATTTGCTCCTGGAACATCAATCCATTTTTTAAATATTAGTACAAAAACATGCGAATCCAAACAAGAGATGGTCTGAAGGAATTCTGGTCATACTGAATTAGTTTTCTTTTTGTTGTTCATTTTCCAGGAATATTTGTAAATATAAATGTTGGGTCCAATTCACCTCTGTGCTGCTTCATTTTTACATTGGTTGGACTTCCTGGACTTCTGTAGCTGGAATGGTATAAAATTGCAGCAGCCCAGTGTTGAATTGGATCCACTGTTAACACAACAAACAGAACATTATGACAGATGACAATTCTACACCTCTTTTTTTCACCCATTGAAAAAAAAAAACCAAACACCTTGTAATGTGTTGCGTATAAATCTCACAAATTACACTTTAAACAAAATACCATTAAAATATGCTTTAGTTGATGTCTTACAATATAAACCAAAGTTCCAATGAGTTGTAATTTTTTAAGAAAGCACTTCAGACCTTTACACGTATGTCCTGACAACATAAGGTTACTTTAAGCTGTAAACGTGGAGAAGTATTTAATACAATTAATTAAAATTGGCATTACGAAGTTTCCAGGTATTAGTATAATTAGTAAACAGACTGCAACATTGTAACAACAAGATAGAATGTAAACATATAGCTCAAGATACTGGGAATGAAAAAGTCTCTTAAAAGTAAGTCTATTCGTACCTGCACATAATAAAATAGATAAGAACTGAAGAAGAGGTTACTGTATTATATTTTATATATCTTATGTTTCTCAAGAAGCAATCTGTACATATCACATCCCTGTTTTAATGTTAATTTATAGCATCAAAACATCCAAATCTGGTACTGCTGATTATCAATATAATTTACTTAAATGAAATATTTTAAAATGTTACTTTTCAATTTTTTTTTATATATATATATAAAATCATTGACCTCCAATAACCTTCATAATTGAATGACTAGCTCTAAGTAAGAAATACAAGACCTTTCCAATAAATTAAAAGGGTATTAGCGATACCTGAGACATTCTTGCATATTGATGAACTGAGCCAAAGTCCATTAAAATCAATTGGACTCTATCCATTGGCTTTAATGGGGTTTGGATTGGGACCTGGGTGGGTGTACTCAAATGGAGACACACAAGAATACAAAAAAATTAAATGAAATTTCAAAGACCAGGCAATCATTTTATGAATGGACTGGCAGGTTTCTGAACACCCACAGCTATTTAATCATTAACTGTACTTTCCACAATAAATACTTCACCACCCCAATTAATACTATAGGGAGTTTTTCAAAGGAAAATGACACTCACAGGACAATCTTCCACCATGGGTATTTTCAGACGTTACGTGGTCAATGTCAACCACAGTCAATTCCCTGTGGTGGCTTGGACCATGTAACGTCTATTGGGGGGAACGAACGTTCCCCCCCAGATGTTACCATGGCGGGGAATCACAGTCACCACGCGAGTGGCTGAAGCGACAGAGCCGGAGGCCATCACGCGGTGAAGGCGATTCCCCACCATGGTGACCCCCGCTGTCACATCTGGACCCTCCCCGATTCCCCACCGGGATCCCCCGGCACGTCTGTTAGGGCGTGACAGGTCATCCCGGTGGGGGATTAATTCATTGATTTGGTGACGGGGCCAATTGGCCCCGTCACGTCTGAAAACACCCCATCAAAGCCAATGGGATTTTTGCCACTGGCTTCAATAGGTGGAGGATTTCCACCCTTGGGACTCAAACTTTCACTCACTAAAGTCAATGAGTAGAAACACACATGATGACAACATGGTGGTAGCCTGACCTGACCTGGCCTGGGGAGCAAAACTGTGGTGGACACGGCCCGGAAAAACCATGCATGTGAGGTCATGCCCACCCTTATGCTTCACCCAGTTCCCTACCATGATGGGCAGCCATGGTAGTCAATGACAGTCAGCCATAGTGGCTGGCCATAGTAGCCCTGACCCAGGCTGGTATGTCGGCCCGGGAACAGATGTGATAGCCTGCTGTGTGGCCTGCTGTGGCCCAGTCAGGCAGGCCTGAGGTGAGACTGTGACTGCAGAGATTTTTTGAGGTCACAGTCTGGACTAGTCGCCGACATACCCTGGGGCAATTCTGGGCCAACATCTGGTGGCACCTACACACACATGTAAGTGATGTCTGGGCCCAAAGCAGGACAACACGGGCCACAGCATGTTATTGTCATGTCTGTTTACCCATTGGCAAAACTTCCATTGTCCTGTTAGCATGAAACCTTGACTCAACTGAAGTTGATGGGGATTTTTTTCATTGATTTTATATGGAGCAAGGGTTCATCTATAGGCATCTAACTCCCACTTATTTTCAGCCAAATTCCAGCAGCTAAGGGTCACTTTTGCTTTTTAAAAATCTACCTGATTAGCCCAGCTATAGACAGATGCCATGTTGCCTCTGCATTTTTACAGGGGCACAGCTACCAACGGAGCAAGGGGCTCAGTTAAGCCCACAACCTGGACTCTGAGGGGGCTCTTTGCAAGTGACCTGAGCCATTGCCCACTCTTAAAATTTCCCAGCAGTCCTCAGGCCACGTACAAAGGGCCCTGCCAAGAAGGAAGTTTTTAGAGTGGGTGGCGGTGGAGTGCTGGCTCCACACCTTCCAACTCTTAAAGCTTCCTTCCTTCCTGGTGGGGTTTCTGCAGCTCTAGAGAGGGGTGTGCAATGGGACCCTTCATGGGCAAACCCTGCTCCCCTCCCTGGAGACTCTCCCTTGTCTTCAGGGGGTCTTATAGCCTAGGTCCACTGCAGCCTTGCTACACCACGGCATGTTAGTACCAGTTTCTAAACTTGTGAAATGATTAGAAAATTAATGGTGCATTGGATATGCATGGAATGTTAGGCATCACATTGTCTTGGCAGACCCAATTTGGGGTTCTCTAAAAGGGTCTGACACGTCTTGCATACAGTCTCAGCAAGAGTCAATAAATCCATAGAATTTTCTTTGTTTTTGTAAATTAGTGTGATGCCACCATGCTGAAAGGAGTTATTCATGGCTGGAATTTTCAGGGAAGCCCAGGAGAATTAGGTACCGAGTCTCATCCATGCATAGGCAAGAATTTTTATTTATATACTATGGGCCTGATCTAAGGTACGTGCACACACCAAGCACACGCATGCAGTGCATGCACTCACCAAGTGCAGAACATGTGCACACCATGTGCCTGGCATGCATGTATTGTGCATGGTATGTACACAGTGTGCACATCCTGTGCTTGATAAACATGCATGATGCGCTCTTGGTACACATGCACAACATGGATAGGACCCTTAATATTTAGCACATGCATGAGAGTTCATGATATCACAGGTCAAGTGGACTTACATAGGGTAATACAGCAAAAAATAATAGGCTCTGAAATTACTTAGATGCTTTGGATAATTTTGCCTGTAATCTAAATCACATTTTTGAAAGTGACTTAGGAACTTAGGAGCCTAAGTCTCATTGGAAGAAAGACACAAAAGTGCCTTAGGAGATCAATTTCCTTTTTCCAAAATTGATATAGACTCCTAAGTGCCTAATTCACTTTGGAACGTGGAAATTAGGCTCCTAAATCAGGTAGGTGCTTTTGAAAACATTACTATTGCTAATCAATTAAAATTTACTATAATATATATATGGATTTTCTTGTGTTTCACCAAGGGCATTTTGGAGGTGCTTAGATGCCATATAGTTTTACCAAATAAAAGTAGTCAAGGCATTAAAATTGCTATTCTTCTCAGCTACAATTAACACAAGCCCAAATAAGAACTCCTTGCAACATAATGGTGGAAGTAAAAGTAAAGGCATCCTGATACATGCATTTGGGCACATTTGCTAAATTTGGAAGAAGGAAGGGAAAGGAAAGAAAATTAATAATGAATAATGTATTCTCAGACACCGCATTTCACTTGCCCCCAGGTGAATTATTGCATCTGGTTACATAATCATTTCACATACATCACTTCCTTTGTGGAAGCAGTCTACATTGCGCTGTGGAATACAGGAAGAGATGCAAGCCAGAGGGTTCCAAAAAGGCATCTTAGAAAAGCTACGTCTTTATGTTTCACACTTTCATAGAAGGGTTGGAAGGTACCTCAAGAGTCAGTTAGTCCAATTGTCTGCTCCAACACAGGATACCCTGTGCCTAAAGCATTGCAGGGTATTTTCAAACGTGACAGCACATCATGCTGTCGCACTTTGATCCTGCCCGGGGTGAGGGCCCTCACCCTGGTCAGGATCTGGCCTGGCCGCCGAACAGATGTGTCGGGGTCCAGGCTGGGGAGAGGGCGGGGTGATGTGTGGATGTGGGTCTGCCCTATCTTGTCCCCTGCACTGTGGAGCACAGCCCACCCTCCTCCCTTACGGGCGGCTGTGACAGCCTATGAGGCCACCTTGCTTGTCTGGAACAGAACCGGCCCTGGGCTAGGGTCAGGTAGAGCGGGACATCACATGTGACAGCCCATTCTTCCCCAGTCTGGAGATGGCTTTCATGGACTGTGGCAGCACTTAGCTCAGGCTGTAACTCAGCAATCTGCCCAAGTTACAGCCCGAGATAGAAACCACCACGGCCCAGGAAAACCCTGAGTCCAGCCAAGGGAAACATCTGGCAGGCTGGTCAAAGTGTGACCACCTGTGGTACCATCATATCTGAAAATACCCACAGACAGATGCTTGTCCAGATGTTTTTTGAAAACATCCAAGAAGGGGAATCCATGACCACTGCTAGGGATGAAAACAGACATGACGCTAACCACCCTTGGTGGTCATTTATGCATGTTTCAGGGCTGCATAGGGCACCAATGCAGCCCTGCAACATGCATAAATAACCACCAAGGGTGGTTAAAGGGTGGTTAGCGTCATGTCTGTTTTCACCCTAGGCAACCAGTTCCACTCAATTACTTTTTCAATGTGACTGAGTTTATACTTCATTGCCAAACATATGGCAGTAAATCTTAGAAGCCGAAACTCCTTGGAAAGGGATGATTTTGTAAATTTGACAGATCAGAAAATACTATTTCAATTAAATATTGTTCAATTCTTAGCTTTTTCTAAGATCTGTGGCTAGTCCATATGTGGAGCAAATGTAATCAGCACTTTCAAGAGGCCTGCCAACACGCTGAGATGAAAAATGATGCAACATATGGAGCAGCAAAAGGAAGAAACATATTGTAGCTTTTATTTCCAGCTGCCTCTTTTGCTGTCACGTTTGCAACAACAGCCCACCCTGAATTTTGTTTTTTCCACTGATATTTTTTTTTTACAGTTAGTATATGGGCACAGGTCTGCTCTTTTTGGAGTCAATGCCAAACTCTCAGTTCACAGAGGGTGAAACAATGATCCCACTGAAGCCAAAGGAAGTTTGTCATAGACTTTAATGGAGTCAAGATTTTATGCGATGCAAGTGAGAAGAGAGGATATGCTTTATAAATACACCAGGGGGTAGTTCCAATTGCATACACTTCTCCTACCTGCACATTTGTTAAAATGTTTATTTCAGCAGCTATCTATCATGATGACCACATCACAATGTCGCATTCATAGGGAAATGGCACCAAGAGGCACTTCAGTGACATGTTTATAACTTATCTTTGGTAAACACACAAAAAAATTGCAACTAACATTTATTTCCTGATCATGAGAGACATTTGCTGTGCACAGACATCGAAACAAATACAGAACATTTCAAGAATAAAATGTTATATCAAATGCCACTGCTAAGAACTTTTTTTTTTCTTCAAATCACTTAAAAATGACAGTCCTGTTGTGTTTTCCTGATTGCCATTTGGTGTGCATTTAAGAGTCCTTTTTTTCTGTTTGATAGCAAAGATCTGGAGAAAGAAAGCTTCCGCGTGCTGAATATTTTGCTTTCTCCCTCAGACTCAGAACAGGTTTCTTGGTATTTATACACAAAGACCTTTTCATGCTATATCCATAATGCAGACCTAGAGCCAAGTCCTGGATTCCTTGTGCATTCACAGCTCCTTCTGAAATCAATGGAAGTTTTGGAAGCGCAAAGAAGACAGGAGTTTGCCCGAGATCTTGAAAGGTGCAGAAGAGCCTAGTGAGACAAGAGTGCGCCACTTCTAATTCTGTTAATAGTTGCTGAGGACATGCATCAAGTCCCTAATTCAGACCTTAACATATGATGTTGTCTCCTTATTTCAGTCCATCAATGCAAACTCCCAAAAGATTTTACATTCTGCCTTAAAAAAAAATTATCACACACACAGAAAAAAAAAACTCAGATGGAGACAAAGTAGTTCAGATGAACTCTTTCTATTTGACTAACTACTGGTGGTGAAAGTATACAAACCTTCAGGCCACACAGGGCCCTTCCTTGTATATATAACAAATCCAAACTATGGACTGAGAAAATGCAAGAAAAGTATATCTCATGAAAGCAATCACTTGGACAGGAGCTGCAGGAAAACTATCACTGCTGAGGTTAAAAGCCATTGATGATGGTGCTAAAACCAAGAACCAATTGATAAAGTAAAATGGCAAACATCAAGGGAAGGTGTAGCTGCTCCGGGGGTGCACCCCCATGTCCCCCCACTTCCAGCCCTGCCTGGGTCCACTTTAGATGAGCCCAGTGGGTTCCCCAGGCCACAGTACACCCACACCACAGAGTTGTGGGTGATCGCCCGACACTCTCGGTTGATGCCTGAAACTCTGTGATGTTGCCGTGGCAATGGCCATCTGGGAGTGGAGCTGCAGTGTGGGTCCGCTGAGCAGACAGCCAGCAGCCCCACTCTGGACCAGTGCCCCACGTTTGGCTGCTTCAGCATCTGGCAGGCCCCATTTAAATGAACTGGTCAGCCCGGAAGTGAAGTGGGCTGGCATGACTGTCCCCAGAGCTGCCGTCCATCTCTTTACACACATTGTATTTAAAGGTTTGAAACAAAAACGATAGTTTTCCTACAGCTTCCTCCTCAGTCCATAGTTTGGATTTGTTGCATGTGTGAGGAAGGGTTCGGTGTGGCCTGCAAGCTTGCATACTTTTACCGATAGTAGTTAGTCTAATAAAAGAGATCATCTGAACTACACTGGGTGCTTTTAGATGGCGCGCAACCCCAGTGCTGCCTGCGCCAGACCACTTCACCCTGGCTAGCAGGTCCATTTAAAAGTGCCCCGCCAGATGTGGAAGCAGAGCAGGCCTGCCCTGGGCCAGCCATGCCAGCGCCTGAAGTGGGGCAGCTGTCTGTCTGCTGGGCAGACCCACGCTTGCCCCTGACAGCACCACAAAGTTCAGGTACCGGCCTAGAGATCGGGGGGGGGGAGGGGGGAAGCACAACGCAGGTTGGCTGCAGGGCGGGGAAACTGCCAGGTCTGTCTAAAGCAGAGCCAGGCAGGGCTGTAAGTGGGCAGATGCGGGGATGCAACCCTGGAAGTGCTCCGGGGACAGAAAGCCTCTGTGTCCATCTGTTTACACCCATTGTCTCCATTTGAGGCCAACAAAACAACCACACTCTCTCTAGATTGCAAAAAACAAACTCAATAGAGTTGCAGGAATGTAACTGAAGGATGAATTTGGTCTTGGATGTCCAAAGAAGTCATAATAGCAATACTTTCCTAAAAACCAGGTGCTTCTGCAGAACCACTTCAAATATTTTATTGGCACATTTTCCAGTTGCACTACTGAAGTCAGGTTAAAGAATTCTTTAGCACATAGAACAACTGTGTATATGGCACTTGGTGCAATTAGAAAATGTTTATATCTTCCTCTTTTGATCAGCCTGATCACAGCCTATTTCTGCCTTAGGTACACATGAAAGTTATTTTGAATTTTTAGAATCATGGCGAGAATTTGTATGCACACTAAATGTTACATGAGCTGCTTACTGATGGTTTAAGCATTGACTGATCCAAGATAAGTGGCAACTGCACCAAAATAAGTCCTGAAATCAAAAAGTGATCAGAAAACTTGCTTTAACAAGGCCTTTATTCTGGAGAGAACGGAGGGAGGCAAGACGGCTCATGTTTTTTATTAAACCATCCCACTTTGCATCTGTATGTGAAATGGGTATGGCTGGTAGATAATTGGTGGCTGTCCATGGGCAATGTAGTAATTGCTGAAGTTCCTGTCACTGATATATGGAGCAGGCTGATAGTAACATGTTACATTGGCTGCATTGGGAATTATGTTTTGTTCTCCAAGGACCTTTAATGCCAAGATTGTAATCATGTTCAGAGTTTGCCTTCGTTCATGTCCCATGAGGCAGACTGTGCTTGCATTTACAACTCCTCGCAGAGTCATCAAGTAATCATACTTGCTCTTCTCTTCCCCAATGAAGTGGTTGCGCAGATATGACTCAATCTTCCTTTGCTGCTCTGTCACATCAGGGAAATCAATAAAGAACCTGGAACACATGTATCGTTCCAAAGACTTGATCTCTGCCTCGTCCGCTGGTTTAAAGTCACGGACCAGAAGGTTGCTGTATTTCAGAAGGCCCCCACCACGGATTTCTTCAGGGTTCCTTGTGGCAATAAGCTTGTATTTCAAATGGTCCATGGACTCATTGAAGTCTCCATACATGCTCTCTGCAATAACAGTAGGATGGGAGTCTTCTGCTAATTCACAGTCTGCATCACTGTAAAGGTTTAACACAGAGTCCAGTTTTATCTGAAAGGAGTCTACGCTGAACTCAAACTGCCGGCGGAGTGAGTTTACAAATTTTAGTTCCACGTTCTTCCCACTGTTGTTTGACAATGAGATGAGGCTCCAGCGATCATGGTCACGGTCAGTGGAAACTTTGACCATCTTTTGCACATAGGCATCTTTCATAGTCTGAGCTGTGATCTTCTCTTTATTGACACATTTTGGCAAAAAGTCCAACAGGCAATTCAAAACTGCCTCCTTCACGACCTGAAATTCGTATTCACTTGGAAGTTCAACCCCAAAAATGATGTCCAGATCCTTGTAACTGGTTCCATTTTGTTTGACAAGGATGTGACTCGCCGTTGATCCGTTCAGGCGAATGTCTCTGATGATGATTTCCTTTTCAATGAGCTGTTCTTTCACAACATGAATAATATCCTTTGGTTTTACCTCCAGGGTTGGAAAATTCCCTCTTCCGTGAATGGGTATCACCTCAGTTAGTACTTGATCCAGAATTTTAATCTGATCCCAGGTGAGACTACTGAATCGATGATCTAAGCACTCAGTCATCGTGAAGTCAGATGGTGAACTAGAGGAAAACACAAACATTAAGAGGAACACATTAGGATCAATTTAGAAGTACTAAACACATCTTACCAGGGAAAGGCAATGATAGGTACAATTAAAGGTAAAACGTTTTTACATCAGACTGAAGCATAAGCTTGGTGTTAGATTAAATCATTTCTCCTGGAGCATAGTTAAATTTTGGTGGAAATTACTCAAACATTAATCACACTGAATAATAATATACTGTTGTTAAGTTCATTGACTAAAATTGCCTGAAGCAGGGGTTCCCAAACTTTATGGACCAATGAACCTCTGTCAATTTTCAGATTTTCTCAACCAAACAGAGATTGGTCACAGCCCAGTGTGTGCTCACTGAAGGAGACCAGGGTTCAAATCCCTTCTTAACTACAAACTCACTGGGTGACCTTGGGCAAGTCATTAATCTTTCAGCCTCAGTTCCCCATCTGTAAAATGGGAATAATAATGACCTTTCTCACAGGATTGTTGTGAGGAGCTATTTAATAATAATAATAATAATAATACATTTTAGTTATATAGTGCCCCCTGCCTTGCATGGCACTCAGAGCGCTTTACAGAATTTAAAACAATATAAAAGTATAAAACAATTCAAAACAATTTTAAACAGTAATAAAATCACATTTAAGGACTGTAAAGAACTTTGAACAGTACTATATGAATGTTAGACATCATATGAATAAAAATGCTTCAGTCTCTGTCAATGCCATGGCCACAAGGAGGGCAGGAGATGCCCTAGTAGACATGCTCTTGCCATGGGGGAAGCTGTGGCCAGCACAGCAGGTGCATTATGGTCATTCCTCTTGCCTGATATCTACGGCTGCAGTGCTAGCTGGGAGGACCAAAGCCTCCATTGTAGTTGCTTCAGCCAGCTTCAAAGATCAGTTGGGGACTACTTACAGTGGCCTCCTCAGACACCAATTTGAGAATCACTGATCTGAAGTAAATTGAATAAACAATGCAATTCGGTTAGCATGAACTTCACAAAGAATAGTTAAGAGAACAAGAAACCATTTTGCCACACCAAACAGAAACGTGGCAACATCTTGATTTGCATTCAACAACCTATTTTTTATTTTAAATGTTTTTATATTGTATTTTATAATTTTTTGTGAGCCACCTTGAGCCTTTGGGGAAGGGCCGGATATAAATATGAATAAATAAATAGTCTCTATCACTGTTGTCACTAAATGCCACCAAACTACCTGATGCTTGCCTTGACAATGACCAATGGTTACGTCTAAATAAATTAATTGAATTGATGCTTGCTTATACTGAGGCTCATCCTAAGTCCTGTGCACATCTCGTGTACATCCCCTTTATGGGGAATATGACATGTGCAGACCATATGCAATTTGTGCAAACATACATGCATGTGTGTGCCTGTGCAAAGGTTTGGGATTGGCCACATACTCTCTCTTTTCCACCACTCTGGAAGAGTGGAAATGGTGAAGGTCTTAGATAAAAACTGAGACCTTTGATGGGAACATTATGTAGCACCTTACTTTATAGCTTAAGAGCTGTATGCTGAGGACCTGTAAAGCTGGCCTTCTGGTATTTCTAAGGAAACAGCTATATTAATAATTGTATTATTAATACTTGATAATTAGTTATTAATCATCACTCATTAATAACCAATCATTACTAATTAATAATTGGCATACTTTGATTTTTCTAACATACACGCACCCTGCCAAATAGCACTCAGAATGCTTTGCAACATAAAACAAATATAAAACAATATAAAATCAATTTAGAATAGAAATCCATTTAAAAACCATTTAGAAGGGAAAGATAAAAAGGGAGGTGATTACGGGGAACCAGCAGTGGATCCTAAAAGCACCTGGAGAACAAATATGTTTTCAGGTGCTTTTCAAAGGTGTTGAGGGAGGAATTTAGATGGACATCTGGAGGATGAGGAGTGAGTTCCATATCTTCTCTTGTGACCGGTTCCAAGTCACTGCATAAAACCTACAGGGTTTGCAGTGCTGACAACCAAACCCAATTCAAGTTGTTTTGCATTCAGGTTTAAAGCAAATTTCAGCATCAAAGCAAATTTCTCCAAATCAGAATTTCCATGAAAGCCCCTCACCCCTGCTACTTGCGGCTGCTCATCTCTTCCTCTTTGCAAAGCCTTTAACATAGTACGGATCTAATCTGGCTTTCAAAAAATGCACTCCAGCAAAGGTCTTACAGACATGTGACTTTAAGCATGTGAAGAGTCTAGTAAATTTCATGTATAAATGATTTGCTGAATGGGGACCCTGCTCAAAACATATCTTCATGCACAATAGTAAGATTTTGAACATGTGCAAGATTAGACTTTATCGTAATAATTAAGATTTTTATATAGGGAACTACAGACAGGACCCCCCAAAAAGGGCTAAAAAAAGCTCTCTCTCACTATCCACCGGATAGTGCAGCACTTGAAAATAAAAAGAAAAAAGCCCAAAGCTGTTCCCTAATTATTGTATAAATGACCTCAAATTTTAGTATGAAGGTATATACACCAGAATCTTTAATATGACTTGAAACGACATATACCAATTTGTGTATAACACACAACACACAATTGCACATTAATATAAAACAGTCACAATATTCCTTCTATTATACAAACATCAATATAAAATAGCTATTCTGAAAGTCATCATAACTGGTAAGAAAACTGAACCAATTGCAAATGTATCCTTTGCAGGACCACTCTGTTACTAAAAATCAAATTATTGTAATAAAAAATCTAAACATAATTAACATAAAAATATACAATGTATGTTTGTGTCCCATCACAGAGATGCAATAGATGGATACAATAAATCCAACTGATAAGTCCAAACGCGTTTTGGGGATTCCTCCCCTTCTTCAGTGGACAATCAATGAAAACTTCTTCCCTGTCATCAAACTCAGCAGGCAGTTGGGCCATGATGTCATCTTCATGCATGGTCTTGATTATCATAAACCTGGGGCGTGATCAGGTAAGGTTTAACAAGCCCCTTGTTAACTGGAATTAACTGTCAAAAGTTTCTTATCAAACAGCTGCAAGAGCTAAGATGGGTTGACATGAAAGGATTGGAAAATAAACATGTGTAAGACATTGATTTCATCAAGGTTTGTAATGGGTTTTATTTAATTAGGTGCTCCAGAGGAATATATAGAATGGCTGGCTCTCCACACCATCAATTACACTGATGTTCAAAAGGCACTCTTATGTCCTGCAGTGACCCATGATGTAGAACCCCTTTCACTCCTATGGAATTCCAGCTAAAGTCATTGACTTTATTAGTGCACGGATGACATGTTGGAACTTAAATTGAGCCTGGCCCCCTGGGTCGTAGGTGGTCAGCCTGACTCCATTTCCACCTGTGACTCAGTGCACAATGAATCCCAGAGTCACAGCACTATTGTTATCCCACAGACCCATCTCCTGTTTATCAAAGCACATTAATTCACCTCACCTCCTGATTTGCTGACCACTACTTGCTGCATTTACTCCTATCCGCCATATAAGACCTCTGCAGAAAACAATAAATTTCTGTTCTATGCAACAACTTCTTGGCTTAGACTCATAAGTACATGCTACACCCCAGACCTGTTTTGACTTCTTACTGTCTCGCCTTGTTGAGCTTGCCTTCTGATCCCTGCTCCTAATTCCTGCCTTCCTGAACCTGTTACCCACTTCTTGGCATAACCACCTGGATCTGACTGACTTTTCACTCTGACCATGACTCAGTTCTGGCTTTGTCATTCTGTTTTCTGAGTCCAACTTCCTATCATGCTATTGGCTCCCTGGCACCCAACCAGATACCTGACCCTGGCCCTGATCAATTCCTAGGTTTATGATAATCAAGGCCATGCATGAAGATGAAAAATTCTCTGTAAGGGGAACATCCAGACAATAGTGGTTTAGCGCAAACCCTGGCGTGAAATGGGGCTGCATTTTATTTGTCCCATGGTTTTGTGCTGCCACAGAATTGCATAGGCAATGCCGACATTGGCACAGCATGGAGAGAGCAAAGGCCTTAAAGATCTAGATTTTGGTGACAATGTTGCACTGCTGACAAAAAGTGACAAAGACAAGACATCATGGGCAACATCCCAAACCAAGCAGGGCTCAAAATTAATTGCATCAAAACATTCTTGAGACATAGTCTGTGATCCATAAGCCACGTAAAATGAGTTGTTCCACTGAAGCCCTGGACAGCACCATACTAGCCAATGGAGAGATCAAGAAGGAAATGGCATCCAGCATAGGAAAGATGTCCTCAGTCATATTAAACTCAGTAATTGTTAGGAATCAAAGATACAGAGCACCATAATGAAACAGAGAATTTTTAGCTCATATGTAACCTTAGGGCTAGCATATGGTTATGAGAACTAGAGATCGACCAGAATGTTAGGAATGTGTGAACGCGGTTTCAGGAGTTCAGTGTTCGGTCCGAATTCGGCACGTTCAGATGGCCAAACTGAACGCAGAAGCAGTCGAACAGTTCGGCCGCATTTGGGTGGGTTCGGCGGTATTCAGGCAGGGAAAACGTGACTGGAAGGCCCAGGGATGGCGGGGCAGCTGAGGAGCAGACTTCCTGGTATCAGGGGTGGAGAGGCTTGGACTATCAGTCAGCCTGCGCAATCACCATCCCTCTTTTCCTCCGCCCACTGGTTTCGCAGTCTGCGATTGGCATGGGGCTAGGCTGCACAGAGCCAATGGGGCTTGTGGTAAGGCAGGCGCAGCAAGTAACAGAAGTCATTGCCCTCCCCCCTTCCAATTCCTTCTGAGTTAGCCACTGATCCTGTCAGCAGGCATTTTCAGAAGTCTCCCTCTCCCAGCAGTTTGTGTTCCTAATCCATTGCCATCCTCCTCCTATTTCACCCATTCCCACACATTTACCTCCATAGTTTCATTTATTTAGATTAGATTAGATAGATTTAGGTGTTCTTTAGGCATCAAGGAACAGCCAGCCACTCCAGCCCCAGGACCTACTGTCAGGGTTCTGGGGCCTACGTTCCAGGCAGGGAGGGCTGTCGTTTCACTTCACTGTCTGCCAGTACAGCCAGTCTTCCATGTCTGACAGTCTGCCATGCTCGCCAGAGTGGCCTGCACATATGAGCTGCTGCTGCTGGCAATAGGGGTGCTCCTCCTGCTCAGCCTGCTGTTGGTGCTGTAGGAGGGAGGATGTGGAGCAACCCAAAAGATGGACAGACACATTCACTGGCCAGTTACTGCATGTTTCCAGCTTTACAGGACAAATTGGTAGTGGCTTTGAGGCGGGCGTAGGGGGCGGCCCTGAGGTAGGCATAGAAGGAACATAACTGGGACTTTGTGGATAGAATCCCAAAAATCAGGAGATGCAGTTTACACATCCAGGCTGCCAATTATCATCACAATCACATCCTGCAGCACTGTGACTGAGGACATAAGAGAATCTCTATTGGCTCTTTCCTAAACAGATGCTTCTGCGTTCCCAGTAAAAAGTTGGGGAGAGATGTTGGGATGGTCACAGCGCAGAATGAGGATATTTGGTTGACATTTCTGCTGGTCAACTGACATCACAAACCGATCTTCTATCACAGTGACAGGTAAGAGAATCTCTGGCATAGGCTCCTTCTCTGCATATGCTGTGCAGGCATATAAAATTGGGACGCTTTGGGTAATTTCAGACATTACGCACTCCCGGGTCACCACAGTTGATTCCCAATCATGGCGAGTCGGCTAACCCCCTCCTGTGGTCCAGGAAAGTCGTGAATAGTTGTGAGGGAGCGGGACCACGACAAGGAAATGGACGGCTGGACCATGGCCCAGAGCAGTGCAACAGACGTTATGCCGATTCCAGACCATGGCCAAAACACCCAGAAGACACCGGGGTGGGGTGGGAGGCAGATATGGTCAACTGAGGGCAAACAAAGCCAAAAGAGCTAAAAGGCAACACCCACACAAGGGAAATGGGAAGGGAGGGGGAGGAGGGAGATGACTGGTTGAGGCAGCACACACAACAGGCACAAGCAAGCCACCGACAAGGCAGAACAAAAAACACAAACACACGCCCGGGCGATAACACACCTGAACGGGACATGAAGGAAGGGAGGAGCACATAGGGATAGCCAAAACAGAAACCACCACGGTCGGGGGGGGGAGCCCCGGGCCAAGGAATCACAGGGAACCGGGCTGGGAACAGACCAGGGTGCGGAGACAGGCACCCAGAACCGCACGGAGAGCACAGGACACCCAACAGCAACACAGACACCCCAAGCCACAGGGAGCCCCACAGGGATGGAGCACAGTCACAGGGGGAGGGCAACCAAGCCGGGGAAGGCACTGGAGCAGTCGGAGCCAAGTCCAGGTGGCAGGGATCCCGTGCGCTGATGCAAAGGCCCAGCCGGGGATGGAGGTGAGATGGAGCTGGCGAGCAGCACGGGCAGCCCCCCCACCCCCAGAGGATGCAGGGAGACACTGTCCAGGGGCCCCAAGTCCTTCACAGTCACAGAGGCACCCAGGGGGCGAGGGGGGCGGGGGGGGAGTCACAGACACAGGTGAGTGGGCGGCCGGCCAAAGGATGACATCACCACACGGAGGCCAGTAATGGGGTCCGGCATCAGGAACGACACAAAGGGGGTGGCAGGCATTGAGGGGAACACCACAGCCAGCGAAGGCAAGGGGGTGCAAAGGCATGGCCGGGGATGAGGGGGGCACAGCGACACAGGTGAGCGGAACGGAGGCAAGAGGACCGGCCGGAGCATCCACGAGCCTGGAATGGCAAGGAGCAAGCAGCCAGTGCCCCGAGCCAGCAAGGGGGTGCAGGGAGCACAGAGTGGGCCGGTCATCCATGGCACCGAAGACACAGGGGGCCTCACAGTCAGCTGCAGGGGGTCACAAAGGGGACGGGAAGCCCCACCAGATGAATTAGCAGGGCCACTGAAACATGCCCCAGCGGTAGCCCTGCCCTGCCATTTGGTGGGCAATGAGGTAGTAGGCCTTAAATGAATCCACCACGGTGAACCCCACCTGAACATCAGCTCATGACCACACAGCAGCCAGCACCACCAGCTCCAGTTTGGTGGGCTCTGGCAGGGCACATTCAACAGCAGGGGGCCACAGCAGGTGCCCAAGCTCCAACAGGCAGTGATATGCCGCTGCACGCGAGGGCTAGTAGCCCCATGCCCCATGTATGCAGACAAAGAAGGACACAGCCAGGGCAGGGCCCCCCTCCACCAGACAGACCACGAACCCGGCCAGGTTACACACCAAGAGGGCAGACACAGTCTCTTCCAGGGACCATGCCACATGCGAGCACCGCACCTCCGGAACCCACCCATCGGGAAAGGGTTGGAGGCCAAGTACCTCCACATGGAGCCCGCACTCGTGAGCACACGCCTCATAGCCAAAGTAGTGAAGCCCAAAGCTCAGACTCACATAGGCACCAGAGAAGCAGTTGCAGCACAGAAGCAGTTGCATGGCTGGGAAATGCCACAGGTCACAGAGGGCCATGGTCTCGCGGAAGGTCCAGCTATGGGGGGTGCCAGGCGATGCAGGGCACAGGAGCCCTAGGGTATCACTACCAGCCATGGTCCAGCAGGCAGAAAGTCTGAACAGTAAGGAGAGAAGGGCCCCTCGTTCCCATGGGGGCTGGAAAGGGAAGCTGGGGAGATCCAAGGACATGCGATAAGGCAGCAGGCCGCAGCATGGGATGGCTAGCGAGCGATACGTGGGGTGTGGACCTATCACAGCTGCCTGAAATGAGCACACAGGCTGTACAGTAGGGGTGGGATGCCGGGGACAATACTAGATACCGGATTTACTGGTCTTGGATCTCCCCGATATCGGATCTCCCCGGTATCGGCATACTGGATTTTTAACATTGGGTGGTTTACCGTTTTTTTCCATTGCGACCATTAACTTCAATGGCTGCAATGTAAAAAAAAAGGTAAAGCAGCCAATGTTAAAAATCCAGTACGTTGATACCGGTGATTATTGGATTATCGGATTAATCCGATACACCCAATTGTCGGGTGTATCAGATTAATCCGAAACTGGTATTCCCACTCCTACTGTACAGCAAGCACTGATAGCAGGGAGGTGATGACAACAGGTAAGCAGCTGCAGAATGACCAGACGCGCGCATCCTGGCCCAGGCAATGGGCCCCCATGGTGGGAGCGCAGGTGCATCCAGGGGGTGGGGGCGCCCCAACTCCCACCCACCAACCGCAGCCCAGCGGGAATCAGGGGCGTACCAACGGGTCCTGCACCTCACCCGAGGGCAGGCAGGTGCCCTCAGGGAGGCAGCCGACTGACACCATTGGCGCCGGGCAGACATGGAATGAGCTGCCCTGCTTGCCATGCCCACGCAATGGCGACTCTGGGTCACAGAGTGGGCATAGGAATGGTGGGCCGGGGTCCTGGCTCAGCGGGTGGCAGAGGTGTACCAATGGGCCCTGCACCTCACCCAAGGGCGGGCAAGTGCCCTCAGGGAGGCAGCCGACTGACACCATTGGCGCCAGACAGCNCATGGAATGAGCTGCCCTGCTCGCCATGCCCACGCAATGGCGACTCTGGGTCACAGAGTGGGCATAGGAATGGTGGGCCGGGGTCCTGGCTCAGTGGGATGGCAACATGGAGGGCACACATCCGAATGGACAGGCGGTGCCTCCTGCGCCTTGCAGAGCTGTTGGCGTCCTGGCTAGAGCAGCAATGCACCCCCATTCACTCCTCTATACCAGTGGTCCAGCACATGGCCTTAGCTGTCTGGGCACTGGGAACACCAGATTCCTTCCGGTCCATGGCACAACACTTCGGTGTTGGCATGATCACCATCACGGGAAGCCTCCGGGACTTCTGTGAGGCTGTGGAGGGCATGCTACTCGACCAAGTGATTCAGTTGGTGGACCAGGAGGCCGTGATGTCCGGCTTCGATGCTGGCGACTTCCCCAACTGCCTGAGAAGTTGGATGGGACCCACACTGAGATCCTCCGCCCCTCCAACAGGGAGGCAGCGGAATACATCAACCACCATGGGTACCATTCCCTGAAGCTCCAGGCGGTTGTTGACCACCAGGGCCATACATCAACATATTCACCGGCCACTCCGGCAACAGCCATGATGCCCAGATCCTGACCATCTCATCCCTCTATGCCCAGATGTACATGGGGACTTTACCAACATGAGGATGTCCAGGATCAGGGGGGTGCTTCTCTGCTGGCTCATGAAGGCATACCCGGTCCCCAGGAACCCGGTGGAGGTGTTGTTCAACTCCTGGCTATGCGCCTCGAGGACCGTGACCAAGAGGGCCTTCAGTGCCCTCAAGCAGTGCTGGAGGTGCTTTGCAGGTTGGCTGGACTTCGCCGTGGAGACCTCAGCCCTTGTGATAGGTGCCTGCTGTGTCCTGCACAACATATGTGAGACCGACGGGGATGCCTTGGCATTCCCTGTGCCCCAGTGGCCACCAGGACCCATGCCACTGTATGTGAATGCAGATAACCCTAGGGAGTACCTCTATGCCAAGCGGAACTGCGCTGTCCTGGCAAGGCGTATCACCAGTGATGCCGGGGCCTCAGCCTGCTGGGCATACCCTCGGCCAGTCCCAGCTGTCAACATGCCTTGCCCTGGGCATTGCCCCCAGCCCCTTCCCAAAGCAGGTACTCGGGCAATAAAGGTTAAGGTTGTGAACACCAGTGCATTTATTTCATGGCATGTGCCCCCCATAACCCCCCTGCCCACCCTGCTACTCCCAGACCCGTCCTACCTCCCCATCCCCATCCCCCACTACCCAGTTGCTTCCTGGGACGTCCCCTTGAATGCCCTGTGACTGCCATTGAGCTGTGGGAGCTCCCCTCACCCCAGCTCTCAGTCTCCCCAACCGTGTCCTGGGAGGCCTCCATGTCCAGACTGGCCTGTGTGGTGTGGATGGGGGTGGGGGTCATGCAGGGTGGTCCCTCCTAGGCGACTGCTGCCTCTGGAGGTTGGGTGGGACTGGGAGGCAGATTCATGAGCCCTGCGGTTGTGCTGGCGGCAGGGGCAGTGGTGGAGGTGGTGGGGGCACCGCAGGGGGCAGCCGAGATGCTGGGCCTGGTAAGATGCTGGGGGGAGAGGCTGCCACGATGTATACACTCATGGTCCCTGCATGCAGCAGCAGTGAGGTGCTGATGTCCAGGGACCGGTCCATCTTCATGGTGTGCTCCGCTCCCAGCCAATCGATGGCTTCACTTAGCAGGCCCATCACCTCCATCTGCCTGCTGTGCTCCCGGCACTCCCGCCTCCTTTCCAGGTGCAGTTCCACCTCCTGGCGCCTGTCCCTGGCCTCCACCTGCTGCAGGACCCTCTCGGTGGCCACCTCCATCCGATCAATGGCCGGCCGCTATCATCCTCTCCCCCTGCTAATATAATATTAGATAAAAGATTTGAATTATATATATATAATCTAATCTTTTATCTAATATTATATTAGCAGGGGGAGAGGATGATAGCGGCCATTGACCAGATGGAAGTGGCCACAGAGAGGGTCCTGCAGCAGGCAGAGGCCAGGGACAGGCACCAGGAGGTGGAACTGCACCTGGAAAGGAGGCAGGAGTGCCGGGAGCACAGCAGGCAGATGGAGGTGATGGACCTGCTACGTGAAGCCATTGATTGGCTGGGAGCGGAGCATGCTGCTGGTGCAGTATATATATATATAATTTACAAGTGCATTCCTTGGGTTGGAAGACATGGAGAAGGGAAGCAGGAGAGGCCAGTCTGCTGCCCGTAAGGCGGGCAATGGGGCACGTGGCAGAGGTGGTAGAGACCATGCCAGCAGACTGGCAGCAGATTGCAGCTAGAGCCCATCACCACGCCCCAAACTCCACAGGCCTGATTTTGGGCAACAGGCTTCTGAGGCTCCCAGCAGTGGCACTAGCCCGGGGGTGGTCCGGCAGCACCTCCTGCCAGCATCCTCCACTGCCACACAGGGCACTGGAAGGTCTGCAGTCCAGGAGTCTGCTGCTGCAGGAGTATGTGCAGGTGCTTCAGGAGCAGGGTTTGATGCTGTTCACCATGGACCACCATCATCCCCCTTTGTTGAGGTGATCCCCAGCAGTCCAGGGCTGGTGGATCCCACCCCAGCTCCTAGAGGCAGGGCTCGATCCCCGGGCAATGGCAGCAGGGAGAAGAGGAGGAGGAGCAGCAGCAGAAGCTGCAGGGGGCAAAGGGAGCATGGCAGCAGCATGGTGGGCAGTCCAGCACCCTCAGGGTCCCAGTACTCCCCTTTGCGGGACATCACTGTGATTGGGGACAGCGAGATGTATGGTGCTGAGGCTATGGCTGTCCCTCTGAGAGCTGTGTCGCCACCATGTTCTGCCCCTCCCAGCAGTGCTGTCAGCGTTGCATCACCCAGTGTGGGCCAGAAGGCAGGAGGGGGCAAAAATCATCTGTATGGATGCATTTTAAGTTGGTGCGGGCAGATGATCCCAGGGAGGTGCAGTGCACTTTGTGCCAGAAGTTGGTGAAGCATGGGCAGGTGCAACTGCCAAGGGATGCCACAGCACTGTGCTGCTAAGTGGGCAGGCAGGGGCAGTGGACGCCAGTGGGTTCCTGACTGCAGCGGTCAGTCATCTGCCTCCATCAGCAAGCAAGCATTCTGCTCCAACAGCTGCCTCTAGCAGCAGGAGCAGTATCGCTGCTAGGGGGGAGCAGCAGCAGCAGCAGCAGCAGCAGCAGTCCACCATGGAGGAGCTGGGCTGGGGGCAGCTGCCAAGTCCCTCATCAGCTGGAGGGCAGCGTGGCTTTCAAGTGAAAGCCACATGCATGTTGGGGGAAAAGATCACTCTGGATGGGTAGCCCTTCTTGGTGGTTGGGGACATGGGGTTCAGGCGCCTGACTGGCTTCCTGGTCCCCCAGTTTAAGCTGTCCTTGTGCACCACTCTGAGTTGGCAGGTGGTGCCAGCCCTGTACCGCACTTTAAAGGAGCAGGTGAGGGAGCAGCTGGCAGGGGCTGGGGGTGCCACCGTCCACTTCACCACAGACCTGTGGTCAAGCAGGAACGTGCAGCATGCCTACCTGGCAGTCACGGCGCACTGGTGGCAGTACCTGGAGACCACATTTGGCAGTGGCAGGAGGGGCCTCGAAGCAGGGCATAGGTGGGCCCTGCTTCAAGTGGAAGTAATGGACGGCCCCCACACGTCCCGGAGAATCGAGGCAGCCCTGACTGCCATGGTAAGGGAGTGGGTCACACCAGACACGCCCTTCACCAAGGGGTGCGTGGTCACCGATAACGCAGCCAACATCTTGAGGGCAGTCCGTGAGGGGGGCTTCACTAGCATCCATTGCATGGCACACATCCTTCATCTGGTGATCAGGGATGCTCTGGGATTGGGGGAGAAGGGGATTGGGGCCGGCACCCTTAGCTCCCTGATCAAGTGGGGGAGGAAGCTGGCCGGTTTCTTTAACCGGAGCATGAAGGGCAGCGACCTCCTCTGGGCAAAGCAAGCCAAGCAAGGGTCCCCAGTGCACCAGCTGGTGCAGGGTGTGTCCACCCGGTGGAATTCGACCTTCCTGATGCTCAAGCAGCTTCTCGAGCAGAAAGCCGCCTTGCATCAGGTTCAATTGGTGACAGACCATGGGTCACCTTCAGGGTACAATGTGGAAGAATGGGAGATCCTGGCACACACGGCCTTTGTGCTCAGACCATTCCTGGCCGTGATGGAGACCGTGAGTTCATCCACGGCCACCATCAGCCAGGTGACCCCTCTGATCCAGAGTCCCCTCAGGAGGCTGGAGGAGATTCTCCAGGGGAGGGATTGTGGCCCTCAGGGCAGGAAGCTGGCCGATGAGGTGGTTGACCTGGTGCGGCAGCTGAAGGCAGGGCTGAAGGCACGTTTTGACGAGCTCCTGGGGTGGGCGGAATATGTTCTGGCAACCATGCTGGACCCCAGGGACAAGGGCAGCGTGGCACACCAGACACCCCTCTATGGCCACTGAAAGGGTGAGCTGGTGGAGAGGGTCCAGCAGGCAGAGCAGGCTCTGGAGAGTGCGCGGCGGCAGCAGCAGCAGGACACCCCTGGGAATGGTGGGAGTGGGAGCAGCCACCCCTTTTAGCCGGTGGGGTCTATCCCTGCCCCCAGCACCAGCAGCAGGCTAAACATCAGCAGCACCCCTATTGCCAGCAGCAGCTCCTATGTGCAGGCCAATCTAGCGAGCATGGGGGCGTGCACAACAGGGCAAGCCGCGTGGCTAAGGGCAGTGGTGGAGGTGGTGCCCAGGCAGAATTACCAGAGGGAGTACGACAGAACCTCAGGAGCAGTGGAGACCTATCTGGAGGAGGAGCCATGCATAGACCCCAGCAGCGATCCCTTGGCCTACTGGGCCGGCAAGACCAACGTGTGGCGGGCCCTGTCCAAAGTGACCAAGGGTCATTTCTCCTGCCCACCAACCAGTGTCCCCAGTGAGCAGGTGTTCTCCATCGTGGGGACATTTTCTCGCCACACCGCCTGAGACTGGGGGCCAAGTTGGTAGAGCAGTTGCTGTTCATCAAGGTGAACCTTCCGCTGCTGGGATTCCCTGAGCTGCCCCTGGACACGGATTGATGGTGCAGTGGCACACGCCATCCCATGCCAGGGGCAGTCTTGGGACGGGGCTCCTCCTCAATCTGGGCTGCTGCTGCTGTGCTGAGGTGCTGTCCCTCCCTCCCAATGCCTGGTGGTTGCCCTGCCCCTCTCCCTCTCCCTCTCTCTCTCACTCTCACTCTCATACTAGATGGCCTCGGCCGGCTTATCTAACTGACCTCATGACGCAGGGTGACATTGGGAAACTGTAAGTCTGCCAGCCGGCATCTCACTAGATGATCTCAGCCTGCCTATGTGACTGGCTCTCTCTCGCTCACACTACAGTCTTTGCCAGTTTTTCTGAGTGCCCTGCCAAGGTCCCAGCCTGACTTCTCTACTGCCTCTCATGCCACACTGCCTGTCTGCTGCCCAGGTTGCAATGCTCGAACCCTGCCTCAGTCTGCTTGCCCATGCTCATGCCATGCTGCCTGTCTGCCTGCCCACCCGCCCAGGTGGCCTCGATCAAAGCCTGCCTCGGTCTGCCTGCCCATGCTGCCCATCTGCCAGCCTGCCCACCCAGGTGACCTCGATCAAAGTCTGCCTCAGTCTGGCTCCCCATGCTCATGCTATGCTGCCTGTCTGCCTGCCCAGGTGGCCTTGATCAAAATAATTCCACTGCATCAAGAAACAGCCAGCCACTCCAGCCCCAGGTCCCACCATCAGGGTTCTGGGGCCTACGTTCCAGGCAGAGAGGGCTGTCATTTCTCTTCATCCAGAAGCTGCCACTCCTGTCCCAGGACCCACCATCAGGGTTCTGGGGCCCTCATTCCACTCACAGGGAGTTGTCATTCCACCGTATCAAGAAACAGCCAGCCACTCCAGTCCCAGGACCCACCATCAGGGTTCTGGGGCCTACGTTCCGGGCTGGGAGGGCTGTCCATCCACATAATCGAGAAGCTGCCACTCTAGTCCCTAGACCCTCCCTCAGGGTTCGGGGCCGTCATTCCGCTCATGGGGAGCTGTCATTCCACCGCTTCAAGAATCAGCCACTCCAGCCCCGGGACCCAACCTCAGCGTTCTGGGGCCTACATTCCAGGCAGGGAGAGCTCTCCATCCACATCATCTAGAAGCTTCCACTCTAGTCCCAGAACCCACCATCAGGGTTCTGGGGTCGTCATTCAGCTCACAGGGAACTGTCATCCTACCGTATCAAGAAGCAGCCACTCTAGCCCCAGAACCCACCATCAGGTTCTGGGGCTATGGTACAGGCATGGTGGGCTGTCCATCCACATCATCTAGAAGCTGCCACTCTAGTCCCAGGAGCCACCATCAGGGTTCTGGGGCCGTCATTCTGCTCACATGGAGCTGTCATTCCACTTCATCACAGCCAGCCACTCCAGCCCCAGGTCCCATGCTCAGGGTTCTGGGGCTTACGTTCCAGGCAGGAAAGAGGCCCAGACAAGGCTTGGTGGCTGGCACGGCACCCATACAGGGCCGGGCATTGCAGGCTGGGACAGAACTCTGCCGAACCAAACGACCAAACCCGAACTCAGTTTTCAAACCAAATGACCAAACCCCGTTCTGTTTGCATATCCCTACTGCCATGCCACCACAGGCACCCCCAGGGGCCAAGCGCTGAGCCTGCCTGCCTGGGCAACCCAGGGTGCCAAGTGACAAACCTTCCCGGTCTCTGCTGCTGCTGCTAGGTCTCCGACGGCCTGCCATGCCAACACAGGCACCCCTGGTGGTCCCTGGAGTGCCCCAAACCTCCCGGCAGGTTTGAACTCCGCTGAATGTTTGGGGGGTCGAACTCCGCCAGACTGAACCCCCGAACCCGAACTAGGTTTTCGGGCCAAACAGCTGAACCCTGTTCTGTTCGTGCATCCCTACAGAACATGAGACAGAAAACTAGATACCTTCCTAATCAAGCATCTACAAAAATCACCAACTTGCAGCTTGTCTGCAGCAGAACCAAAAGGAAGAGCTGAATATATTTAGGACATGTACTCTGGACTGGATATCAACACACATACCCCCGCCACCACACACACAAAGTCCTTATGTGAAACGAGCTGGCATGATAATACGAGAGCACTGAAGAGAAACCTTAAGAACTCTTAGATGGGGAGGAGAATAGTTAGGCTCAATAGCAAAGAGCAGATGGAAGCAGCAGTATGAATTGCTGGAGACTAATTTTCTGCCCTGTGTGCCAATGCTGATGTGAGAAGGATGTAATAATAATCAATGTTGTGATTATAAGTATGTACAATATGACTATAATTAAACACAATCATACAATTAGGTAATTAGGGAAAATTATGGCAATTACCTACATCATTAAGAATGGTGCTCAAAAACCTCAAAAAGTGAAGAAAACTCAGTTATGTGTTGAACCTCGGAAATGTAGACAGGGATACAGTTGCTACCACCGTAACACTGTTTTCACTGAATATAGCCTGCCCCAGACCCACAAATCTTTTTTTTTCTTTTTTTTTCAGAATCCATTATGCCAAATAAATTATTAATGCCAGGTGTTCTGATTCTCCCACTGTCTGCCTGTGTTTTTACTTATCTACTTTATAGCAGTTAAGCAAATCTTTAAGTAAAAGAGACATATTGCTGAATTCCATAAATCTAATGTCCCAAAGTCATAAGATTTTTCATCGCTTTCTCATCATTCAGATTGATAGTCTGATGGTTCATAACTCTTCCGTGAAACACAATGTCTTGTTACGGTGACTCAGTACATTGAGTTGGAAGTCGTGTCAAGAGGGTATTTGTAGTTTTGACTCAATGGTTGTTGGACAAAGTGTCGATTAAAATATATGATCTTTCCTACATGAAAGATAGGTTCAGAATTTCATTGAAAACTGGGTTAATGGAAATTATTGAAAATGTATTTTCTTTCATAAACAAAATGGCTTTTCTCTTCTCTAATGTACATGCACAAGTCAAATCTCACTATAGCAAACCCAGCTTATAAATTACTATTACTTTACATTTATGCAGCATTTCACTGTTTGACATGCTTTACAGTTATCTAGTTCACTTTCACAACAACCTTGTGAGGTCAGTCATTATTATTCCCATTTTACAGATGGAGAACTGAGGCTGAGAGATAGTGACTTGCTGAAGACCAGAAGGTTGCTACCTTGTAAACAAGGTTCTTCAGATGGTCTGAACATTCTCACAAATGGGTTTGCGCTTGCGCGCTCTTCTCTTACCGGCATATACCCAGCTCACTAGTTTGAAAATCACACGACGTACATGCGTCCCCACACTATATAAGGTACCTTACCTTCTAAGCCCAACAGTTCCTTCCAACCCTTAAGCAATAGAAAGAAAATTCCATGAGGGGCTGGAAGGGTGGGCATTTGTGAGAATGTTCAGAGCCATCTTGAAGAACCTTGTTTACAAGGTAGCAACCTTCTGTTCATCGAGTGGCTCCTCCCATTCTCACAAATGGGAGAGTACCAAGCCTAGAACAAGGCGATATATATGTTTATTGAAATAACATTAGATCTAGATCTATATATGTTACACATGGTGCAATAAACAGTTGAATAAAATTGTTCATTTATTTTTAATTACAGAGTTCAGAATGGCCACCCCTACTGCAGATTCTGACTGAGAGGAAATGTGGATAGCATAGTGCTGTATAAATGTACTTGGAGAACTCCATGTTTCAGTCCGGCATATCTCCTGGGGTGAGATATTTGAGAAAGCTGCAGTAGAGGCACCTACACTCCTCAATGAGTGAGCCCTCAAATACAGAGGGGGAGGGGTCCCTACTTGTTTATAAATAAAGGTGATTAAATCAACCAACCATTTTGAAATTGTTTGTGAAGAAATCTTTTGACCCAACTTGTTAAGGGAAGGGGAAATAAATAGGCTGTCAGAGAGTCTACACTCTTTAGTCTTGTCTAAGTAAATCAAAACTGCTTTTTTAACATCGAAGGTATGGAATCTGGCCATTAAAGTGGAATCGTGTGGAGGAGGGAGAAAAACTCAGAGGACAATCTTTTGAGACAAATGGAAAGGGGACACTACTTTTGGAATAAAGGTAGGGTGAACGGAAATCTCAATTCTATCATGAAAAATATGGAGATAAGGCTCCTTGATAGAAATAGCAGCGTGTTCACTTACTCGTCTCAGGGATGTGATAGCCACAAGAAAAACCATTTTCAACGTCCAGTGGTATAGGTCAGCCTCGTCGGCTGGTTCAAAAGGTGGTTTAGTGAGCTGTTCTATTACCAAATTTAGGTCCCACTGAGAGATAGGTCTCTTATTGGGGGGGGAGGGGAACAAATTAACCAAACCCTTTAAAAAAAATTTTTAATGAAGGGTGAGAGAATAGGGACTGATTATTAGGGAGATTAACATTTCTGCCTATGGCTGAGAGGTGTACTCTAATAGAGGATAGAGCTAGTCCTTTCTCAGCGAGTTCTAACAAATAATGAAGTACCACGTGAACAGACACTTGATCCGTGGATAGTGACTTGTCTTGTAACCAATGAATAAAACGTTTCCATTTAGAATTATACGATCTTTTAGTCGATATTTTTATGTCATTTTGGAGGACTAATTCAAGTCTGTCTAGTCTTTGAACTGAGAAAGTGTTGTTTGAATTCTCCATGCGTGGAGGTTCAATCTCCTGACATCTGGATGCAGGATCTGTCCCTGATTGCAAGACAGAAGGTCGGAGATCTGTGGTAGGGGGTATGATGCAGATGCTAGTGTCTTGAGTTTTAAAAACCACATTTGCCTTGGCCATGCTGGGGAAATCAAAATTAAATTGGCCCCCTCTTTGCATATCTTGTCCAACACCTTGGGTATTAGGGGGACTGATGGGAAGGCGTACCCCATTTGATTGTTCCAAGGTATAAGAAAAGCATCCCCCTGGGATTGGGGTTCGTGTGCCACCCTTGTACAGTAAAGGCTGCACTTGGTGTTGTGACGAGTCGTGAAAAGGTTTGTTTATGGTGTTCCCCATCAGGAGGTTAGTGCCCGATATATCTGGGGTGAGAGCTCCCATTCATGGTTCTCTTCTTGTAAACGACTGAGAATATCTGCCTGTGCATTTTCTGACCCCACGATATGAGTCGCCTGCAAGTACATCCTGTGCTCTAGTGCGAAGTGCCAAATTGTCCGTGTCAATATGCAAAGATCTTGTGATTTGGTAACCCCCTGTTTGTTGAGGTACCAAACTGCTGTCATGTTGTCTGATGCTATGTTGACAGTCTTGCCTGCTAAAATGTGTCGAAAGGCCTTCAGGGATTTTAAAATAGCTGTGGTCTCTAAGAGATTGATGTGTAACTGTCTCTGATGTGTATTCCACCGACCTGATATGGTTAGATCCTGTAGGTGAGCCCCCCCATCCTGTTAATGACAAATCTATGGTCAAGAAATGTGAAGGGTTAGGTTGGGAAAAAGGACGGCCTGCTAACACAAATTCTCTAGTTGCTCAAACCTTGAGGGAATTTAGGATTTCCCTGAAGAAGCGAAGGTTTTTGGAAGGAGGGTCTATGATGTTGTTGTACAACTTCAGAACCCATAGTTGTAGCAGTCTCATGAACAGCCTGGTATGTGGAGTCGTAGCTGTGGTGGAAACCATAAGTCCGAGTAGTCTCTGAAGAGATCTAATATTCTGTAGTCTATGAATATTCATAGACCTCACCATCTGGGAGATATCTATAAATCTGTCTTCTGGGGTGAAAACTTTGGCTACTGTGGAATATAAAACTGCCCCTATATAGTCAATGCGATGACAGGGGGACAACTTGGACTTACGCAAATTCACTGTAAGACCCAGTTGGATACAAAGTTTTAGGGTAAACTGAAGGTTACTGACAAGTTCGACCTGAGAGTCAGCAATGAGGAGCCAGTCATCTAGATATGGAAAAACTCCAATGTCCTGTTTGCACAAGTATGAAATTACTGGGACTATGATTTTGGTAAAAACCCTTGGGGCAGATGACAAACCAAAAGGGAGGGAGGAGAATTGATAGTGTATCAAATTATGGATAAATCTGAAATATTTTCTTGATGAAGGATGTAATCTTACATGAAAGTAAACAGCCTTAAGATCTATGACTGCGTACCATTGTCCCTTGTGAAGATTTGACCTCAAGGAATCATCTTGAACTTCTTGTATACTACACACTGGTTTAAAAAACATAGTGCAAGAATAGGACGATAACCTCCCCCTTTCTTATCCACAACAAAATCGTTAGAATAAACACCTGATCCCTTGAGATGGTGAGGAACAATTTCTATGACCTCTTTGGAGCACATTTCAAAAATGTCTTTATTTAAAATGAGAGATTGTTGTACGGACAACTTAAACGGCTGTAATGGCTTAACATCGGGGAGAAAGAGGTTAAACTGTACCCTGTACCCAACAGAAATAGCATTGAGAGCCCAGTCATCAGTGGTAATAGACTCCCAACTGGAGAGGCATTGAAAAAGAGCAAAAGAAAATTTAGGCTCCTTCTGAAACTCTAAAGAGAACTGAATGGGAGATGACTGTAATTGTGTTATGGATGGGTAGGGAAAAGGGGGAATTGGATCTGGCAGACAACCTTGCCCGATCCCTCACCCTACCTAAGGCTCTTGTGGGGGCAAACTCCGCAGAGGAAGGAAAGACACCCCTCAGGTTCTTATAGGGCCGAGGTCTCCTAAGGGAGGTGCAGCCTATATTATCATCGGGGGGGGGCAACGAGGCCCTGAGTAATGCCCCCACTCGAGTGCACTGGCTGCAATAACAGCACCTAGCCCCACCACACCTCCACCTATACTCGCACTGTGCTCTCCAAAAGGGGGGAAGGGCAAGGGTTAGCAAGGCCGTGCCGGGAAGTGAGGAAGACAGGGCAGAAGCTCCGGGGAACACAGGGGAAGGACAGGTCTGCTCACACAGGACACGAAGGGAGGACAGCCAGGGGACACAGGCAAAGGGTAACAGGGAAAACGTGCTCACCACACTCCCCGCTCCCCCACGCTACTATCTTGCACCCAAACTCACCACACTCGCAACCCCGCACTCGTCTCCCTCACTCACTCTGCCTCGCACACCACACTCGCTCGTCACTATGAATTGCTCCAATGGATCCAAATGCAAGGGGCCAGTCTCTCAGCTACGCTGTTCACCGGCGCCACTCAGAAGCCTCTGCCCTTCCTTATATGCAAGAGCAATTGCCTCCGCCCTCCCCCGTAGCCTCTCTGAGCGTCGCGGCGCCTCCACTGGCCCCGCCCCTTTGCTCCCAGCTGGCCTACGTGCTGATGCCGTTCCCTGCGGCTGCGGGGAATGCCTCTGTGTCGGCATCGGCCTCACTCACCACCGCGCTTCCTGTATGCTCCTCACAGGGACCCTCCCGTGACCCGGGCTACCTCGCCCTCGTTTCAGCCTCTGGAGGAGCCGGTTCCTTACAAATTGTCATCGTTGCCCACCCCGTTGTTGGGAAGGAAATGGCTGTTTAGTATTATCCCTTTTGTCTAAAGGGGGTGAACTGTGGTCTCGACTTCCCCTGAAATTGATATGAAGGGGAATAATACCTTTTATTATAGCTTTGGTAGCCAGGCTGGTATTGTCTAGGGCAGTTATAAGTTTCATATTGAGTCGAGGGACGAGAATGGTAAAAGGGAGGGCCATGATCCCTCTGGGCTATTTTCATTTTTATCGCTGTTGCCCTTGATTTTTGAATTTTCTCTAAGATGTCATCAGTCTCTGTGGCGAACAACCCTGTCTGATCGAAAGGGAGGTTTTCTATTCTTGCCTTATGTTAGAGCCTCTCAACCAGGGAAGTCGCCTAGTGACGATGGCATTGGCTACTCCCCGTGCAGCGGTTTCAGAGGAGTGCCTAGTAACTGGAATCGAGAGGTGGTAGCACCCTCTAAAACAATACGGTGAAGTTCTTTGTGTTTATCTTTTGAAAGGAAAGGGATGAATCACTGGACTTCCTCCCAGAGGTGGTGTTGGTATGCAACCATTCCAGCAGCATAATTGGAGGTGCGCATTAACATAGTGTTTGATGCAAAGGCTCTTTGGCCAAAAACATCGATACATCTATTATCTTTATCTGCAGGGGAAGTATCCTGTGAATTCCTTTGAAATCTCTCAGAGGATGCAGCCACTATGAAAGAACTTGGTATGGGATGTTTAAAGAAGATGGATCCCTGTTCAGGAGGAAAAAGATAGAAAGAGCTGGCTGTTGTGGACACGGGTTGAATAGATGCTGGAGTGTTCCACAATCTTTCTGCCTCCATTTTATGTTTTTTAAACAGAGGAAGGGTCATCTTGGATTGTAGAGGTTTCTCGACAGAACTATAAGCCGGGTCTGAGTCTTGTTCCGAAACTGGAATAAGGCCTCGCTTTAAAGTCTCTGCAAATCTTTTTAAGAGTTCTTGGAACTCCTTATGTTCCTGAGTTGTAATAGAAGAAGAAGCTCCTTGTACGTCATCTGATGGTGGTGGTGAAAGGCTTTCAGAGCCCTGAGGTTAATCAGAATCTTGAGGAGGGATCTCTGATAGAACAGGTTATGGAGACTCTGGAGTGTCCGAGACAGGTAAGTCGTCGGCTGAAATGATGGCAGGTTGTTGGAGAGTCTGTCGCAATCTTTTTCTTTTTTGTGCTTTTTTACAAAGCTTTTCCTGTCTTTTAAGAAAAATCTGCTTGGCTTCCTCTTGAAAAGTAGGTTGGTGTCATTCTTGTTGACCCAGAGGGTCGGCTGGTATTGATGTGCTGGTTTTAGACGTCGTATAGTGTTTCGACGTTGTGATTGAAGCTATCGACGTCGAGATATTAGTGTTCCTTGACGTCGTAGCCTTCGGTGTTGTATCTCTCGACATCGAGAGACAAACTGTGTCGACAGCACAACCTAATGGTGAGGTCTGGTATGTCGACATCGTGGTCACAACTGAAAGTCCTTGTGAAGGTTGAACATTTAGCTCACCCGGTATAGATGTCGTATTGGATTTTGTAGCCCTCAACGACTCAAGAAGTTGCTGGAGGCAGGAGACAATGAGCTTTGACTCCTGACGTCAGGCTTTTTCCTGTTCTTTAAAGTACTCCCAAGGGAATACAGATTCTTTGGACCTCATAGGAGGTAAGTCAAGCTGTCTTGTTGAAATTGTAGGAGATGTAGCCAACCATTGAAGCCTGGGGGGCTGATATGGGGACCCCAAGAAGTGGGGGTCTGCATCTTGCTCCACGTTATAAAGCGGTGATGAAATAGTTAAAGGGGAAATTGGAGAAAGATTCCCCTGCGTCAGATCTGGTTCGTCATCTGACGAGTCGAGAGATAGAGAGCGGGCTCTATTCCCTCCTGTCTCTTAATTCTCTTAGGAGATGGGGACCTTTGCGCCTTTGTATAAGATGGTCCCAGTAGTGATGTTTCTGTGGGTGAAGGCTCGGTGGCCGAAGGGGCAGCCGATAGTGTCACTTCAGCCCCAATAATGGGGACAGTGGGAGAAAGTTGTGGAGAATGGCATTTTGCTGTTCTCTTTGATTTTTTCTTTTCTTTCTCCCTCTCCTTGCCTTCGAGTTCCCTGAGTAAGGCCGGGAGTCGCAGAGCTCTTTCTCTTAAAGTTTTTGGTTTTAGCACCTGAAAGTGTTGACAGTCAGCCGGGTCATGACTGGTCCCTAGACAAACTAAACACTGTCCATGGGGATCTTTTGTGGTCATCTTTTTTCGGCATGAGAAATATTGTTTAAACCCATGCTTGAATTCCAACATTTTAATTAACTAATCTAGCTAGCTGAAGAAAAGTCGGTAAGCCGCGAAAGAGGTTGGAAGGAACTGTTGGGCTTAGAAGGGAAGGTGCCTTATATAGTGTGGGGGTGCGTGTACGTCACATGATTTTCAAACTAATGAGCTGGGTATATGCCGGTAAGAGAAGGGCACGCAAGCGCAAACCCATTTGTGAGAATGGGAGGAGCCACTCAAAGAAGAACCACCCAGTGAGTTTTATGGCTAAGACAGGATTTGAATCCTGGTCTGCCAGGTTTATGGCCTGCATCTTAGACACCAGGCTACTCTGATTCTCTAGTTGTTCTGATATAACAATGGTAACTCAGAGCCATATGCTCTTCTATGAGGCATGTTATTCACGGCATGGAAGGTGAGGAATGCTGGCTGTGCTATAGTATTTTTTCTTCCAGAATGGACCAGATGAGAATTTGGACATGCAAGGAGATGATAAAAAAGGCACTTTTTCCTTCCACAAGGCAGCTCAAAGCTATGAGAAAAGTCGGTGCTGATGTGGGAACACATCTGCACCCCAAAATACATCATCCCACACAATGGCATCCAGCCAGAGCAACCAGTGCTACTCACTCAATGGCACCAAAACTATGGGCTCCAAAACGGAGCTCCAGGGCAACATTTTACAAGACACAATCCAAAATGGCGAACCGATGGCTTTCAGGAAGCTTAATGCAACTTGCATTAAGCAAATGAGCAACTTGCTTTCTGCCTGCAGCACTAATGTGTCTTTTATTTTAGTGGCCTTTTATTTGTGTGTGTGTGTTCCCTTTTAATAACTTTGGATCCTGCAGGCTGATTTCAACCAAATTTAATAGAGGGGCAGAAGGAACAAAGGTAAGTAACTATGAACACTAGGGGCGGGCGGGGCGGTAAATCCGGTATCCGATAATGCCGGTACTGGGTGTACCGGCATTATCGGATTCTACCCGGTGAATCCGGTCTGGTTACCGGATTCCGGGTACCGGATTTTTTTTACATTGCAGCCATTTAAATGAATGGCTGCAATGTAAAAAACCCACCAAAAAAGTAAAAAAAACCTCCCTGAGTCCAGGCTGCGTGAGTGGAAGGGGGTACACCCCCCACCCACCCTGCCCAGCCTGGATTTTTAAAAAGAAAAGAGCCCCCCCCCCAGCGCCAGCAGCCGTGGCGTCCCCGCAGCAGCCGGTAAGTATAGACCTGATCCCTGGGGGGGGGGGTTTAACACCCCTCCACCCCCCAGGGATCACCCCTACTACAAGTTCCCTGACTGTACCTTTGACTTTCAGCTCCGGGTGCGGCGGCGGCGGCCAGTCCGGCGGCCTCAGCGCNCTAGGCCTTCTGGGGAAACCCGGAAGTTCCCCGGAAGGCCTAGAGCGTCTCTGACACCAGCAGCCACAGCCGGTGCTGAGGCCTCCGGACCGCCCACCGCCGCACCCGCACCCGCACCCGGAGCTGAAAGTCAAAGGTACAGTCAGGGAACTTGTAGTAGGGGTGATCCCTGGGGGGGTGGGGGGGTGTTAAACACCCCCCCCCAGGTATCAGGTCTATAGTTACCGGCTGCTGCAGGTACGCCGCGGCCACTGCCGCTGGGGGGGGGCTCTTTTTTTAAAAAAAATCCAGGCTGGGCAGGGTGGGTGGGGGGTGTCCCCCTTTCCACCCGTGCAGCCTGGGAGGGGGAGGGAGGAGGAATTTCTTTATTTCATTGATTTCAATGGGGCCACAGTGCCCCATTGAAATCAATGGAATAAAACCGGTACCGGTATACCGGATTTAATCAGAGAATCCGGTTCTTTGAGAACCGGAAACCAGTAAATCCGGTATCCGGTAATGGCCCGGGGGTCCCAAGTCTACTGAACACATAATATTATAACAATAGGTGCAGTGTCACCAAACAGCTGCAGTGTCAGCCCCGGTCCCCATCAATATGGGTGTGCATCAGGGACCCATGTCGTTTTTCATTTTCATTTTTTGTTATTAAAAACTGTCATTTTCATTATCGATATCAATTTTGAGCAACAACGAAGATTTTGTTTTCGGTATTGTTTCTGTTGTGGGCTGTCACCAGTGGCAGAAGTACCAGAAGACACCTACTCCAGACTTCTCAGAAGTTGAACTCCTTCCTCCCTTTCTCATTATAATGCAGTAGTAATAAGTGCACAATGACAATATGAAAAATTAATTACTAATATGCATGTCTCACCTACACCTAATTACCTATACTATATGCAATATATTCCTAAGTATCTAGATCAATAAACTTCTATCTATCTATCTATCTATCTATCTATCTATCTATCTATCTATCTATCCTATTCATATCCTATAATGCTAATATATATATATAACTGTCATGCGGGCCTACCTGCGCCACCAGTAGGGGGGGGGCTTCAGGCCCTTGGGGCCGCCCCTCCAGTTCCAGGCTTAAGCACTGCACCGCCGCTGGTAGACACAGGTGGCACAAGACAAATCGTCGCAGCAGCGGGTTGCTAGGGCGACCTGCTGTTATTCAGATGCTGGGACTCCCCAACCTTCGACCTCATGCTGTGTGAGAACCACGCCCAAGCCGCTGCGACATTCTTCACGGCTGAAGGCATGGCAGGAAGGGGGCGGAGCCTAGCAGATATAACACCGGCACTGTGGGGCACACAGCGCTGGTGATTAGTGCAGAGAGACCAGCCTCGAGAATGAGCTAAGTGTGCTTTGTGTTTGATTTCCTGGAGTAGAGTATAGAGGACTGTGCGAGTGTGCAATTGTGCCCCTGGTGTCTTTCCCTTGAGTGCGGCAGTGTATGTGTGAGTGTGGTGAGTGGAAGAAGCACAAGACCGTCCTTACCCGGGCATTCCTCCCTTTCCCCATGGTGAACGAGAGCCCCCTTTCCCTCTCTCCCTTTCCCTCCTGCTACCCTGGTTCCCCTGCCTCCCCTATCCTTCACTGGTACCCTCCTGTCACTGCCTACCCCTTCCCCGTGTGTGGGAGTATAGTTAGAGTGGGTGGAGGTGGAAAAGTCATACTCTCATGCCAACGCTCTGTTCCCAATGATGATAGGGGCTGGGTCTTCTTAAGATCCTTAGGCCACCCTACTATCCTGACAGGAATTGTTTCCCTCATGTCTCCTGGCAAGAGCAAGCAAATGGGGGCTTTAGTGTGTGCAAGGGTTGTCCAGGCTCCCCTCCCTCCCCTCAGTGACAATAATAAAAAGTCTAGTATATCTACTAATAGCTATATAATATCTAATCCATATATACAACTAATATACCTATATATAATATGGACAAGGGGAGGTGGACAGGGGAAGGTGAAAGGAAGAAAACAATAGGGTATATCTATCTAATCTCTATCAATATTGTCTATATCCATAGACGGGCGGCTGGGGAGGTGGTGTAGCTATTGTTTTTAAGGAGGACTGGCCTGTTAGGAGGTATCCAGTCCTGGAGATTATGGGTGTAGAGGTCCTGCACATGGTGTTCGATTTGGCGGGGGGCAAGCTAGGGGTGCTGCTGGTGTACCGGGCCCCTTCCTGCCTGGCGGCATCCCTTGCCGCTCTAGCGGAGCTGGCCTCGGAGGTGGTGTTGGGCTCCCCCAGGAC
>QEPC01006795.1:445135-480515 GCA_003113815.1 Sphenodon punctatus | reverse complement strand
GAGCCGGTGTCCAGGGGCATGCGCTGTCTCCACACCGGGTCGATGTTTCTCTCCTTACCCAGATAAAAGGTTGGTTGTTCGTCACCCGCCTCCCGTATGGCCAAGCCCGAGCGCTGTCGAGGGAGGCGGGGTTTAAGGTTCGGGCACTGTTAATGGAGGGTGCATCCAGACAGTGCCACAGTTAATAAGATAAGTTAATTAGGTAGCGTGATGGACCCAGAATTGCCAAGGCAATTCACCCACCATCTATTAAGGCTGAATGCGTCATCAATAAAGAGTGCGGCCATTTTTAAACACCATTACAGTCTCTGCGTCTCATTGGGGGAGGGGTGCGCCGACAAATTAATTGTACAAGATGCAGAGGCAACTTAATTGTGCAAGCAAAGCACCTACATACTAAATTAAGTTCACTTTACACCACAGTGGGTCAGCTACACACTCTTATTAAGCATCTTTTAAAAACGTCTGCTACAGACTTTTTAAATTGTCACTGCCCCTAACAAGGCAGGTTTTGCATAATTGATTACCTGTAAAAATAGGTTCTTTTCAGGATGCTTTAGCTTTCAAATACCATTTTATATTAAAGTTCTATGTTTTAAATCACAAATTCCTGTTTCTGTTTTCCAAAATACCATCAAAACATGATTACAAGATGACAGGAATACTGAGTTTTCTTTTTTAAAGCTGCATTTATTTTACGATCTATGCTTTCAGTGCTGAGCAAATATTTTACTAACTTAAGTACCTGCAGTAAAAGAGTTTATCCTCAATCTTACATCAGCAGGACTAAGGGCTCCCCTAGAGCTCTCTGCAGAGCATAGCTCGTCTATAATTAAAGAACCTTCCTTCAGAACTAGAGCATATATTTTCTACAGCTGCTTTGTTTCACTCAATTTACAGTCAGAAGAAGGAACAATACCCCAACCAAGAAAATCACAGGACTGCTACATTTCCAAGTCAAAAGTAGAATGAAATGTCAGTAATGACATTACAGCCATGCTGCTGAAAGAAGGTAAAACAATGGTAAACCCAGACAAAGTGGGAAATGTCGCACAAATGTGTATAGAAAGGCTTTCACGCAGCTATCAATAATGGATGCTACCTGTCTGCCATGTGAGTGGGTGCAATGGTTTCTGCGATGGCGTGGGGGCCGGGCAAAGTTTCTAACTTTCAAATATGTAAAATGAGGAAGAAGCATGGCAATAGGGGTGTTAACAAATGAGATGATAGCCCACTGGAGCCGTGTTCGGTCCGTGCAGTCCCCCACTCACATGTTTAGCGTGTACAGTCAAATAAACAGACAGCCTCTGCGTGTATTTCTTGTGCATCTGGGAAGCGCCCCCCTCACCTCCTCCCCCCCTCACAGATTTAGTGTGACAAACTCAATAGAGAGGCAGGCCTTCTTCCCTGCCACACTCTGCCCACCAACATCCCTTCTCCCTCCGTATCCCGCCCTCTCTCATGACTCACAGCCATGGTGAACTCTGGGAAGAAGCTGCCACAAACAAAAGAAAATTGAGGGAGTGACTGTAGCCCAAATCAGATACAAAACAAAAAAACCAAGTGGCTACCACAAAATAATTTAATACAGACTCTATATACCAAATACAAATCATCAAAGAAACTATAGAAAAATACAATATAAAGAGTAAAGATAGAAAATCTATATAGTACAATATACATAAAATGAACAAACCAAAATCAAGAAGGTATAAAATGCAAACAATAACAGTACATTCATAAAACATTATACATATCCCCTACGCATTTCCGGTAAACAAGCCTTTTTCAGGGGCATATGTAAACATAAGATATTTGCTAATATCCAGTTAAAAAACACATGAATTCATGAATCCACAAACCAAAAAAACTGTAGAAACTTCCACTTTACTGCTCTCCAATTTCAAAGAACATAAATTCATAAATCAACATACTATAAGGCTATAAAATCTTCCAATCTGTATTAGGAAGTATAAGGAATATTAAAACCTCTACTCTACTGTAAAGAAAAACTAAGTCTCTGGTCACTTTGCAATGTCAAACTTTGGAATCCACCTTACTATTTTGCAATAGCCAGCCACTTGGTTTGTTGTTTTGTTTAAGAAGCTGCCACCCAAACGGTTTCTTTCTTCTGGGCTATTATGACTAAGGGAGGCAGTCTGGCACCTGCTATACCCACCCACTTGCTCACGTGCGGCGCACAGCCAATCCTAGCCAGGCAACTCAACTTTTTAAACTTTTAAAAATCATTTGGTGCATGGTTTGCAGATTTCATGGTTGCTTGTACTGAAGCCATGGATCCTGAGAACTTCATGGTGCTCGTTATCATGCCCCAGGTCTTCATTACTGTTGCTGAGCAGAACCTTTGAATGTTCCAGCAGATCCAAGACACCAGCTGTCATTGGCTCTATGAGATTTCTAGGCACAGATTGACACTCACTTGAGCTGTGGCCCGGGTTGTGGGGCACACCACAATGTGGAGGCGGCTCCTACTTCAACACTGTGCACTTTCCTTCCTCCGGCGACAACGGACCGTGATGGTGAGGATTGAAGCCCAGCAAGGGGAGCTGATGCATGCTGAGAGGTACCTGTCAGGAGATGCGGCTTCAGTCACCAACACCTGTGCATGGCTGTACCCACTAAGAGTCTGGTCTTAGTGAAATAAAAAAGATCAAACTTCTGGGAGAACACATTGTCCTCATGAATGGGGAGCTTCAGGATGCCCCGTTGCCTCATCCTGCAGATAGCCAAGATCTTAAATGTGAGGTTTAACATTTTTTTCATGTGTTTTCTTCCATTTTCCCCAAGTTTTGATGTGATCATCATAATAGTTCACAAGCTTGAAATAACTATATAATGAAGAAATGAAATAACAAAATAACAGTAATGGTCATGTGCATTGGCAGGTGCATCAAGAACAATGTCGTTGCTTATTCCTCTTCCTCATCACTAACAACTGGTGATACATTTGTGCAGTTGATTCCACTGCAGTGCTTGCGAGCTACTGTGCACACAAGACCGTAACTTCAGCAATTGTAAAGTGCCAGGTACATTGCTTGCGCTATATAAATGCTTATTATTATTAATAATAATAATAATAATAATAAATTAATAATAAATAATAATTTACATTGTTTACCACATGGTTCATCCACAGTGATTTTGCAGGTGCAGCTAATTGTCTTTAATAATTTTTCTGGTGCAGGTTATTTTTTTGTAGTTACGGGCTGTAGTTGTCCATGTAAACGGTGCCGTCCCCATTTTTTTGGATCTGGTTCATTAACTCCAAGTGTATTCTATATCACACATTGGTAATGTACCCTGCACAAGGGGTAATCTGCAGCATCAACTGTTGGAGGTAGATGTGCAATGTCAAGCTCCTCTTTTGCTGTCAAGATTCTCTTCATGTACAGTCCATTATGCAGTTTGTCAAGGTCTGGATTTTCTTCATTCCCTCCATATACTGCTGACAGTATTTTGTGCCCTACCGCAGTCAGTTGTCCTTTAGTGACTTGTTCTGTCTCACCAAACAATGATGTCCAATCAGATAGTTTTTTGGAGTTTAGAAGGTGATGGAATATTGATGTTTTACTATTTCCAAATATAGAGTTGGTTGTATCACAACCACTCACAGCGTGAGTGAGCAGGAGAATTTTGCATCCCTCCACTCCTACCACTTGTTGCATGGCACTAATGTCACGGATTTTTTCTGTGCAAGTTGAAGCCCACATCCTAATATTCCCTTTTCCATTATGCAAGAGAAGGACTAGTATTTATTTATTTATTTATTTTTAAAATGTATACCCCGCGTCTCCTGCCACAGGCAGCCTGGAGCGGCTAACAAGATCATTCAATAAAAATACAATAAAATATATAAAAACATTCTATAGAAAAAAACAACAATAACAATGAGGAGAAAAGAAAACCCATAACACCCCAGTCCACCCTCATCCTTCTCCCTCACCAAATGCCTGACGGAACAGCCAGGTCTTACAATTCCTACGAAAAACTGGGAGGTCTGAGGCCAGATGGGTCCTCACTGGGAGGGAGTTCCAAAGGTGCAGCGTGGCCACCAAGAATGCCCTGTCCCACGTGGCTCCCCAGGAAACCCGAGGGACCTCCAACAGGGCGCCCCCAGATGACCTCAGCCGGTCCAGAACCCAGGGAGTGAGGCGGTCTTGCAGATAGGAAGGGCCCAGGCCGTGTAAGGCTTTATAGGTCAAAACCAACACTTTGAATCAGACCCGGAAGACTATTGGCAGCCAGTGCAGAGATCAGAGCACTGGTGTAATGTGCTCTCGGCAGCCCAGCCCCACCAGGAGTCAAGCTGCCACATTCTGCACTAGCTGCAATTTCCGAGCCATCACCATAGGTAGCCCCACGTAGAGCGTGTTGCAGTAGTCTAACCGAGAGGTGATAAAAGCATGGATGATCGTTGTCAGATCCGGAACTGAAACCAGTGGCCGAAGCCACCGCAACAGATGTAACTGGTGGAAGGCAGTCCTCGCCACAGCCTCCACCTGGAAATCCAGACGGCGCTGTGCATCTAGGAGCAGCCCCAGGTTCTGCACCTGGGAAGTCAGTGGAGGGCAACCCCTGCCCCCACTGAGGGGGTCGCCATCTCCACATACCCACTAACATCACCTCCGTCTTGTCAGGATTCAGTTGCAGTCGATTAGCCCTCATCCAGTCCCCCACAGCTGCCAAACAGCGAGTAAGCACCGAGACAGTCTGGCCTGGGTCGGTTGAAAATTAGAGGTACAGTTTGGTGTCATCCGCATACTGATGACACCTCACCCCATACCCCCTGATCACCTCACCGAGCGGCTGCATGTACACGTTGAACAGGAGAGGGGACAAAACGGAACCCTGTGGGCACCCACACAAGAGGTCTCGGTGAGATGAAAAATAATCACCAAATACCACCCGCTGAGTTCTCCTGGTCAGGAATGAACAGAACCATTCAAGAATGATCTTGCCCACCCCTGTACTGTCCCTCAGGTGCGTCACCAACATCTCATGGTCAACAATATCAAATGCAGCCAACAGTTCTAATAGGACCAAAAGGGTCAATCGACCCTTATCCTTTTCCTGGCGCAGATCATCGACCAAAGCCACCAATGCTGTCTCAGTGTCATGCCCCGGATGAAAGCCAGACTGCAAAGGATCCAGATAACCGGCGCAGTTGAGATGCCTTTGGAGCTGCTGAGCCACTACCCATTCAATAACCTTCCCTAAAAAGGGAAGGTTAGAGACAGGCCGATAGCTGGCAGGGGAGTCAACATCAAGTGATGGTTTCTTGAGCAGAGGACATACCACCACCTCCTTGAGGCAGCCTGGTACTCTGCCCTCCCGCAGGGAGGCGTTGACCACTCCAGCCAACAATGGCTCCATTGTCTCTTGGCAGGTCTTAATCAGCCAGGATGGGCACAGATCTAATTCACAAAAGGTGGCTTGAACAGCCCCCAGCACCCTCACCACCTCAGCGGGTGTCACTGATTGAAACTGATCCCACAAAATCGGACAAGGTGGGGTTTCTACCACCTCTGCCTCCTCCACTGTATTAAGTGCGGCATCGAGGTCTTGGTGAATATGAGTGATTTTCTCCACAAAATAATCCTCAAAAAGGTAACAGCAGGCAGTTGATGACTCAACTCCAGGGTTGAGGGAGGCCGGACTGACCAGCCCCCGCACAACCCAGAACAGCTCCGCCGGATGGGATTTAGCAGATGCGATGAGGGTAGCAAAGAATTCCCTCTTTGTTGCCCACATAGCCATGGCATAGGCTCATAAATTAGCTCTATGCCGCAATCTGTCAGCTTCAGCCCGAGAACGACGCCACCGTCGCGCCAACCGCCGCCCTTCCTGCTTCAGCATCCACAGCTCCTTGGAGAACCAAGGAGGTCTGTGGAGTGCCTGCCTGGGCAACGGACGCCTAGGAGCCGTTTGATCGATGGCCTCCGTCAGCAAGGTGTTCCACAGCTTGACAAGGTCATTGATGTGATGGTCGTCAAGGTCAGAGGGTAACTCCCCCAGAGCACCTAGAAACCGCACTGGGTCCAACAGCCTCCAGGGGAAGACCATCCTAATAGGTTCTGTACCCTTCCAGGGGCTGACATGTGCTAGAAGGGAGGTCTGAAGGAGGTAATGATCTGTTCATGACAAGGGCACAGCTGATATCTCCCCCATTAACAGACCACCCGCCTCAAGGCCAGTGCAAAACATGAGGTCTAAGGTACATCCTCCAGAATGTGTTGGGCCGTTGACCCTCTGGGACAGGCCCATGGTTGCCATGGCAGCCATGAACTCATGCTCGGCTCCCCCGAGGACCACGTCAGCATGAATGTTGAGGTCCCCAAGAACTATCGTCCTTGGGGACCGCAACACCTCCTCTGACACAGCCTCTGCCAGAGCATGCAGGGAGGCTACTGGACTGCTAGGTGCATGCACAGTATACCAGTAGCACACCCAAACTGTATCCTGTCAAATCAAACACAAGATGGAGACTCTCAGTACCTGCCATGGGTTGCACTGGATGTCTGTATCATCAGCAATGACTGTTACATGTCTGCTTTCTGCTAATTCTACAGCAGTTTTTACAAAGAGTGTGTCAGCGTCATCTTTGGCATGGACTACAGTGTGACCTTTGTTTTTTAAGTATCTCCCAAGCATGTCCACAAAGCACTGTTTGTTTTCCTTGTTTGAGAGAAAAGGTCATTTACTCACTGTAACTATTGACTTCTTGACAAACTCTACAGTCATTGATGATTTCTCTGTCCGGCGTAGATGCTCCATATCTTTAACATTGGCAGTCTCATACCCATCAAAAACAACAGTTACGCTTCCATACTTCTGTGCAATGTAGGCTTCATAAAGAGTGAGAACATCTTCATATGTTCCTTCTTTTGGCTATGGAAGAAGCTGCAGTAGTGCTCCTCTGTCAACAACATAAGATGTTCCCTCTGGTGTGGTAGGAGTACTGGTTGCTGTTGCAGTACTCTTAGCAGTCATATCTTCAATAGCTTTTGCTAGAATTGACTTTTCAGCCTTTCTCATAAGCTGTGCTTTTGAATCAAACAAGACAGGTGGCAATGTGTACAACTCATACTTAAAGTAGTCTGCTGATCCCTGCAATTCAGTGTCTGTAGAGAGAGCCAACAGCATTCTCTGGGTTAGCAAATGTATGTCTACATGGTAAGTTTCATTTGCAATAATAACACGTTTCTTCAACACTCTGATAGTTACAGCTTGCTGTGATTTGTGCATGGTCACACTGTTGAAAGAACTGCCGGTTAGTTTGACCTGTATTTTCTGCCCAATCACATCTGCTTTATCCATGTCCACCTTTTCCTTGCTATCCATTATTCCGCTGAAAATATTTACCAAGCATTTGCCACTGAGGTGAAGTGGATTGTGGTCTTGCAAGAACTGAAGGATCTTGTGGAAGTCTTTAGAATTCCATGCGTCCTCTCTCCTATGCTCTTGGCCGATTTCATAAGTGTTTGCTCTATGGACATATCAGTCCAAACCAGCCCACAACTTGTTCTGCCTCCTCAAAGTGAAATGACCCTCCTTCATCACTTTGTCCACTTCTGGATACCTTTCATTAAGTCCTCTCATTTGCTGAATGTAAACTCTAGCACGCTTGGCGTAATTATTGTGTCCAGCACTTGTGAGTAAGGGAAGCATGAGTTCCACACTTTGCAAATGTAACATTCAGTTTTCAGTCCTTTCTGCCCTGATGAATGCCTTTGCAATATCCACCATGTACAGGTGCATAATCCAAAGTTAAAGTGTTGAACTCACTTTACAATATTGTGTTAAACCTTTACAATAAATGTTAAACCTCACAATTAAAAATCAATTGCATACAAATTTGAATAGAATTTTCAAAACATTTAAAAACTTGCATATAAATTTCTATTAAAATAAAAATTGCATAAATATTTGCATAAAATTGGCATAAAATTTTGTATTCATGATGAATCATTTTTTGGCCAGATCGCTTGAGGTTAAGGCCCTTTAGGTTCACAGTTTTCAATAAGCCTTAATATCAAAAACTGATCACCTTTTTTTTCTTTTGCTTTGTTGTTGGTAAACTTTCAGATATTTGTCACAGAGGATTGTCCTGGAAAAGTGCAAGTGAAATAATTTGTCTTCCATCTAGTTTACAGTTAGATAAAGTCCGGGAAATGGTCTACTGGACTACATGTGATGCATTAGACTAGAGTTCTTGGGTTCTGTCCCTAGCTCTGGGATAGAATATAGGTACTGATATCGTTATCGGTATAGTGTTCATTATCATTATTGATATTTGTTATCATTATTGATATTGTTATTTATATAAGTACGATTTCAAACAAATTTTTTATTTTTTATATCAGTATCATGACTGATTACTGTGCATTTATCTAAATCTAAGGGAGACAGGGGAAAGGAAAACTATCTATTATCTAATCAATTATCTATGTAACTATTCTAATCTATATGTCTATAATCTCTCTCTCTCTCTCTCTCTCTCTCTCTCTCTCTCTCTCTCTCTCTCTATATATATATATATATATATATATATAGAGAGAGAGAGAGAGAGAATGTACAGGGGGGAGAAGGGCAGGGAAAGGAAGAAGGTAAAATGTAGGGTATGAGGAAGGAAAGGTATTGGTGGAAAAACCTAATAAATAAATAAATAATACAATGGGGGCTAGGGAGGATTTTTTTATGTGCAAGCACCACAGTTCTGTAAACACAACCTGACAAGTAGAGCTCTCACATAACCTGGAGAAAAAAACTGGCCCTCCCATCATAAAGGTTTGCAGTGCCCTCCCCCAGAGCCACCCAGATTGGTTGTGGGAGGCAGCAGGCATTGAGTAATCACCGAGTCCCATGAGACTTCTGGGGCCTGCTTGCGCTGCTCATTGGCCAGGGATAATACTGCTGAGCTGCTCGCCCCTCCCCAAAACAGGCACAGTTCAAGAGTTCAACCCTATTAAGACTCTGAGGTATCTGCTCCCTCCTCCCCGATCTACATTTTCCCTCCAAAACCCAACTGCCACAGCACTAATAATAACGACAATGATAACGACATTGTTTTTTTTGTTTCTTGTTATCGTTTTTGTTATCATTTTTTAAATCGTTTTTGGTATTGTTTTTGGTATAATTTGTGGTATCATTTTTGATATCAATATCAGTATCAATATCAGTATCAGTATTCTCGGTTGTTGTTTTTGTATTCTCAGTTGTTGTTTTCATTATCATTGTCATTATTCTCAGTTGTCATTTTCATTATTGCAATAACAAAAACAACATGCACACCCCTACAGGAAATGAAGCTAATACCAGATACATTTGCAAAAGTGCTATGGTATATAAAATAAATTTGTCATGTCTGATGGAAGTCTTGTCATTCAGTTATGACACATAGTAGCAAAGATGCCAAGTGATGTCCTGCCTGGAGGTATTGCAATGCTAAATCAACTCACCTAGTTATGGTGATACAATAAAGGTTAAAAAGAGAGCTGACTTATGGACAGAACATGTGGGTATGTGTAGGTGAGCAAACTGTCTTAATCTGCGCCCTGAAATGAATTAAAGCAAAACACAAAAATCTCATTTCTTCTCCCTAACCCTAATTATCTGACCTGTGGCTGGTTTTTTGTTTATTTATTAACTATTAATTATTATTATTATTATTAATTTGGTCCCTTTCCAGTTGCCTTCCACAGAGAAAGGAGGGGAGGGGTGGGATGGGGAGAGGATGGTGATCAGGGGTGGGGGGAGTCAATTTCTTATCCATTGGTCCATTCCAATCTAGCTATGCTCCTGAGAGTGTAACACTCTGTGTGTGTGTGTGTGTGTGTGTGTGTGTGTGTGCACGTGTGCCTGCCTGTTGACACCACCCACCCGATGAGAGATCTCCCTTGCCTAGCTGCCCCCTCTTCCTAGTTCCCAGGTTAATAGCCCCTCCCTTCTGCTCTCCTCCTTGCTCTGACCCCTTCCCACCTGACACTTCCTGGTAATCTCTAGTAAGCTGTGTGTTAAGGACTGACATAGGAGCAGCATTTTATGACCTAATATTTTGTGGGCTGAGGGTGTAGATTGGGGGGGGGATGGGTTGGAGACCAGCAGCCTGAGAAGTGCCTAGGGCTGTAAACATCCAAAGTCTGACCCTGGGAGCCAACACTGAAACCTTCATTGAGGGGGTACTCAAGTAGCCTGTTGCTCTGGGGAACCCTGTCTACCCACCAAGGTCCTGAGGATGAGGACTAGGGGATTTCTGCGAGTGATCTCAGTTTCTGTGGGGGAAGCAGGAGTGATTGCTGGGGGAACAGGCACTGGAGGAGCCATATCCACCTGCTTCTGGCACAGGTGCAGCCATAGAGGTGGGATGCCATGATTGCTCCATCTACACAGAAGAACTGGTCCAGCAGGTCACAGTGTGGAGAATCTCAAGAAAATTCAGAAACCAGTTGCACATACACAAAATGACTGATATGGCCATTCTGAGCATGTGTGGCCCTTTTCCAAAATGGCACCAGTTGGAAAAGGGCAGCCCATCTCCGCATGCGCCCGCAGATAAGTGGAGAGTGCAGCAAGAAGTCCCAGAGCACACCAGCCACAGAGACAGGCAGCCAGATGAGTACAAGGGTGGTTTTTTTAAATAAAAAAAACAAGTGCAGGGGGAGGATGAGTTTCTCACTTTCCTCAGTGAGATTCAGGGAAATTCTAAGCTCATTCTCATTGGCAAGAATGAGCCAAGAATTCTGATTGTCACTGAGAAAAGCAAGAATCCAAGAAGCAAGTAGCAGCCCTAGAAAAATAATAATTAGTAGCGATGTGCGAATGCGGTTTGGAAGTTCAGGGTTTGGCCCAAACTTGGGGTGTTCGACCCATTCGCGAACACCCCGAATCCAAACCGCCCCCGCCCAAACTGGTCAAACAAAGTTTGGGTTCTGAACTTCTTCGGGCGGGGGCAGGGGGAAGGGAGGAAGCCGGTTTTTCCTCCCCCCTCCAGGCTGCATGGGTGCCCCGCCCATCCTTGTTAACAAAAAAAAATTAACCCACCCCACCCCAGGGATCACCCTACCTGGTGGTGCCGGGGTTCTGACCCCGGCAGCAGTGGGTCCATCAGCGGCGGGTCTGGTGGCGGTGCTCCGGAGCACTTCAGGCCGCTCCTAGACCTTCCAAGTCAAACTGGAAGGCCTAGTAGCAGCCTGAAGCAGTCTGGAGCGCTGCCACTGCTGGACCCACCACCACTACCAGTGCCGCTGCCAAAGCCAAGGCTGGAGCCCTGGCACCACCAGGTAGGTTGGGCTTCAGGTGTGACAGAGGCGGCGGCAGAGGCAGCAGCAGCAGCGGCAGTGGGTCTGGTGGTGGTGTGACCTCCGTGGTGGTGGTGTGACCTCCATGGTGGTGTGACAGCCATGACAAGTGCTGTGGAAGTCACTCTGGAGAAGACAATGGTTCTGAAAAGTGAATGTTTGGCACGTGCTTCAAACCAAGAGAAGCTGCGACAATGCATGTCTGAATGTTGGCGTATGTTGGGCTCTTAAAGGTGTATTGAAAGCGAGAGTGGAGAGAGCAGAAGGAAGTGGTCACACCTCAGATGCTCTAGGCTTTTCACCCATGACTCTATGGTGCTGGTGGACCTGTGCACAGGTAGGCTATGCTGCACAACCTAACAGATGGGACGCAGACACATGGGTGCACATTACACATTTGCTCGCACGGTGGGCTCTGTGTGTTTTGAGACCCCGCTGGGAGTGGGGGCTCTGTGTCCAGTGAGTGGAGGTGAAAACCTAATAGATGGGGAGGTGGACATATGTTAACAAGTTTTTAAAACCTGGCTGTTCACCCAGGCCTTTGGGGAGGGGGAGAGGGGGATTGGGGGGGTGTTTTAATCTTCCCCTACCCTTATTTATTGTTTTATTGTGTGCCTAACCCTGTTTTAATATTATTATGATTGTTTTAAATTTTATATAATTGTATTTTTATGTTTTAAAACTGTTAGCCGCCCAGAGCTGTTTTCAGAAGGGGTGGGGTATAAATCGATAAAATAAATAAACAACCTTAGATGCTAAGAAGGCAGGCTGTGCCACACAGGAGACAGGGAAAGAATAAGATTTGAAAAGTAGCTGATAAAAACTCAACAGCTTCTATGGTAATCTGTGTGGCAAAAAGCCAGTAATTCTTCTAGTTGCTAAAGGATAAATAGTTTAAGGAAAATAACAATGCTAATAGCATAAAATTAGTAATTGAGACCACATGACAGTGCAATGAATTATTATTTATTAATTATTATTATTATTATTATTTATTAGCCAAATACCTTAAATGGATATTTGTTTCTGAGAATGTTGGGGAACCAAAATAGTGCTTTACAGTGGTGAAGTTATGGGGTACAGTTTTGGGGAGATGCTGGATACCCTTTACTCACATAAGCCCCACCCCATGGCTCTGGAAGATGTGGGCCACTTCATACCTGCTTTGAAACCAATTAAAAGAGAGTGAATTTGCCAGATCCAGAATTCACTGTGAATATTCATTTCAATTGTAGTTTCAATAGAATTACTCCTGTCAGTCAGAGAAGCGAGATTCAGCCTGACTTATGTGTCTGAAAGCCACCCGTCCGTATGGCCTGTAGTAGCTGGTGCACAGTGCATGAGTCTCTTCCAGCTAGAGAAATTACTTCTTCAGTTCAAATGACAGAGGCTCATACTCTTAGCAATATAAGTCTTGGGATCAGATGACTCATGATGACTGTCATTACATGTCTTTCATCCTAGCATTTGAATCATAATAATACCCTATTTGGAGCATAATATAATGTTCTATGCCTCATGCTGCTCCGAAGCACTGAAACACAATGCACTGTTAACTACAGATGGCTCGATTGCGACTTTAGGGATCCCCCTGAGCAAAGGAAAGTGTGTAAGGTAAACCACCTCAAGAGTATCTCATGAGGCACTGTGTCTCAGAGACAATCCTCTGAGGCAAATTTCCCTCTCTCTTCTTAGGAGGTAATAATTTCATCCAGGTCTCTGCCACCAGCAAATCATCCCCACACTTATGTATGTGGACTGGCCAAAAAGTTGGGGTTGCTCTTCCCCATTCCACACACCCTGTCCCTTTTTCTCTCTGTCAGGCCTACAGCCAGAGGTGGTTTGGGAGGGAGGGGGCTTAGCCTCCCTGCCAACATTTTCTCTTCTCTCCCTCTACCCAAATTCTCCTTAGAAAAACATTTCTAAGTAGTGTATCTTAGTGGATAAGGTGCTGGACTTGAACCTAGGAGATCAGCGTTCAAATCTTGTTTTGGCCAGGAAGCCACTGGGTAGCCTTGGGCAAGTTGTTGTGTCTCATCTGTAAAATAGGAACAATAATGTCCTACCTTACAGGGTTGTTGTGAGGATGACCTAGATAAGGACTGTAAAGCACTGAACACTGAACGTGCTATAGAAATGATGCAAGGAATCTACAGATGTGAACAAGGCTAACACTAAACAGCATGGAATATAATAACCAACTGGCTATCTGCATGTGATTCCTGTAAGATTTCACCAGAGCCTGAGCATTTTCCAAAGGGAATGTAAGCCCTACTAATGTGGCCAGGTCTTTAAAGGCAAGGATAGATCTAGGAGACTGGTTTTTAAATAAACAAAGTACTTTTCCCAGTTCAGGATCTTTTGGGCTCCTTTGCTCTCTGAGTCTGAGTGTAAACCTGCTCCCTGCCCACCTGTGCATCAAATATGGGCATAGTTTGATTTTTACATGGGGGGGGTGGCGAGTGAGGCAGCTAGAAGGGCAGGTTAAAACAATTACAGAATAAGGATCACTATGGAATTGGGGAAGGAGGCAGTTTCTTTCCTGAGAGGTTGCATAGAGCTGTGGGGGTGTCATAGGGCCCTCCATCCCGTGGGGCTCTACAGAGCTGTGGTGGGAAGTGTCGGTGGCATTCTGTAATACAGGATGTTCCTCAAAATACAGGGCACTTAATATTAAGCTAGAGGAGGGAACATACACACATGCATTCATTCCCACCTCCTGGACAGCTGCCAGTTATCCTCCTCTCCACTGCCAGCACACATTCCCCTGAGGGGGTTTGTTTTGGAAAGTGGGTGGTGGGGGTTTGCATGGTACACAACCCTCTGCAAGAACTAAGAGCAAAGATTTGGATCTGCTTGCCCTGCCCCACCGCGCTGTGGCTGTGCAGCATCATTCCTGTCTATGGGCTGCTGCCGGTATGTCCGCTCCGCTTATAAGAGAAAATTCCCTAAATACAGAGAAATGAATATCTGCAGGGGAGGGGATCGCTCTATTACTTGTTCCTGAATAGCGTATCACTTTAAAAAGTCATTTTTGCTCATTATTCCTTTGTTGAACTGCCTTGTAATCCTTTTATCTGACTGCGCTTCAGTGCTGTCCCGGCCATGTTCATCACTGCTTTATGACAGAGATGGACAAACAGCAGCTTTGGAGCCACATGCAACTCTCAGGCACCTGTACTGAAGGCTCTTACCAGAAGCCCCTGTCTGGGGGCCTGCCCATGCAACTCCCTCAGGAGCAAGAGAAACTTACTGAGCTGTCATTTCAACCACTGGTCACGCCGCCTGGAGCCTCCTGGGGGTAAGGGTTGTAGGAGCAGCCCCACTGTGCTCTGAGCCACTCTTGCTGCTGCTGTCAGAAGCTGCCAGAACACCTAGGAGCCAGAGCTTTGACATGAGAGAGGGTTGTGGCTGCTCAAGCTTTAAGCCAGGGGTGAGAAAGCTCTGGCCAGGGGGCCAAATGCAACCCACAGCTAGTTTTACTTGGCCCTATTTCCAATTCCCAGATCTGGCCCTTGTGTCTAGTTCCTACCTCCAAGATTGAGTTTGTTTGTTTATTTGTTTATTTATTTATAATACAACTTAATATCCCACCCCATCCCACCTAACGGCAGTTCAGGACAGCTCACAATAAAATAGAGAAAACACAATCAAACATTCAAAATATCAATAAAATCGAACAGATAAAACAGGTATCTCATAAGATAACCCCCCCCCCCCCTTGCCCTAACCACACTCACCCACTCCCTCTCCAAATGCCTGGCAAAACAGCCAGGTGTTACACCATCTTCGGAAGGAGGATAGATCTGGGGACAGGCAAACTTCCACCAGAAGGGATTTCCACTGGCTTGGAGCAGCTACCCAGAATATATTTATTTATTTGGTACATTTTTACCACGCCTCTCCTGCAAGCAGCTCGGGGCAGCTAACAAATTTCCCCACCCGGCGAATGCACTCTCCAGTGTCCCCACCCGATGAACTCGGGGGACCTCAAGAGGGGCAGTCCCCGATGATGATAGGGGCTGATCCAGAACCTAAGGGGTGAGGTGGCCCCACAGATAGGTAGGGCCCAAGCCATATAAGGCTTTATAGGTCAAAACCAACACCTTGAATCGAGCCCAGAAGACTATAGGCAAACAGTGCAGCAAAAGGAGCACTGGTGTTATATGTTTGCAGTGATCCATCTCTGTAAGGAGGTGGGTCACCACATTCTGCACCAGCTGCAGTCTCTGGACTGTCGCCAAGGGTAGCCCCACATAGAGTGCATTACAGTAGTCTAATCTTGAGGTGATGAAGGCATGGATGATGGTAGCAAGGTCGGAGCCTGAGATGTACAGTCGAAGCTGCCACACAAGATACAGCTGGCAGAAAGTGCTACTCGCCACAGCCACCACCTGAGCATCCAGGCAGAGCTGTGAATCAAGGAGCACCCACAGACTCCTAACCTGAATAGGATATCTCCCACACCCATCCCCACCTACCAGCATCACCTCCATCTTGTTAGGATTCAGCTTCAGATGGCTTGCCTTCATCTAGTCCCCCATAGCCACCAAACATCAAGTAAACACAAAAGACAGCCAAACACAAAAGACAGCCAAAAATCTGGGTAGGATCTGGGTTGGATGAAAATGAGAGGTAAAGTTGGGTGCCATCAGCATATTGATGACACCGAACCCCCAAGCCCCTCACAATATCTCCCAGAGGCTGCATATACACATTGAACAGGAGGGTGGGGGGAAGACTGGAACTCTACATGTGAGATCTTGGGGAGATGAAGAATGGTCCCACAGCACCACTTGCTGAGTTCTGGCCAGGAAAGAGTGGAACCATTCAGGAATGAAGCCGCCTACCTCAGCACAGTCCCGCAAGCAAGTCACCAACACCTCGTGGTCAACTGTGTCAAAAGCAGCTGACATCTAACAAAACCAGCAGAGTAGACCTGGTCTATCTCATGACAGAGGTCGTCTACCAAGTCCACAAGTTCAGTCTCAGTGCCATAATCCAGTCGAAATGCAGACTGCGACGGGTCCAGAAAACTGATGCGGTCCAAATGCACCTGAAGCTGCTGAGCCACCACCCGTTCAATAACCTTCCCTAAAAAGGGAAGGTTAGAGACAGGCCGATAGCTGGCCAGGTAGTCAATGTCAAGAGATGGTTTCTTGAGCAGAGGCTGCACCACAGCCTCCTTAAGGCACTCCGGCACTCTGCCCTCCTGAAAGGAAGCACTGTCTACTCCCACCAGCAACAGCCCCAGTGTCTCCCAGCTGGCCTTAACCAGTTCACAAGATCTGGCTCTAACTGCCCCCCCCCCCCCAAGCACAGAGTCCAGGGTAAGGAAGATGAGGGTATATGCACTCAAGGACATGGGACAGATCCACAGCATAATATCCATGGTATAGACTCTCCTCTTTCTGAACACTCCCCTTAGACACCTCCATCCCAACTTCTATGCAGCCCCTGGAGCTTGTAGCAATTTTCAAAGTGGTCCCTTGGAGGGAACCTTTTCCCTACCCCTTCTTTAGGTGATGATGAGCATACAAAAAGAAAGGCTTGACACCCAGCTTGCTGAAGTTAGTGGAAGTTCAAGGATCCTTGGGCCAGGCTGTAAAAGGTTGGTGTCATGGCTGGAGTTTGGAGGGGGCCCCACCCAGACTCACTTTAGCCCTGGCTGCCTCCCCGTCCCCTCACTAGTCCAGACACTCTCTTTCAGTGCTACTGATGCTGTCATTTCCCTCTTCGATGTATCATTGCAGCTTCCATGTATCATTGCAGCATTAGGGCTAATGCTGCCTGCCCAGCAGGGGGAGCACTTTCTTCTACTTCCGGCCTCTGATCACAGGAAGAGGGCTCAGGCAGGTTCTCAGCCCCATGTGTGGGTATGGGGGTTATGGAACCCGGCTCAGTCCCTGTTGGTTCGCCAGAGTTCTGATCCCATGGTTGGGTATAGAGGGGGAAGACAGATTCTGTATCTCTCTGCCCCATAGCTTGGTATGGGGCAGCTTCATTATGGTGAGCAGATGGAAGTGTCCATCTCACACACATACCCATAGCCAGTCATAGGGCAAATGTTCTGTGGAGTTGATAGGGGATAGGGCTCTATCTCCAAGGCTGGTTATTGGGGGAGGGAGGAACACTAGGCTCTGTCCTCTGTCAGCTACCCGAAGTACCAGACCCATAGCTGGCTATGCCAAGCAGGGGAGATCACTGGATTCTGTCTCTCAACATTTCCCCCATCCCACCCCTTTTCTGGTTTGCCTTGCAGAAGGCACCCTGCTTGGCTCTGTTTGTGTGCAGGCCAGATCCCTGCCTCCACTGAGCCTCCCAAGAGAAGATGAAGAGTTGGGAGAATGGATGTAGAGGGGGCGGGGGTGTCTGAATGCAGCGGGGGGGGGGGGGGGGGAGCTGCACCTAGTTTGTCTCCCAATGCACCAGAAGTTCTAATGACTGGCTATGGCTAAGCTGGTGTCCCTTAAGGCATCCCACCTTTCCAGAAAATGTTGAGACAAGGTGGTCTGCAACAGGAGAGACTCTTACTAAAAATCCATGTTTCAGGACTGAAGCCAATTCCAATGTGCCCCCCCCCCAAAAAAATATGGATGTTACATAGTTTTACCTCTTATTGGAAGCTCTGCAGAGGAGTTTTAAATAGCACAGCTGGGCAAGGTTCCCATGCCCAACATCTTATCATCAAGAGCCACAAGATATTTTGTCAGCTTCTCTCTATGCCTGGAATGGGGCAGTGTTTGTACTCCTGACCTCCCTATGTAAGAGGGACAAGGGGTTCTTAGTGTCATGTGTCCAAATCACACTGTAGCCCTGAAAGTTTGAGGATGTATAGTTTAACTTATGCAGTATTTTGAGGTCTAACTGACCCCAAAGCCCTACCAAAAAAAAATGTTTTGTTAGTCTTTTTAAAAAAACAACAACAAACAACAACTTGTTCCTCTTCAAATAAATGTGTTTGCAAACAAGGAAGAAGTCAAGCTTTCTGCATTCATTTCATCATCCTACAGGCTGTAGTTTTTGAGCTGGAAAAAACAATAACTACAAATATATTGGGGTCATATTTCAATAGGCAAGCATGTGTCAGTTTCTTAAAATGTTAGTCTCTGAAAATATAGTATATACATACACACACACACACACACACACACACACACACACACACACCGGTTCATCCCATATGGTTTTGATCATTGAGCCACAACTCCTAAACTGCTCTATTAATATATTATTTCAATATTAAATAAAACACACTGAACCCAACACGCCTGCTTAGTCAACCTTCTTCCATATGATAGAAAAAGTACACTTAGTTTAAAGATTTACAGTGCTTTACAAAGGAACCCTAGATGATTATTAAAGGGGTAGAAGCTCAGCTCATTTTTCTGTTAATGGGTTGGTTGAGAACCAAGCCTGGTTTAAGTTCATTATTCTGAAATAATCATGAAATAGTTTTTGTGGATAAATTCCAGCCCATACTCCATAAATTCTGAACTCCTTGGGATCTAAACCATTCCTTCTTGAGTGTTTGGGAGGGCTTAGCATTGATGTATAATAAAATAAATAATAATAATAATAATAATAATAATAATAAATAATCAATCATCAATCATCATCATCATCAATAATAATAAATGTCAGTTGTTTGTGATCTTTACCTAAATATTCTCTAGGGTTTCTTTTTAACTTTTGGTATGTGATTTGCTGCATCAATCACATGATCCTATTTCTGCATCTTTATTGTAAGGAAAGCATATAGTAAATAACACACATTCAGGATGGGGGGCTTGGGGGTTTTGTTTTGTTTTTTGACAAATCATCTTTCAGGATTCACAAAAAATGTACAGGAATCCACGAAGATTAATGAAAAAACAAAAGCAAGACTTAAAAATAAAATAAAATTAAAAAACGACAGCATAGCAATATGCCACAGTTCTTCAGGAGGGAAAATGTCCATAAATTACTCTTTTTTTTTTGCAAAACAGGGTGCAGTTACTGTGGTTTTACACCTAAGTCAGAAGCTGAATCCCAGCTTTTAACCTGTGTGAACAGTAAAATTCCAATCTGCTATATCGCTGTGAGCTCCACTAAAACGTAAATTTTCTATTTAGAGAATCTCAGAAGCTGTGATACAGGTTGGTGAGAGATAAGTTAGTGACATGAATGAGCTCTGGGAAAGCGGGAATTCTTCCAAACAAGCTGATTCGTCTCCTTTTCAGTTACAAACCAAGACAAGGAAGCTGTAAACAGTAACGCCACAAAAAGGGAAAGTCTGAATACAAAGTGATCATTTTAGGGAGGTGTTTGCATTGAAGAGTTTCCCTTTCTTAGACATGTGCCTTCCTATGATCTGGTCATTTTGAACAGGCTATGTCTCCAAGGGGCAGCGGATTCAACAGATCTCATACCGATGGCTTTCCAGTGAGGATAATTGCAAGCAGACACTGTTTACAACATTCTTAGCAGTGGCGTGTGATGGGGGAAAGCCACCCAAAGGTCTTGAGGAGGGCAGTGTACTAAGCAAACGGCCTGCCCTAATATATGACCAAATGATCAAGCAACTAGCCCAAGATTTAAATGTGGGGGTGGCGATGAATACACCCCCCTTGGGCTGGGAACTTATTGAACAGTTAGAGCCAGTGGACAGAGTTTACAGTTTAGTGTTGGGAGCTGGAGGGAGGCGATTTCATTTGTCTCTTTATTAAAAATAAGCCATCCATCTCACCTGTCCCGTGCATGCCTGCCCCAGACGTTTTAATGCCTTTCCCACTCCTAGGCAATGGAGTGTACAGAACATACCATAGTTACAGGATGGCTTGCCTGCTTGAGGAAAGAGTAGCTGTCACTAAGCATCTTGACCAGCGGCTGCTACCCCATCCTCATAGATGCTGTCCTGCATGTATCTGCCCTCGGTCCCTCCCCACTCCTGACAGAGAAAAAATGGCAGAAGGGTCTCTAACCTAGCACAAGGCAGCCAGAGGAATAAGCAAGAAAGTTATATCATAAAAGAAAAGGGACTCTACAGCACCCAATACATCTAATCACACCCAGGAGCCCTACAGCATTCAAGAACTCCGTTATTAAAGAGACCCGGGCTTTCACAGCAGCTAGGAATCCTATAACGTCCACGGACCATCCAATAACGAGGGACTGTATAACCAAAGGGATCCTGTGGCTCTACACCTAGGGACCCTATAGCACTCAGGAACCCTATAGCAACCAGACACACCGTTACTAAAGGGATCCCATAAGACTCAGAGAATCTATAACAGTAGGGATACTATACCATCCAGGAAATATAGCAACCAGGGTTTCCATGAGATACAGGAGGAGCCTTATAGCATCCAGGGACTTTATTACTAAAGGGATCCCATAGGACACAGTGATTCCAGAGCACTAATGGATCATAGAGCATTCCTGGGCTCTATAGCAATCAGGGTCTCTGTAACTAAACGGATTCGGGAGCTTTCAGGGATCCTATAGCAACTAGGTACAAGTACACCATAGCACCAAGGAACTCTGCAGTTATCAGATTCTCTATAACAAAGGGGATCCTATAGACCATGGGATCCCATAGCACCGAGGGCCCTTATACAATCCAGAGACTAACCAACACCAGGAACCCTATAGCAGTCAGGAACTCACAGTAGCCAGGGTCTTTCTAATCGAAGGAACTTTATAAGACTTGAAGATCCTATAGCACCTAGAGACCCTTTGAAACCCTATAGTAACTAAGGTCTCTCTGATCAAAGGTCTCCTATAGGGCTTAGGGATCATATAGCACTTAGGGACCTCATACAATCCAGATCCCTTCCACACTCAGAGAACATAACCAGAGGGATCCTACTAGCACTCAAGAGCCGTAGAGTTCCCAGCATCTCCCTAACCACAGGGATCTTATGGGACCCCAGGATGCTAGAGCCCCTCCAGCCTCCCGGAAGCCCATAGCAGCCAGCGGGACCCCCGAGCGAAGCGGGCACTTACCGGACTGTACTGGTGGAAGCCGCCGCGCCTCCGTCTCTCGCGGGTGGTCCCCTCTCCCCCTTCTCCCCAAAGCCAGCGGCGAGGGGAGACGCGACCCTCACCACCCAGCGCTCCCTTGCGCACCCCTCCAGGGATGGATCAGCCTGTGCTGGTAAGGGCGCCGGGGGGAGAGAGGCGCACACGGCGGCTCCGCCGCCCGCCAGTCCCCCTAGAACCGAGGGGAGCCCACAAGGGAGAGAGACTTTGAGTCTCCGAGCCGGGGCTGCCTGAGCTGCCGCTGCCGCTGCTGTCCGCAGCCAACCTGGTGCTGAAATGATCCCCTTCCCCGGCACAGCCCTTGTAGCGTAAACCAGTGGCCATGGCAACTCGGCGTCACACAATTTAAGGTGGTGCTGCGGTATCGGCAACCGTGGAGGGAAGCAGGAGGGAGCTGACTGGACGGCAGGGGGCGAAGGGGGGTCAGGTGGACAAAGCCACCCCTTGCTCTCCCAGCCTGAGTTCAGATCAAGAGTTCCTGTCCCGGCTCCTTAGGACACAGGGGAACCCCAGCACGAAGGACCGATACTTCCCCTTCCTTGCCAGCCCCATTGATGCTGGGTTATTCCTCTCTTCCTGAAACATCTCCTCCCCTCCCCCGCAGGAGAAGCCAACATAGGGCTCCAAAGCCCTCTACCTCCTACCGTAAAAAGATCGCTCCCTTCTCTTTGCCTTTTTTTGTGTTTGTGGTATTGCTCCCTAATTCCCTTGTCTGCCCCCAGGGGTTACTCCTCTTAGTCAAATTCTGCTTTGCTTTCCCCAAACCAACAGCTACAGAACTCCACAATCTCGCCTCTCCCATCCCTTGTTTCCATTCGCTCTTTAAAACCAATGTTTTATTTCATAATCCAAGGACTCAACGCAGGGTTTGTGTGTTTCCCACTCAGAGGATCTGGCCCAGTAACAGAGAGCAAAGCTTAAGGAGGAAGGAAGTTGGGGGGGAAAAACATGAATGAAAAACACTCAGTCCTGCAGTCAAAATCCCCCCTGGAGTCCAAGAATAAAGGTGGACTGTGGAGGCTGGAGGAGATTCTCAGCCTCATTGTGACACAGGGATTTTCATCCCCAAATTGCGAGATAGTTTTTTACCGGGGTTTGCTAAACCAGGTAAAGGTCTTCCTAGTCATAAAAGGCTAGAACGTATTTTTGTTGTTGTTGTTAAGTTGTAAGTATTCAATTTCTAGGCTGATCCAGAAAAGATGATTAAGCTGGTTGGAGAAAGCTGCGAACAGCAAAATGCTGTTTGATATTATTTATTTATTTATTTATTTATTTAAATCATCTTTGAGCAGCTTCCCCCCAAAAGGCAGAAAGAGATAAAAAGGGAACTCCAGAGTGAGCAAGTTTTAACTATGTGTGCTGAGGAGGGGAGGGGAGGAGGGGTTGTTGAACTCCCCTGCCTGTAGATCCTGCTCTTTGTCATGACCACACCTCCTTTCTGAATGTCATGACATCACAATACTAGGAAAGAGGCATAGTCACACCAGAAAGAGGTAGGACAAAGTGGTTCTCCCACCCCTTACCCCCCCACCTGAACTTAATTAAGACTGTTATCCAAGATGGCCAGCACAACCTTGTGCACATAGTGAACTTATTGGTTCCCAAGCTTTTTACCTCTGTGACCCAATGTTTAGATTTAAATATAATCCTACAACCCCAGAGAGCAACAAACACATTCAGCATATGCCAGATATTCATGGGAATAACAATCCCATTTGCAGATGGTGCCACCCCACTTTTTGGGCATCTCGGCTCTAAACCTTACTTGCCAAAACCTAGAAGTGAATTACATGAGATGGATCACCTCATAATCACCCTTGCAGAGATCCAAACCCACTTACTCCAGAGTAACCCCACTGAAGCCTACAACGATTATTTTGGAGTAAGTGGATTGTAGATTGTGACCCCTGTTTCTGCTGTGAAACATCTGGTCATTGCCAGAGACTGGATACTAGGGGCACCTGGGCCATTAGTCCAGCTCAGTGTGTCAGTTCTCATGGTCTTTTTGTGTGTATTACAGTAGCATTTAGAATTCCCAACCAATGCTGACGTCCTAATGCAGTAATCACTGCATATGCACATAGTAAAATATGATCCATGCCCCCAAAGAATTAACAATCCAAACAATTGATGCACGCAAAGGGAAGGGAGCAGAAACATCACTATCCCAGTTTAAAGAGGAAACTGAAATATAGTGAGTTTAAGTGACATAACCAAGGTCACACAAGAGGTCTGCAGCAGAGCCAGGAGTTGAATTAATTCACATTTCCTGAGTTCAAGATCAGTGGCTTAACCACAGATGAGGTGTGAACTTCCTGTGTTACTGTCAGAATCAGAAAACATTTTCTCTTTGCTCAGATGGATATTGCTTCACATCATGGAAGTGTGCCCTATGCACATGTGTGTGTTGGGGTGGAGGAGGCACAATATTCCCCTTAATGCATGATGTGTGACTTGACAGTTTCAGTTGTAAACGATGGTTCAGTTTTCAGTTGTTAATACTCACTCTTCCAGATATGAGCTTTTAAAGATTATTCTCTTTGATTAATCACTTAATTGACTTGATGAAATAAAATCTACACTGAATGAGGTTTACAATCTTTGTGCTTTGTAAGTAAACCATCTGTATTTGCTTTCATAATCTTAAATCCCTTTCTTTTGTTGCTGTACATCTGCTTAGTTTGCTTGTTGAACGAAGTAGGCAATCAAAATGAAATGTATTTATTTATTTTTAAAATGTAATAATCTTTATTTATTTATTTAATATATTTATAACCCATACAAAATAGATCAGTCATGATTGCTTTTGAAAATCAGGTAGCTTTAGTAGTACAATGATTCATACCAATGGGCAGACTCAGAAGAATGGGTTATATCAATATTTTAAACTATGCTTTACCATACCTGATTAAGAAAAGCTGTGAGATATATAATAAGGTCACATATGCATTAGTAGCCCCACTATCTGCTCATTGGCTGGCTCACAGACAGAGTACAGTACTACAGTCATGATTTTCATCCTATGTCTCATCAACAGCAGAGTCCATTGCATTGAAATCTGGCACACGTTAATCATAAAACTCCCCAACCAACTGCTTCCCATTGACATCCTAGAATACTAAATCAGTATCTCTTTCCCCTTAAGAAGCAGCGTTGCTCATACAGTCATTCATTCTGCATCATTCTACTGTGATTTTACAATATATTTCAGCAATGTGCTTCTATAGATCCCCAGCTACAGCAAATAAACAAAGACTACAATACTCAGACTCTCTACTCTGGAGTAGAGCCTTGACTTCCATGGGACTGTTCCAGAGAAAGTGGTTTAAGGACTGTGGCTAAAAAGGACCTTTTTGCCCCTCTGAAAGCAGATTAGTGGTGAGGAGTTTTAAAACTTTCAAATACCTCACAACTGAAATTGAATGCAATTTTCAATTTTAATAGCTCTGTTTTCCAACAGATCGGTTCTGCAGTTGCTGGTTGGGTAAACATTAGCTGGGATCAAAGTGAATTGCTCTAAATAAACAAAACTTTTCCATACAAATAAATGCCACCACTATTATTCCACAAGTACCTCTCCTCAGAATGCAGCTTGCTACCTGTAGCTCCCACGGTTGACTTAAATAGTCATCAAGCAATTAATCAGGCAGATTAATTAGTGAATGCCTCTCTTGCATGTTGTAAGTAAAGCAGTGCTAAATAAGGGATAACCATTATTACTTTATTTATATATTTATGAATTCATTTATTAGAAGGCAGTGGTTAAAAATGTGGGGTGGGATTTCTTTTCTATAAAGGACAAGGACAATTATCTTGCCATTGTGGGAGACCTGTGTGTCTTGAAATGTGTCTTTGCCTACGGTTGCCATATATTCCCCCTTTTTAGAGGACACATGAGATATACATGTTGCAGGGCTGCTTTGGTTCCAATGCAGCCCTGTAACTTGTATTTCTCATAAAAGTGCCCACTAAAAAAGTGCATATATGGCAACCCTACTTTGCCTCTTTGTCTAAAGTAGGATGTTGATCCCATTTCCCCTGTTGATTTCAAATTCATTTGTAGTCAATCACCATCAATGGGGTTGGGGAGAGGGTAGGGAGCCCTTCACGCAAGGGGTAGGAATAGGAGCCACAAGAGCAAGTGCTTTTGCAGTAGCCTGGCTACCAATGATTGGAAGGCAGGCAGGTGAGGGGCAGCTGGCAGAGCTGAAGGAGTTGGGAGACAGCCTGGGGGTGTCTGAGTGGGCTGAGAACAGAGAGCTAGGAGGGGTTGTTTGAGGAAGTGGCGGGATGGGGAACTAGCTGGTCTGACTTAAAACCTGGGATCCCAGTAGACAGTGGCATAGCAAGGCTGTGGAGGCAGGCCTGGGCTCATGTTCTAATTAAGGTCCGTCCATGGGCAGAAGGGGCTCCCTGTGTTCTGGTTTCACCCTGACTCCCATTGGAGTGGCAGTAACCCCACCTGTAAGAATGTTTTAAGATTCTCTACCCGTCTTCTCCGAAAAGCAATTCTTAGCAGGGCCCATTGTAAGTGGCCCAAGTCCCTCTAGAAACATTTCAGAGTAGCAGAGGTGGAGTGCTGGCCATGCTCCCTCCCCCACTCACTCTGAAAATTTCCCAGCAGTAATCAGGGCGCTTTCAGAGGGCTCTCCTAGAGTCCAGGCCTAGGCTCAAGTGAGACCCTTGCTCCATGGTAGCTATGCCCCTGTTCGTTGTTCCTTGTGAATTGATGTCATAGAAAAGTAGCTCGTGTGCCCCAGTCGTCTGGATACCCCTTGTCAAGATTAGAGATTGTGATTGTCACGTTGGTCCCAAATGTAAAAGATGGAGACAAAGTAGCTCAGAGGATATCTTTTATTGGACCATATTCTGTTGGTGATAGTATGCAAGCTTTCAGGCTATACTGGGCCATTCTTCAGGCAAGTAAAAGAGTTTTTCTTGCCTGTGTGTCCTGAAACCTTGTATACTATCACCAACAGAAGTTGGTCCAATAAAAGATACCTCTCTATTTAAGCTTTCTAAGGGAAATAACTAAAGAGCAATATGACCCATCTTTGACATCACTGTGAACGAACCTACCGGGTGTAAGACTGGGAGCTATATTAAAAAGGGATAAAATATTTTAAAACAAACAAAGAAATTAGAAAAAAATCTCAGAAGGCACTTTATCATGGGAAACACTCCTATGTGCATTTGCTTTTAAATGAAGGTCTTAAAGACAAATTTCAGGACTTGGATCCCTTCCGCAATAGCATTAAGCATCCCACTGTAAATCGGTGTCTTGCAAAAGAAATGTTAGAACTTTCTTGTCTGAATTTCTGTCCCTTCCCCACACTTAAGCCTCATACTAGAAAAGCAATGTTTAATCTTACTTGTGCCCATGCCCCTTTAACTTCAGTGGGCATACTGATGGAGTATTTATTTAACACAGTTGAGCTCACTTCTTAGGGATTTTCTCAGGTACTCCTAATCATGTAATCGATGCCATAGATCAAATTAAAGCTGAGGAATTGTAGATTTACCATCAGTTGTAAAGACTCAATAAAAACAAAAGGGCTGTCCCTGACTTTCTAGAAGGAGTTATACACTTTAATCTCTCTGCAGTCTTCAAATGGTGCTGATCTATGTTTGGCAACTCCAAAATTTCAGTTGTTTGTGGCTTTACAAGCCAAGGATAGATATTAGACAAAGACCCTTTTTAAACGAGATGAACCTACACATGCCCACTCATGCCCACCCAGTGGACATGGGTGGATGTGTCTCATGTGAAAGCATGGGAGGGTGGGTGGGCGGCCACGCTCCTGCGAAACACGCACCTCCACCCATCGCCCTCGTACGGAGCAACTGGTGAAAAGGCAGGTTTCTCCATGCAGGGGCATGGGTGCGGATGGGTGGAGGGTGGTTGTGTGCCCATTTGCACACACCACACACCACCCCCACAGTGGCATAACCACAGACCGCTCCCCCCACCCCCAGCCCATTTTAAAAAGGCCAAAGTTGGAACATATACTAAAATTGTTGTTTTAAGAGAAAAGTTACAGCATTTGATGCAAATACACATTTTTTGCTCTAATCAAGTAGTCATTTACTATAACCCCAGTTTAGTCATCATTTGGCCTAGTAATTTCATGCTGAATAAGTTTCCCAAAGAAGTGACTAACTTTCCCTTCACCTCTTTGTATGGATGCACAGTTCAAAGGCTGAAATATACTTGTTATGATAACCGTGTTTCCCAAACTTTTAGTCTGTGTGATCCCATTTTAAGATTCAAATAATCCCAGAAGCCCAGGCACAACAAAGACAAGCAGGGTATATAAAACACCAATCAGGATCAAGATCTCAACCAGAGATTAATCAACTCCTGCAGGAATCCCAGTCCATGATTTGGGAACTTTGGATTTGAATGAACATAATTTGCTCTAGGGTGATCCCCTTGCTGATACAGCTCGTGCTGCACTGAAGATGGCCCTTAGATGGATCCAAGTTCAGTTTCCACTTTTCCCAAATTTCATATTAGTTTGGATGTGGGGATGTGGTTTGAACAAATACAGAGATAAGCCCCAATTGTCAAGCTCAGGGCCTGATCCAAATTTCTTCAGGGATCCTGCGTATTCAAATCTAAGTGTCATCATGGGTCTCTTTCTGCATTATACATAATCAGAGGAGAAGGAAATAACTGATCCTATTTACCTTCCAATACAGGAGAACATTTGGCTTCAACAGCTCCACGGCCCATATTCTGTTCCAAAGGTGGCTTTAGGAGAAAATATACTCATAGTCTCACTTCAAAGTATATACATAAATAATATATGTATTTAACCAACACAAGAAAAAAATAGTGCCGCTTCTGGTCTGCAGCTTTAGACATTTACTTTGCTACATCCCAGAATATACAGAGAAACAATCAAAGGTCTCTTCCTTTTCAGACTGCCCCAACAGTACCACCGGTTACCACATGTTCCGCTGCCACCACATTCTATAATCTCCTTGTTGCTACAATAGACCTTCTGTTGCTCAGAGCTCTGGAATTAAATTCCAAAGGAAATTTTCTCTGCTCGGGATCTGTTTTTCTAATTAGCTGGTACTGCACAACATCCAGGTATCACTAAGGAACTATTTATGGACAGTGGATAATTTAGGATGGATATTGCTCTTTCTGGGTGTGTTAACAACTGGATTTAGTGGTTCCATAGTCTGTCTCAATGGTGGCTGGCAGACTTTTAGGTTGTTGGGGCTACATTTGGGGCACCAGGGGCCAGGCTAACATTAAAATTTCACATTTTACTATGGAATACACAATGAATAAAAAAACACAGTGAAGGCAGGTCTAAAAAAAACCTACACAATGTTGGTAGCATGCAATAGTGAGGAAAACGAAAAGCTCTGTGAGAAAATAAAAAATGGGAAATGCTCCTGTAGGTCAGAAGCTAGAAAAGAAAATTGGCAGGTCGAGGATTTGAGTCAGTTTGAGATAAGGGAATCTTATATATGTGCAATTTATTTCACATTTAAAATAAGAATCCACACAGGAGAGAAAACTGCATATGCCACGAGTGCAAGGAAAGCTTAGGAAAAACCGGGGCACCCACATAACAGCACTGAGCAACTACTGCGAACTACTGCATATCTGCCAAAAGTGGCAGGCATGCTGGGGAACTTTTGCTCATGGTTAGTACAGTTCCCAATATTGCAGCGGTGAGACTGGACTCAGGCCAGCAGTGGTTGGGGGCCCTTAGAAGGGTTGACACCCCCTTGGCAGTGGCCACCCCTAGCTTGTCTTCATTTCTAACCTGGTTTAACAGGAAGCCCTCTGCACACCCCAAATGTCCCAAGGTCCCCATGAGTCTAGAGGTTCCAGCTTCAGCACAACCCCCAGAACTTCCCAAGTACAAGCCCCTCAGCAGACTCACAAGGTCTTCTAAAGTCTCTGCTATTTCCATGACTTGAAGGGGTCTTTGGCTCGCTCCAACTAGCATCACCGTTCTGTTCCCCTCCTGGCTCTTCTCAGGATCCTGCTTGCTAAACTCCATCTCCCTTCAGGCGCTCAGTTGTTCTTTATAATTAGGGGAGCCTCCGGCTTCCCCAACTGATATACACCACTTACTACCTAGCTCACTTGCCCTTTATGTTTGAGGGAAGCCCCTGGCTGCCCAACCAGCCCATGCTGACCTTTACACCGAGCCCTGCTTTACTAACCGGCCATTTGCGAGCAGCTCTTTGGTGTTTAAATGGCCCCCACACGGGGCCCACGTGGTGATCACACCAGCACTGATGCTGGCACTGTCAGCGGCAGCGTTTCAATCAACCGTGCTGCCTGTCAGCTGTGCTCACAGCGCCAGGTTAGCAGCAAGGCTCTCAATTACCCGCTGCTGCCTGGGCTGCCTGTAATTCCCTTTGACAGGCAAAGGTTTTTGGAAAAAGGGTCTAACAGTTACAACTCTTGTTCCTTTTATTCCTCTAAGCAGAAATAGCAGGAAAGAAATCCAGCAACCTGGATTTAGATCTTAAAAGCACATAATTCTAAAATGAATGGGAAATGAACCACGATCTTTCCCAACTCCACTCCCACATGAAATCTGGAGCCCTGCTCAGGCTCAAAGATTTAGCCCAAACCCAGCTTTCATTGAGACCAACCCAAGCTTTGTCTTGATGCAACCAGCATGTTCAAATCAAATCAAGTTTATTGTGCATAGCCATTGGCCATAGCAACAGATTAAACATACAGTAAGGACGTAAGTTAAGACACTTGAAGTGTAAATTAAAAACTGTGATATAGAAGCAAGGTAAAAAATTCCAACAACAAGCTAAATGTATAACTGTTGGGATCAATCATCGTAAAATAAAAGAAAGGTACTATCTAGATAAGACATAACGTATAAAATTAGACAATGCTTGGTTGAGAAATACATAAGGGAAAAGCTGAACTTAAATAGGGGAAGGAGGCAGCGGCGGCGGCTTCATGAGGGGAAGGAGGCAGCCGTGGCGGCTCCATAAGCGGCTGTGGAGGAAACCGGAAGTGAAGAGAGGACTTCCGGCCACCATGTGCAAGGGGAATGCAGCAGCAGTGTTCTGACAGCAGCAGCCATGCGGGTCTTTGGACACGTGCTTATGTAAAGACTGCTGCAACCAACCTGATTGTAACCAAGCCAAGCACACGCACCTGAGACTTCGCATCCGTCTGAAAGTTTGTTTGTCTTCTCCCCTGTCTTTCCCACTGTCCCCTCTCCCTGTCTACCTTGTCTTTTAGATTGTAAGCCACAGGCAGGGACCGCATCTATTTCTATGTTCTGTACAGCGCCAGGCACATGGCTGGTGCTATATAAATGTTTATAATAATATAATAATAAAATACAGGGGCCCAAGGGCCTAAGCCCCCAAGAGGGTTTGAAGGCCAAGAACCTTTCCCTTCCCTGGAAAGCATCTATTCAAAAGGACATTAAAGCAAGTGTGATATCGAGGTTATTGTCCACCAATAAATATCTCACCAACTCCTGTGGTGATCTGCTAGGGAGTCTATCGATATACTTAGCCAGCCAAAAGGTCCTTGGAGCATCATAAAGGCGACAGTCACAAAAAATGTGTTCAACAGATTCGGACGATTGACTGCCATAGGGGCAAAGCCTTTGGTGAAAAGGCAATCCACCGTATCTCCCCTCCAACATATGGGAAGGTAAGGCATTACATCTGGCCCAGAGAAACAAAGACATTTTCCTGAAGGAGCAATTAAAAAGAAGGTAATTGGCTGGCTCCCCTGGATTAAGTCTCAGATCATGATAATGGGCCAGGGACCTACAGGTGAGATGGTGGCAAAGTCCTCCTGTCTACTGGAGTCAAGAAGTCTGCCATGAATCTCAGCCCTGGCAGGCCCCAAATCCTTAGACATCAGGTCAGATGGAGAAAAACCCAGGGAGCGAATTTTGGTCACGACCCTCTCACTCCAGACGCTCACGTATGGGTCCTCTCGCAGATGGAAAAAGAGGCCAACATTCACATTAAGGGCCCGGTTAAGGCGAAGCCATAAAACAGAGGCTTGCTTCCAGGAAACAGGGCTCCAAGGTGGCTGACCAGCATGTTCTGAGTCCAGGAAGGATCCAGGGATTGTAGTTAATCACAAACTGAACTGTGAAAGCAATGTGAGACAGCTGCAAAAAAGGCTAATGCCATTTTAGGCTGCATTAACAGAAATACTGTATCCCAGCCAGTGGAGGAAATAATTCTACTCTATTCACTACTTGTCAGGCCTCAACTGAAGTATTGTGTCCAGTTTGGGATTTCTCATTTTCAGAAGGCTATTGACAAATTGAAATTGGAGTTGATTCAGATAAGAGGGCAACAAGTCTTATGAGGAAAGTTTGAAGGAACTAGGTATATTTAGCCTAGCAAAAGGAAGATTAAGGGGAGCTATGATAGCAGCCATTTTCCAATATCGGAAGGGTTGCCACAAAGAAGATGACAAAGATGTTCTGCGTCACTACAGAGGGCAGGATTAGAAATAATGGACTCAAGTTACAGGAAAAAAATAGATTTTGGTTAAATATCAGAAAAACTTCCAAACAGTAAGAGCTGTGCGGCAATGGTGCCAAGTCACCTAGAGAGGTTGTAGGCTCTCTGTTACTGCAGGTTTTCAAAAAGAGGCTTGACAGATATCTCTTGGGGATGTTGCAGATGTAGTCATTCCGCATCCAAGCAAGGGATTGGATTAGATGACGGTTAACATCCCTTCCAACTCTGTGATTCTATTACTTAGGCCACATTCAAATGAGCCTTTTCTCCCAAGTTAAACTGCTTCCTTCGCATTTTATTTCTTATGTAAAGTAATTAGCTCCCAAGATCCTGCCCAAGCAGGCTGTTAATCACCTGCATCTGTCAAAATGAAAGCTGAGGTTTAACAATGGAGCTAAGTTGCTCAGGTGCATTACTTGACATGTATGAAGGATCTTAAGCCCCTCCAGCACATTGTTGATAACATACTGGGGCACCAGGAGACATGGAAAGCATCTCCCTTAGTTCCCATTGTAGCTTTCACTCACTGAAAAGGCTTTCAATGGCTAGAAAGGCAGAGAGGAAATACCTGCCAAACCCTGCCCTGCTTACAGTGAAAGCACCCCGCTAAAAGTCACATGATTGTTAGCAGCTCATAAGGGGCAATGCGCAGCAGGATTCAATGCATGGGAGGTAGATTTAGCAGCATGTTTGAAGAGTGATTAAGACTGCTTGCACATGAGAGGGTGGGTGGGTGGACTTCTGGGAGTCAAGATAGTGGCAGGAGGCATCGTGGGAAACTCTGCTGGGAGGGGGGTAGTAATGCACCTGAGCCCATTTCTAGTGCAATTTCCTTCATGCAGTGCAGAACTCAAAATTCCAGCACTGTACTGTCTGTGTGGGGGAAATCGCGCTAAAAACGGGATACCCACCCCCATCCCCGCACACAAGCAGAGCTTCTCATGATGCCTCCTGCCACAATCTCTGCTTCTGGCAGTTCCCCTGCCCCCCGCTCTCCTGTGCAAGTGGTCTAAGGTTGATAAAGAGTAACATCTCTCTTGCAGGTAATTAAAGAGCCGTGATAAAAGACTCATTTGAATGTGGCTTTAGACTCCCACATTGGGAACCAGGCCCAGCCTGAGACTGAGGGGCCTGACTTACACCCAAGCCCAACAAGACTAGTCAGATCCCAACAATTCTCTGTCTACAGGGCTCTAATGAAATCCATGCACAATTAATGCTAGTCAGCTTGTGGAAAGATCCATCCTCTTCTCTCAACCCTTCAGAAAAGTCTAGCCAGGTGTAACTCTTTTCTTTCTTTTCTCTTTTTTTTCTCTTCTCTTTTTTTTCTTTTCATATCTTCCTACTTAGGGGAAAGAGTTCAAAAGGCACAAACAAAGGGTATATAAAAATGTTATCATTTTAAACTTTCCCTCAGGAAATCATATTTGAATACCAATGTGACTTGCAACAATAAACATTTCAATTGGAAAGAGCTCCTTCCTTGTAAGAAAGGGGCAAGGTGCAGCTGAGGCCATTTGTGGACCGTTTTGCAGGTGTGGATAACATACATACTGTAAGGCAGTTTAGATGGTAGATGCATAAAGATTGGGCTTGAAAGGCAGCTTATATTGGTAGGATTTTGCAGGGAGAAAATGAATACAATATATTTTTATATAAAGCACTATTTCCATTTTGTCCAACCGGAAAAGAATGTGGTTTTAAGTGAACAGATGTATGTGTTCAGGCAATTAGAGAGGGATACCCAACATGATTCTGAATTGAGCTGAAACACATAGGGGAAAAAAAAACTAGGGCTGAAACAAGCAGCAAAAGTTTTACTAGTGAGTAATTTTACCATCTCAGGAACCGGGATCAAATTCCCGACCATTTCCTGATATCAATACGATTTGTTGATTCTCACAATACCAACTTTCCATTTATCATTTACCATGTACCGCATAGCATTCATTTACTGCTTACCACCTTGCCAAGTGTACTGTTTTACTTCTGGGTTTCTGTCCATTGATTCCACATTTCTGAGTTAATCACTGTGCGAATGCCCCCCTTAGCTCCGCCGCCTGCCCAAACACAGCTTAAAAAAAGCAGTGCCTCCAATCAGAATTGTTGTTGGATGTTGTTCCCCTTGCTTTGTCCAATCTTCAACTGGATTGTAGATTTTAGGGGTATGCAGTAGGCACATCACTGGTTTCCGCTTTTGTTATCATTTACGGAAAAAAACTTTCATTTTCAGGGGTTTTCATAAAGAAAACATTCATTTGGGGTTTTTTTCAAGAGTTTTTGTTTAGTTTTATTTATTAAAATAATAAACATTTAAAAATCACTGTGCATTCTGCACACTGTGGTCATTCTGCGCATGCACAGCTCACATCCAAAATAGCTATGGCAGCATCAGTGACATTTTTTTAAAAAGGCAGCCAGTCTGTGCATGTGCAGACTAGCTGCCCTTTTCCAAAATGGTACTGATGTTGCCAGTGCCATTTTTGGAAAGGGAGCACATGTGCAGAATGGTCTGTCAGCCATCTGTGCATGTGCAGTGATTTTTTACACTTTATTTTATTTTTCATTTTTTTAAAAACAAAACAAAAACACTACACGTGCTCAAAATAGCCACAGGACCATTCTATGCATGCGCACCCTTTCCCAAACTGCTGCCAACAGCATCAGAACTATTCCGGAAAAGGGCAACCACTCTACACATGTGCAGACTGGCTGCCCTTTTTCAAAAGGGCTGTGCATGTGCAGAATGGCCCTAGCAGCCAGTTTGTAGGGATGGGGGAACGCGGATTGGAAGTTCAGTGTTCAGCCTGAACTCAGCCTGTTCGGATGACCGAAGACGAACACGAACACGAACATATCGAACTGAACCGAACACCGAACGGCGAAATGGCCGAACACTTCGGTCAGTTCGGATCGCATTCGGTTGAGTTCGGATGGCTAAAAAAAACATGGTCTACTGTCACTCTGTCAGGTCACTGGAAGGCCAAGCAGGGAGGGGGAACTGTCACTCTATCAGGTTGCTGGAAGGCCAAATGTAGCAGGGAGGGGGAAGGCATCTGACTCTGCTAGGAGCAGACTTCCAGGCACCAGGGGTGGAGGGTGGCGAGTGGCTTGGAGTAGCAGCCAGCCTGCCGAATCACCATCCCTTTTCGCCTCAGACCACTGGCTTGGCAGCCTGCGATTGGCCACGGGCTAGACTGCACGTAGACAATGGGGCTTGCGGTGAGGTGGGCGCAACAAGAAACAAAACTGATTGGCTCCCCCCTTCCCAATACCTTCTGAGCTAGTCACTGTTCCTGAGCAGCAGGCGTTTCAGAAGGCTCCTTCACCCAGCATTTTCCAGTTCCCCAATCCATTGTCATCCTCCTCCTATTTCACCCATCCAACCCATCTACCCCCATATTCTCATTTATTTAACTTAGCTTAGATAGATTTAGTTGTTATTTTTTGTTTTTATCCCTCCCTGTGTTCAATCTTCAATCTTCCTCCTTCCCTCCCCCCTCCATTGAATATTCCCTCCCCATTCCCTTCCCCTG
>QEPC01006795.1:389259-419080 GCA_003113815.1 Sphenodon punctatus | reverse complement strand
GATGTGGACAGGGAGGGAGTTCCAGGCATGGGGGGCAGCAAGTGAGAAGGGACGAAGGCGCTTAGGGGAACAGGGAAGGCATGGAAGGGTGAGAGAAGGGACAGAGAAGGAGCGAAGTGCACGGGCTGGAGTATGGAGGGTGATAAGTGCAGAGAGGTAGGGGGGAGCAAGGTTGTGAAGAACCAAGGGTTGGTGGCGAGGAGTGCGTTTCGCCAATTACATCTGGTGTGTCCGCTTCAGCCATATGTTTCAGATACCATCATCCATGCTTTCATTACCTTGAGATTGGACTATTGTAATGCACTCTACATGGGGCTACCCATGGTGATGGTCCAGAGACTGCAACTAGTGCAGAATGTGACAGATCATCTCCTTATGAGGTTGGGTCACCATGAGCACATTACACAGGTGCTCTGGACTCCACTGGCTGCCTATAGTCTTTTGGGCCCAATTCAAGGTGTTGGTGTTGACCTATAAAGCCCTACATGGCCTTGGCCTGACTTACCTATGGGATTACATCACTCTCTGTGCTCTGGAGCAACCCCTGCAGTCAGCCAGGAGCACCCTCCTCAAAGTCCCCCATGTGGCCTGGTAGGCCACTATGGAGAGGGCATTCTCAGTAGCCACACCTTGGCTGTGGAATTCCTTCCCAGAAGATGCTCAGATGGCCCCGGACCTCCCTTCCTTTCAGTGTATGACTAAGACCTGGCTGTTCTGCCAGGTGTTTGGAAGGGGAGATGGGGTTTAGAGTGGGGGATTGTGGGGGGAGGGAGATCTATTGTTTTTGCCTTCTATTTTATTGTGGTGTTTTAGCTTGCTGTTTCATTGCTTTTATATGTAAGCCACCCTGAACTGCCTGGAGCAGGAGGGGCAGGGTAAAATATTTTGTTTAATAATTAATCATTAATACTTAATCATTAATAAATCTATGACCTTACATAAATTTCATGGAAATTGTGAAACATGCAATCACTGTGAAAAAAATATGCCTTTACTTTACTCACATCTGGGCAGGGCTACAATTCCCATCAGCACCCATGCAGCAACCCAGGCAAGATACAGAGTTTCTACAGGCACAATGAGCAGTGCTGGAGTTAGGATGAAGTCTGCTCTTGGAGAAGTGAATGTCTGCTTAGGGCCTGGTGATGGATTAATCCTGCCCATGTCATTCAGAAAGAAAAGAGTTCAAACTGTCTAGCTGCTTGGGAGGATATGCATTTGGCAAATATACAACAGCATATTCCCATTTCCCACAGTACCTGGCAGACCCTCAGCAACCCTCCTTCACCTCTTTCTGGGGGTGGTTTTAGACAAGCACCTCCCACCCATTATACATGTTGCAGGGCACTCATAGGCCATTTTCACATGGACGCCTCCCACCCACCTCCACTCACAGGGCCTGTGGCAGCATCCATATGAAAAGGGCCATAGGGCACTACTGCAGCCCTGCAACATGTATAGTGGGTAGATGGTGGGTGGGTAGTAGGGATGGGCGAACAGAACCGAGTTCGTAAATTCAGTTTTGTTCGAAAATCGAGTTCGGTTTAGAAGTTCGTTCGGTTGACCGAACTATTTGAGTTAGGTCTGAACTCCAAACTTCCGAACAGAGTTAGGAAATTCAAACCCCATTGAACTAAATGGAATATTATCTTATAGGGATGGGTGAACAGAACCGAGTTCAGAAATTCGGTTCAGTTCAAAAATCGAGTTTGGTTCAGAAGTTCGGTTCGGAATTTTGGTTTGGTCAACCAAACTGGTCGAGTTTAGTCCGAACTCCGAACTTCCAAACCACGTTCGCCCATCCCTAGTGGGTAGTGGATGGGGAGGTGCTTGTCTAAAAGCACCCAGAGATTATACATCTTCAGAAGAAATCTGCAGATATTCCTAGCCAGGAGATGTTTGAGGAAACTTGGAACAGAGAAATGTTCAATTACTTTTATCTGCAAATGAAAGGAGAACTAAAGAGGAGAAAGAACTAGAGGCATGGGAGTCCTAATTTCCTGTATACTATTAGCAGTGTGTGTGTGTGTGTGTGTGTGTGTGTGTGTGTCACTTAGAACGACAGCAAGATCTATTGCAATGAACTTTTACAAAGTAAACAAAACATATGTGAAGGTCCTTGGATCAATATAAAAATGCAAATGATATCAGATGGAACAGTTTCTTGGATTTTTAATTGATGAACTAATTTTTGAACACAGCCAATGCATTTTGACACAAGTTGTCATCTTCAGGGATTATTTTATCAATATCCATGAACCTTGGATTATCATTACTACAAACAAACAAAGGGAAAAATTTAAAAAAACCATTATGTTGAGAAATCTGGTTGATAGCATGTTATTTGAAAATATTCAATCCCCACGTACATAATAATCTCCAATTGTATTTATAAGTAGGATGATTCCAATCTCTACTCTCCTGGTATCCCTAAAATATACAGATAATATTGTATTACAAAATACCTTTCAAAGAAGAACTTATAATAATTTTTATAAATAAAAAACTTTACTTATAATAAAGGAAAACTCACAAATAGAGTCAAAAGAAAGCTTTATTAGAAAAATAGAGGTCTATGTTTAGTATCTAATATCTATGCTGTTATATTGCATAGTACTTTTCAAAACAATTTTTTAAACTATTATGAATAAGGAAAACTCATTACTTACAGTAAAAAGAATTCATAAAGTCGAAGGAACCGCTTAAAGATCCAATGGGATCCTAAATATAGAGAAAAACTCTTTTTGAATTGTGTTAATCATCACTAATCAATGACATATTCAACTGAATTTAAAAAAAGCTTTATCTACAAGGTCAAATAAACTTACATACCATTGGTTTCTCAGGTCACATCCTCTCCCTTGACACAAGTAAAGCAGAAAAGCGAGCCTTTTCTAATCATCCAAGGACTTTCACATATATGTTTTGTTTACTTTGTAAAAGTTCATTGCAATAGATCTTGTTGCTGTTGTTTTGGGTTCATTTGGATCTAATTTTTGGTCTTTTTTTGCTGTTTTGCTTAGAACCTACAGCAGGGATGGAGACCCTGTGACTGATGACTGCTTTTTATTTCGCCCTTTTCAGTTCTTGGATCTGGCCAATGGATCCAATCCCTACTCTCAGGCACTGGAATAAATAAACAAGCTCAGGAGAAGATGAGGGCATTCAGTCAAAGCTAGAGGATGGATCTATGACATAGGCCATTTTTATACGGACGGCACCAACCCACACACACCCATGCACACACATCGGATGGGTGGGGGAGAGTCCGTGTAAACGTCCACGAGTGGGTGGGTGGGCGCGCGCTCCTGACCCACCCACCAATACCCACGGAGCAGCTGGTAAGGAGCCGGAAAGCCCTGTGGGTGGAGATGGGTGTCTAACACCCAAACTTCCATGTGAATGACAAACCAAAAACACACACGGGAAGGGTCCACTGAAACCACAGAGACGCGGCTAGAGAGGCCCCACAGGAGCCCGCAAGCAGACACACCCACCGGGAGAGATGTCCCATGCCTGGCTGGGAGCCCTTAAAGGAGAAACGGAAAAGGATACAGGTGCACCAGCTCCCAAAATGTCAGACAGAAAAACCACTGACAAAACCAAGGGAGCTATCCCCTCTGCACACAGGGCAGAGGGCGTAACACAGCTTCAGCTCCACCTGCAACCACAACCCAAGCCGCTACCACATGGTCCAGGGAGGAGAGCACCTCCGAGATCGAGGTAGGTGAGAGGGGAACCCACACAGACAGGGGAGGGTGGCCACAAGGGCTGTGGAAACAATGGGGAAAACCTGTTCACACAGCTGACGGTATCCCCCGATTCCCACAGGACAGCGACCACACCGAGGAGCAAAGCACCATCGGGGAGACAGTCGAGGAGAGTCTCTGTGGCAGTCAGGTAAGGCGGGGGGAACACTTGGAGGGGAAGGGGTGGGGCAGTCGACACCATGAGAAGCCACTGGGAAGCAGAGACACAACCGTTCACCCAAATGCATTCCCCCCACAGGAGACCTCATGCTCCACTGCCACAACAGCCACCAGGTGGGTCCCATGCCACACAGCTGGTGGTCCCCCCACATGCACAGCTCTAAAAGAGGAGCCCTGGTCCAGCACTCAGATCAGGGCATTCTTTCACATGTGGGGGGCCGAAAAGGTCCAGAACAACCTGGTGCAGAACTATAAGACCAAAAGGGTCTACGAAAGCATCACCCAGGAGATGCAGCGGTTGGGGTACAACAGGGATGTAATCCAGTGCATGCATCTGGCAAAGGATCTGAGGTCCGGATATAAACATATCAAGGACAACAATCTCTGGTCCGGCCGTGTGATGCACACACAGAAGTACCAGGAGGAAGTGGATCGGTTCCTCTGCATGGACAGGGACATCGTGGCCTCCCATATCCACGGCATCGCCTTCTCCAGGGGCAGGAAGAGGGCAAAGACAACACCTCCCTTCTCAATCCCACAGTGCAGGGGGAGCCCTTGGTCCCTTTGCGCAGCCAGCCAGGATGCGGGAGGTGATAACCCCATCCTAGAGGTGGGGGAGGCATCCCTGGAGATGGAGAGCACTGCAGGAACATCACCGTCTGCTTGCGCCCCCAGAACCCACATGGGCAGGCCCCACAGGGACAGGGGGTGCTCGTGGAGTGACCCAACCCCAGGGATGCCCACCAGGAGCTGGAGGGATACGATCCAGGTACGAGGGACACCGAGGGGATGGGGGGTCCTGGCCCATGGCATCCAGGGCCTCAACAGGGAGGAATAGGTGAACTGACCAACCGTTGCTCCCTCAAACAGCCCAAGGGGACATGGAGATGAGAGACGAGGTGGTCGTGGCCCTGCAGGAGGACGTGGAGGAGCTGGAGGCCATCCCACGGCCTAGCGTCCGGGATACAGATAGTAGGTTGACAACGACAAGGCAACGGTGGTGGGAGGTGCCTGGGTCACACTGAGGGGACAGGGGGTACATCCATGCCCCCGGGCCCTGAACAGAGAAGGACACACATGGGGCGGCTGATGGGCCAGCAAGGGAGGGGGTCCATGCACACAGGCAAGGGGCAGGAATAGCCACAGGAAAAGGTATGTGTAACCCTGCTAATCTAGACCATCCCTCCCGTACACAAACGAGCCTCCAGCTCCAGCTCATGTTGCAGTTGCCGGCAGTGCAGAGAGGAATCAGGAGATGCAGGCTCACAACTGACTGAGGAGGGAGTACTTAGGGAGGGAGGTGCTGGTGGAAACCAGAAGGTTGGCAGAAGTCCACCACACAGAACAAGCGAGAACCAGGGAGGTACTTCAGCGGGAGGGGGAAAGGGACTGGGCAATAATAAACGCCATCCTCACCTGGTCCCGCACCAAGCACCTGTAGGACAGGCGCCAGGCTGCCGACCTCCTACGCGAGCAGTGCCTGGAAAGGGGGGAGAGGGCCTGTGTCATGCCGGAATGAACCACTGAAAGAACCTTCAGCAGCATAGATGCCACACTGGAGGCTCTGAGGTGGCAACCCCAGCATGGTACAGGCACCCAAGCCATGGTAGGAGGGCCGTCAGCCCTAGAACAGTAAAGGACCCTCCAACAGATGCAGGTGCCCCTTCCCCAGGTCTTCTGTCAACCCTGGTTTCCCCAGCAGGTGCCTTACCCTGGTCTGGCCCACAGGGGTGCCCTCCTCCCCATGGGCCCAATACAACACCAAGGGTCTCCCCAGTTGGTTCCCGCCCCTCCCGGTCCCCTTGAGCAGCCCTCAACAACACCACACCACCTGGGCCATGAGCACGCCGACAACAACCCTGCACAGCAACCCCACCACCAGGCCCGGCCACCCCAAAGGAGCAGGTAAGAGCCTGTGTGGAGAGCTACCTGTAAAAGGGAAGTGGCCTGACTGGTACTCAGAGGCTATGGGCAAGAGGGAGGGTTAGCAAGGGAGCACAGCATGTTGCTAGGGACAAGGGTCATCCATGCGCTGGGGCACCAGCAAGTGCACACGAGTATGGGGGGGACAGTTAACCACAATGCTATGTAACCCTCACAGGTTAGAGATGCCCTGCTGTCCGTGAAGCAGCTGGTGGAGGCTGAAGTCCCAGGGTCTGCCAGCCGGCATCCAAAGAGGGCTGCGGCTGAGACGGGCCACGGAGAGCAGAACCCCGGTGGTGCAGCTAGAAGGAGACACGGGAGACCCCGCAAGACCTAAACCCCAACCCCTGTAAATATCCCCTAATCAAAATATCCTTGACCTATTATTATTATTATTATTATTATAATCATTTGTATAGCGCCAGGTGTGTAGCTGGCGCTTTACAGAATAATAAGATAGACGCGGTCCCTGCCTATGGCTTACAATCTAATAGACATGGAGGAGGGAGACAAGGAGAGGGGACGTAGGGAGAGACAAGGGATACCATATGATCATTAAGTCATTACAGAGGGGCAACCAGGTGGGGGGGGAGGAGACACATGAAAGTTGTACAGTCGACCCTCCATGGTGCTGCGCCTAAAAGTTGCATGCCTACAATAAAGCTGTACAGCTACAAAGGAAACCCCTGTGGTACAGCCCTGTAGGTTCTGCAATGGTCCCAGAGGCCATGGCGGTGGGTACAGTCTGAGCTACTCGCCCTGCCATTGACAGGCAGCACACTGTGTGACAAGTGGTATACAGCGCGGCGGGAAACATCGGTAGCAAGGGTGATACAATAGATTTATTGTGCACTGGTCAAACAAGCAATGGTACTGCAGGGTGTGTGTGTGTGTGTCATAACCTAGGGTTGGTACGCTGCCTGCATGATAGCTATGCACCTGGTAAGGGCCTGTCTTTTCTGCTCTGATATCCTCCAGAAGCCCCCCCTCCCAGACATGCTGGTACAGGGACACGAGATTGGCTCTGTGTGCGGAGGGCGAGTTGTCCAAGGCTGCCCCATCGGTCTCACATCGATTGTGAAGAACACAGGCTGCAAGTACAAGAATGGGGGTGTGCTGCAAGTCAAGATGGCTCCTGTTTAGCAGGAGGCGCCACCACATCCTGAGCTGGCCGAAGGTCCACTCCACAACACAACTCACGGATGCCAGGCGCTCGTTGAAGAGCACCTGCTGGGATGTGTGGGGAACAGGATAGGACTGCATGAGCCATGGGGTTAGTGGGTATGTGGGATCCCCGATAATGACAGGAGCCATGGAAACACCCTCAATGATCCAGAACATGTTGGGTGCGATCTCCCCATCGAACATCCTCACAAAGAAGGAGGATGAAAGCAGGATCCGGGCATCGTGGCTCCTCCCTGAGAGGCCCGTGTAAACATCGATGAAGAGGCATCTGTGGTCTACGACAGCCTGGAGGTTCACAGAGAATGCCTGCTTCCGATTCAGATGGTCGGTCTTGGCATTAGGGGGCCGGAATATGGGGATATGAGTACTATCAATCGCTCTATGCAGTGGGGGAAGCCCATAGACTCGAACCCCCTGATCACTACATCCGGGTCCCGTAGCTATATAACCTACTCCATGAGGAGTTCCACTATAAGGTCACAGACATCATGGAGCACCCTGTTAACGGTCGCAGCCTCCACACCGAACTTCTCTCCCATGTTCCTGCAGGAATCGGGTGTGGCTAGCCGCCACACTGCCATCGCCACCTGCATCCCTGGAGGCAGTGGGAAGCGCATGTTGTCATGTTACGTCGAAGGTGGTCTCACATAGGTGGGTCAGCAGGGAGAGGTTCATCCTGAAGTGATCGGTCTACTCGTCATCCGTCCAGGTCGCCAGCATGTTCTCCCACCAATCGTTGGTCCTTGATCGCGTCCAGTTCATCTGGCGCGTCGGTAGGGTCACATGGCAGCTGTAGAGGTTGACAGGACACCTGGGAAAGATGAGGCTGACGTGCTGAGTTGCTGCTACTCGTGCCACCAATTCGTGCCTGGTCCGCACCCTGTGCACCCAGCACAAGCTCGTCACATGTCTCAGGTTCGCCTAACTCTAAGTCCCCTGGGTTGCCTGGGTGGTGACAATGGGGCGGACGTTCTTGGTGGCCGCTCCTAGGCTGTGGAACTCCCTTCCGATGAAGGCCCACCTGGCCGTGGACCTCCCCTCTTTCCATAGACAGTGTAAGACCTGGCTGTTTCGCTGGGCCTTTGGAGAGGGAGACAGGTAGGGTGGGGTGGGTTTGAGAGGGGAAATCTGACCTTTTAGTTCTTTTTATCCTTTTAAATGTTTTTATTATATTTTATATGTGTTTTATTGATGCTTGTAAGCTACCACGAGCTTCTCTCAAGCAGGAGGGTGTGGAGTATAAAACTAGTAAAATAAATAAATAAATAAAACCTCTTGCGCCGTGCAACACTTGTGAACAATGGGGTAAATGGGCGGAGAAGTCAGCCATTTGCTCGAACACCTGGTCGAGGACCCAGAAGCAGGTGGCAAGAACCTGTAGTAGGGCTGCGTACCCACTCGAGATGTCAGCATCCGGCATAGCGATCCCACCACCGTGTTGGATCACCGTGCACCACTCAACCCACCAGTAGGGATGGGCGAATGCATTTCGGAAGTTTGGACCGAACTCAGTCTGTTCAGTCAACCGAACTGAACTTCTGAACCAAACTCGAATTTCAAACCAAACCGAACTGAACCAAATTTCCGAACTCTGTTCTGTTCGCCCATCCCTAGTGGCAACACAAACCCAAAAACCTGGTTTTGAATAGCCGAACTTGGTTCCGAAGTTTGGCATTCTACCGAACTTGGTCTATTCAGTCAACCAAACCGAACTTCTAAACCGAACTCAAATTTCAAACTGAACGAAACCGAATTTCCGAACTTGAATTTCAAACCAAACCGAAACGAAACAAATTTCTGAACTCCATTCTGTTCGCCCATCCCTACCCACTAGGTACCCTTGGCCCGTCCCTCAATCCAGCAATGCCCCCTGTGCACCTATACCCTGTCCTCGCTGGTCACCCTGTGTCACACCGACACTTCCACACCCCTCCACCAACTCTCAATATCCCACGCACGCCCCTACTGTCACCTCACACACCCTCCCTCTGCGTGCTCTCTCTCTCTCTCCCTCTCTCACGGTCCGCACTCCACTCTGATCAGCTCCACTACAACTCCACTCCACCCCACTCCACCCTCTCACACAGCACCACACCACTGTAGCTGTGCCACCCCCTACTTGTAGCCGCCTGGTCAGATGCTGTGCGTATGTATGTGGTTGTGTGGCTGGGTGCGGCTCACGCACCTGGTCTGGGTATCCCTGATCAGTTGCATGTGCTTGGGGCCATGCCAGTCTGTCACTCTAGTTCCGCTACTGTTTTTGTTGGTTGTTGCGTGCCATTGGTAAGGCCCGTTGAGCGCTGCCAGCACCACGAGAACCTGAGGACCCATTGCTCACCACCACTGAGGGGGGCATGCAGGGCTCCACTGGCCCCCCTAACACTGTACATGTAGTAGACTTGTGGGTCTCTGGGCAGCTGTGTCCCGTGCTGACAGGGCAGTGCTACCACAGCATCTCCGTATGCAGCCCCCAGTCCATGTCTCGCCTCCCTGTCTCCGTTCGGGCTGGAATGCGTCCGCCCTGTGTGTGGGGTGCATTTTCCCAGCACCTTGGAGCAGGACCGCTATCAGTTCAGCAAGGCCACACTGAGGTTAGCTGTCTGCCTAGCAACCATCCAGGAGCATTCCATTCCGTGCACTGTCTACATCAGTTGCTCCTGATCACCCTGCTATTCAGCAGACCATGTCGGGCCCTGTACCCGACCATGTAGCTGATGGCCAGGCTGGGAATGAGTGTCCGGTGTGTGCCACCATGCTCCTGGGAGCCCTCTGGCAAAGCAGCGATGTACAGATGTTGGTGAGCGACCCCCTTTCCGTTGGTGATGGCTTCAACCTTCTGTCACATTACATGTGGCTGTTGGGCCACCCCTTTGGTGGACTGGAATGCCAGCTGCGTGCACAGGAACTCGGATTCACGCCCCTCTGCCAAACGCATCCTGCACACCCGACCGCCGTAGTAGTACCCTGGGAAGCAAGGGAGCTCTCAGCTGCTTGCCAGGTGGCAAGTCATCGTGAGTTTGGTTTGGCCCTTCAGGCTGGTGGTCCCCATGTCACGACCAGCTATGCTGGTGTTCTCCTGCATGCCCATGGATTCGAGCTACCACACTCTGATTGCCCCACCTGCCTTGGTGAACTTGGTCTGCTGCCCCCTGATGTGGGAGGCCTGCTCTGTACCGGGACACCCACCCCACCAGAGATGTCTTCCCTGAGAGCCGTGCTGAGCCAAACCAATGTCAGAGCTGCTGCAGCGACGGGTCATCCCCTCCTGCCCCGCTTCCTGCTAGACGCCCATATGTGTGTGCATGGCTACTGTAGGAGCCTCTTCGCCTGGGAGGGCCTCGTTCATAGACTGTTGTTCCCAGGAAAGCCTGCAGGCACCCCTGACACCTTGTATCCTGCTTCTGCCATTGCATTGTCCCTATGCCCATGATGGACAGGACATTATGTATGCCCATGACCGTGTCCACATCTTGCGGATACATATCTCTGTTTGCCCTATATATTTCACATCCACATGCCTGCCATGGGACTTTTGGCCTCAACAGACTGTATGGGCCCCCTATATGATGTGTTGTTCCCCTCTCCCTCCCACTTGCTTGGCCTACCAGCCCGGTCATCAGAACCACTATGAACGGACACGTACGGTAGGGTTCCCCTGCCTGTGCTGCACTGGACCTAGTAGGTTTTCAATAAAAGCAATGCTGTGCAGGCTCTGTGTACTGTCACTCCTTACATGTGGGACCCTTCCACCACCACCTTCAGGGGCTGTGGCAGTTCACCTGTGTGTGGGCGATGGGCGTTCAGCCATGTGGTGGAGGGGACCTCTGACTGGTGTGGAGCCGGCCCATTAGTGAGCACAGGGTTCTTGGATGGCTCTGTAAGTTGGGTGGGGGGCATTGCCTGCATGTCCATCATGGCAGTGGGGGGGGGTGTGCTCCTGATGTGACCCTCCTGTCACATAAGGGTGTGTGTGCTCAAGGTGTTCCTTCTACCCACTGTGTGTGTTCAGTTGCCTCAGGGGATAGCTGTTCATTCCCCACTGTTCCTGTGGCCTCGCGAGGGCATCCTGTGGATGGTTGCTATTGTTCTGGGCTCTGGCAGCTTTCTGGTAGCTGCCCCCTTGTTTACAAGCTACCCATAATACCTCCCAAGCGCTCGGGTCCCCCCCCCCTTTGGACGGGTGTGTGTGCTTTCCGGAGCTTTGCCACTGTGTCTTCCAGTGTGCAGCTCGTGCTTCCTATTAGTCTATACACTATGCTGTTCCGCCCCCTGGGGTGAGTTGCCACGGGCTCCCCCTTTCATTTCCCCATTGCATACCCTGGCGAGCATGAATGGGCGACATGGAAACGGTTCTCCTGACAATAGATTTGGGTGGCTTGCGGGCCGCTTCCCACCTGCATGGCCACCCCTGATGGAGTGCCCTATGGGGCGTTGTCTGGGTGGCCCAGGGGGTGGGGTCCGGTGTGCTTTACCCGTGTTGTTGGTGCCTCCTCCTCCCCCCCCCTTGGTTGCTGGCTCCCCATTCGTATCTCTCGCTTCCTCCTTCCTTCTAGCCTCAGTTATAGTCTTCCTGACTGTCCTGCGCCTTGGGGAGATGGCAGAACAGCTCCAGAGGGTGGCATCAGAGCTCCAGAAGGGGGCCCGGGTGTACCAGGTGATCTGTGAGTTGCCCTGTTTCAGGTTGCCCCCTCCCACCTTTGGTGTGGGACTCCGTGGTTGCAGAGGTCTGTGGTCTGCTGTACTTGTGCCACCCCTCTCCCTCTCTCCTGTAGTGCAGGTGCTGATCAATGAGCGCACCAGGGAGCAAAGCAGGAGGAGGTGGTGCAACTCCTGCTCCATTTGCTGCAGTGGGTGCACCAACTGGACTGCAAGCAGGCGGCTCGCTGGTGCAGGGTGCGGGTCGCCAGCCCTACTGAGGCTAGAGCTCCTGGCCACCGTACCTGTCAGTTGGAGCTCCCAGCGAATATTGTGCTTTAGATCTTGTTATTAAAGGTTATTGTGTTGGTACCCTTTGTGGTTTTGTCCTCCTTCCCTATGGTGTATAATAATAAATTCTTTATTCGGCGTGACCAAGGTCATTGCCAAGATTGCACAAAACAATACATAATAGTCAGCTGGCAGCCAAAAATAGTAAAAAATACATAATAATACTAAACAATAAAACAATAAAATGCCACAAACATAATAGATCGAAGCTAAGCCAAAATATACCATGGTGGAGATTCCCACCAAGCATCAAAACGAACAACTGACATCCAAAATTGGGGCAGAATTTATGTTGGCCATACACAATATAAAACAATAATCATGATAGGTCAAAACTGGCCCAAAATGTACCAAGGCAAAGATTCCCAGCAGGCTACAGAAAAACCCCACGCGTAAGCGTGCCTCTGTGTATCACACGCGCCTGGGCACTGTACCTGACTTAGCCTTCTTATACATACGGGCGTCAATTATCCCAGGATCCCATGCCCGCGCCTAGCTCCGATCTCTCGAGGAGAGTCTGACTCTGAATTAGCGCCCTTCTGGCAAATTCGGCCACTTGGCGTGTTAAGGCCGAATCACATGGACTTATTAGCTTTTTTAATAGCATATTGTCCAGCCCTGTCCCAAGGTCCCCCAGATATCTAGACCTTAGTCCTTCAAAGAATGGGCACTTCAGTAAGATATGGAGCACTGAATCTGGAGTCCCTTCATCACAATGCCTGCAAAATCTCATTTCCCTTGGTATCCCTTTAAAACGCCCATCCAGGAAAGAAGAAGGGAAGGAGTTGCATCTAAGTCTAGTGAAAGCCACCCTCCTAGTGGCATTCATCCAGGCGAATAAATACCCGGACCCAGGCAGGGATATATTCAGGGGCCACTCTCTGACGCTCTAATAACAATTTTTCGGTTTGGGATGTCTGATCCCTTACTCTTTCCTGGACCATTTTCTTGAACCGAGCAAGACCCACAAAGTGGAGAACCACCTGGGAGAATCCTAATTTATGTACTTCAAGCTCGCCCACAGCGAGCCATGGGTCTAATAAGCCAACTTTCCGGGCCATACCCAGCAGGGAGTTCTCATTTTCCGGCATCAACATCAGTTTAGCCCAGAAATTTACGAGGAGCTTTAGAATCAGCGAGCGAATTGGCAAAACCCCCACTTCAGCTCATAGCAAGACCTGGGGGGAACCGCCCGGCAGGCCCAACAAGGATGCCAGGAACCCATTTTGAATAATTTCCATTTTCTCCAAGCAATCCGATGCCCAAATAGGGGCAGCATATAATGCTTGGGATATCACCTTGGCCTTAAATAACTTAAATGCCGGAGCCAGCAATTTACCGCCTTGGCCAAAGAAAAATTTCAGAATTACCGCGGCCGCTTTTTTTGCCTGCCCTTTCACCATATCCACTTGAGCCTTCCAGGAGGACGATGAAGAAAAAAGGACTCCCAGATATTTGAAAGAGTGGACCTGATCTATGGCCTTCCCTTTAATATCCCAGCCATAAACTGTCCGCCTTTTCCTTGCTCCCACTATTAGGACCTTGGTTTTCTCATAATTGATCCTAAGCGCTTCCGATTGACAAAACTCCCCAAACCATTGAAGCAGTCTTCTAAGCCCAACCCTTGTTTGGGATAGCAAAACAGTGTTGTCAGCGTACAATAGAACTGGCAACCGTCTTTGCCCCAATAATGGAGCATAGCCATCCACCTCCTTCATATAAGGGACTACCCCATTTAAGAATAAATTAAACAAGGCCGGCACTAGGAGACAACCTTGGTGGACCCCGCGTTCCACAGGGATCACCTTAGAAAGGGATCTCTGGGGCCCAAACCTCACCTGCATGGTGTTCCCTGTGTGCAACTTTATCATTAGGAACAAAAGCCTAGGATCAATTGAGGAGGCCCTCAACCCAGCCCAGAGGTGTTCTCTGTTCACTGAGTCGAAGGCCTTCTCAAGGTCCACAAAACACAAATAAAGTCTCCCCTTTCGCCTTACCTGCCTCTTGATCAAAGCTGACAACAAAAGAATATGGCCTGAGGTAGCCCTGCCCTTGCAAAAGCCTGTTTGTTCAGGCTCAATTGCCCCCGACTCAGCGATCCAAGATTTCAGCCTATTCAACAAGTATTTGGAATAAATCTTCCCAATTGTACTCAAGAGGCTAATTAGGCGATAATTGCTCACCATTAATGGGTCCCCCTTTTTAAATATAGGAACCAAGATACTGCTAAGCCAAGAGGCCGGGACCCTTCCTGAGTCGTTTATGGCCATAAAGAGCGGGGCCAAGAGTTTGGCCCACCACTCCAGGAATGCTTTAATCAGGTCCACCGAGATATAATCTGGACCCGGGGCTTTACCCGCTTTAATCGAGGCAATGAGGGACAAGACTTCCTCTTCTGACACTGGGGGCCAACTTTCATACCCAATGCTTAGATTCAATTGTATAGGTGTAGGGATTAAAGAGGCACTAGAGAACAAACAAGAGTAAAAAAGCTCCCATTCCTTGGGGTGAATAGCTTGTAACTTTAGCGTAGTACCTTTCCCTTGGAGTGAGCGGATCAATCTCCAAAACCTGGAGCTATCCTTTTTTCCCGTAGCCTCCTGCAGCTCTGCCCATAATGCCCTTTGGAATGACAGTTTTTTGTCCCTTAGTAGAGACCTATATTTATGGTGGACCGGTAATTTGGTCCGAGCCTCTGGTAAAGCTGTTGTTCTTAGCCTTTTTGTTAACTGCCAAAGAGCAGCCCTGGCCTCCCTACATTCTGTATCAAACCAAGCTTTCGCTGTCCCCTGCCTGTCTCTCCTCTCATTAACACTAACCTTCACTGTCAGGTGTGGCACTAGCAAACTGACCAAAGTATCATATTTCCCAACAACCTCTGTGGCCTGTAGGCCGTGAACCTCTCGCAAAAGGGCTGCCTCTGGCTTAGCAGTAAATCCCAGAAAAGCCTCAGAAAGGGCTTCCAGGCCCTTTGGCCTGATCAAAATTTCCCCATCAAGCCCTGTGGCGAACTCCACATGTGACGGGAGGGCTTCCCCATCTTACCCTCCAGCAAAACTAGGTCCATCCGAACAGGGAGATGATAAGCGTCTGGTCTGAGCAAAACCTGAAGTCCTGAGATACAACCGAACATCGAGCGGGCCACCAGAAAATAATCAATAATGCTAGACTCATTATGCGTGTGGAAGGTATAATTGCCCGGCCAATCACCTCTCACTCGACCATTGACAATAACCAAATCCAACCCTAAAATGAAATTCTCCATAGCCTCACTACCTATCCCCACCACCGTGTCTAATGAGCTTCGAGGAGGAAGAGGGGACGAGCATAAAGATTCTTCCAATGGATCCCCTAGAGATCTATCGGCAGGGTTCCCCAATCCAGTATTGAAGTCACCCGCAATGAGTAGCAACGCCTCTGGATAGTCGCCTATTGCCCCAATTAGTAAGTTATGCATTGCTGACCAAATCTCCTCGGGGTAATATAAAGATCTCACTGGGGGGACATACACATTCCCCAGGAGCAATTCTATCCCGCTGGGGTACAGAATATGTAACAGCAAGAAGTTAGATTTAAACCTTGCTAGGACCCTTACTTTAAGCCCCCTGCCCTGCGTTACCAACACAGCCAGGCCCCCGCTGGGCCTTCCGCCCTTAGTGGATCGCGTGGCTGGGCCACAAAAGCTATCAAACTCTGGCATAGTTATCACATCAGAGGTCCCTGCTACCCAAGTCTCCTGAAGGAGGAGGATGTCAAAACTCTTCAAAAAGGATAAAAAATCCTCCTCGAGGCAATGCGATAACCAGCCTGCAAGATTCCAAGACAGCACTGTCCACTTATCCCAAGCTCTGTCTCCACTGACAAAAGAGTCTCCCACAGGCTCCCCCCTCAACACATCCCCAGATCTGCCCTCGTAGCTAGGACAACTTGCTCTGCTCCTTGGCTTTCCTTCTATCTTTGAATGAGAAAACCCCTGGCAAAATTCGACCTCCCTCTGTCTGATCCCTATGTCCAGCGACTACTAACCCACCCATAAGGGGTTCCGGGCCAACCTCCCTGAAACCACCCATCTCCAACCCAGGTGGAGCTGAACTCTGGGCCCCTGGTACTCCTCCAGAATGAGATAAACCGATGTTTGGTCTCATCAAAGTGGTTCCCTATGATGTGTCCCTCTCTCTGTGCCCTGTTGGGTGTTCCTGGTGTGGTTGCCTGTCTAGGGTTGGTGCTGTTGGCAGGTTGTGTGAATCTATGCCTGATAGGGATGGGTGAAGGTGGTTGGGAAGTTCAGAGTTCGGACCGAAGTCGACCAGTTTGGTCGACCAAATTTCCGAACTTCCGAACTAAACTCAATTTTTGAACCGAACCGAATTTCCGAACTCGGCTCTGTTCGCCCATCCCTAACTGATAATATTCCATTTAGTTCAATGAGGTTTGAATTTCCGAACTTTGTTCGGAAGTTCGGAGTTTGGATCGAACTCGAATAGTTCGGTTGACCGAACCGAACTTCCGAACCGAACCGAATTTCCGAACTGAACCGAACCAAACCAAATTTCCAAACTTGGTTCTGTTCGTCCATCCCTAATCCCTGAGCACTGTATCCCCCTATGGTCTGGCACCCTGGTTCCCTGTATTTGTTGTTTTGACCCCTATCTTGTGTGGGTGCGGTCCCGGATCCCACCCCCACCCCCATCCCGTTCATCGCACCCACCCATCCCTTGTGTCCCTCCGGCCATGGGGGGATGGTTGCCCCTCCTCCAGGGTCATTGCCTGGCTTGTAACACTGCTCCCCTCCCTTCCCTGTAGTGTTGTTGGTCTCCCTCTGTGCCGCCTGCACCCCTAGCTGGTGCTTCATTGCCGGATGGTGGTTTGTGGCTGCTTCCCTTGTGTTTGTGGCTGCCTCTCGGTTCTCTGCCCTCGGTTTCTGTCTGCTCCATGGCCTTTGGCGCCTTGGCTGGACTCCCCATCTGCAGTGTTCTGTTACCTGGGCTTCCTATGTGTGGTTGTACACTGGGGGTCTTTCTGGGTCTCTAGGAATGGGCCCCATCTGTTTCTGGTCCTGCCTGTTCATGACAATGATCATGCTAGTTCCCTGGTCCCCTCCCCACAACTGCGGTCTCCTCCCACTCCCTTTACATCCTGTGTCTCCCAGTGTTCCATTGTGCATGGTGGGGGCTGTTTTCCTTTGGGCCCGCAGTGCCTGGCTGGCTGGTCTGTGTGCCGTCACCTGTGTGGAGCTGTTACTTTGAGTCTCCTGTCATTCCAACTCCCTCCTGACACGGCCCTTGCGGGGTCTGGCAGTTTGTGGGCAGTGCCTGGTGCCGCGGCTTCATTTGCCCTTCCTTAGCCATGTTGTCACATCACTGTGCTGGGCATGTTTTCCCTTCCGTTCAGTGTCTTGGCAGTCTGTGTAAATGTCTTGGGTGTTTTCTTTGTGTTTCCCAAGGTGAGTGTTTGTCTAATGGGTGTGTGCCGGCACCTCCCCTTCCTTCCCACAACCCCCTGCGGCGGTGTCCATGTACACGTCTCCCTGCTCGGCTCCAGTGGGTGTGCAGTGATTGTGCTCACCCACCCATCTCCACCCATTGGCGCTGCGGCGGCATCCATGCAAAAAAGGCCATAGTTTCATGATCTGGGCCTTCCCAATCCTTTCTCCATCCTGAGCACACCCCTAAAGCACCCCTACCCCCAACTCCTAGTTGGCTTTCAGAGCTTGCACTAATTTCAAAGGTGACCACAAGAGAGAAAAGGTTCCCCATCCCTGGCCAACAGTCAACATGATGGCCAACAGTCAGACACTGTCCCATAAAGAAACAAATGGCAATATTTTTTAAGGGTGTGCACCAGGCCCCCATGTTGTTTTTGTTTTTCATTTTCATTTTTGTTATTCAAAAATGTCATTTTAAAAATTGTTATTAATGACAATGTCATTTTTGTTTTCGTTGTCGTTATTGTTTTTGTTATCATTTTTGGTATCATTTTTATATTGTTTTTGTTATAGGTATTAATATTGGTATCGATATTTGTTATTGTTATTGATATCATTATTGATATCGGTACCATTTCAAACAAAGATTTTATTTTTGGCATCAGTATCATTGATTCCTGTGCATAACTAATATTTATCTAAATCTAAGGGAGGCAGGGGAAGGGGAAAGGAAAACTATCTATTATCTAATCAATTATCTATATAACTATTCTAATCTAATCTATATGTCTATAATATATATCTATATCTAATCTATACTACCTATCTCTATATAATGTACAGGGGGGAGAAGGGCAAGGAAAGGGAGAAGGTAAAATGTAGGGTATGAGGAAGGAAAGGTATTGGTGGGAATACCTAATAAATAAATAAATAAATAATAAAATGAGGGCTAGGGAGGATTTTTTTATGTGCAAGCACCACAGTTCTGTAAATGCAACCTGACAAGCAGAGATCTCACAGAACTGAGAGAAAAAACCTGGCCCTCCCATTATAACGGGTTGCAGTGCTGTCCCCCAGAGCCCCCCTGATTGGTTGTGGGAGGCAGCAGGCATTGAGCAATCACAGAGTCCCATAAGACTTCTGGGGCCTGCTTGCAATGCTGATTGGCCAGGGATACATCCATCAGATACTGCTGAGTTGTTCGCCCCTCCCAACACAGGCACAGTTCAAGAGTTCAACCCTGTTAAGACTCCAAGATGTCTGCTCCCTCCTCCCCACTCATTTCCCCTCCAAAACCCAACTTCCACAGCACTAATAATGACAATGATAACAACATTGTTATTTTTGTTTCTTGTTATAGTTTTTGTTATCATTTTTATTATCATTTTGGTATTGTTTTTGGTATCATTTTTGGTATCATTTTTGATATTGATATCAGTATCGATATCGATACCATTATCGATATCATTATCATGACCGTTATCAGTATTCTCGGTTGTCATTTTTGGTATTCTCGGTTGTCATTTTCGTTATCGTCATTATTCTCAGTTGTCGTTTTTGTTATTGCAATAATGAAAACGAAAATGACAATTTTTGCTATTGTTATTGTAATAACAAAAACAACATGCACACCCCTAATTTTTGCAAAATTGTATGGCTTGACTATGGCCCTTTTTATACAGACTGGGGAGGGTGGGGGGATTGGTGTTTTGGCACAGTGGATGGAGGTGGGAGGGTGTCCCTTTACACAGACACACACACACCTCGGAGGTCGGTGATGGGTGGAGGTGGGTGTTGTATGGGAGCGCGCACACGCACCCACACCCATCCCGCTTGGTGTTCACATGGACAAACACCGAGTGGACACCCATCCCACCACCCACTGCCGGCCATTTACATGGATGCCCCCACACACACACCTGAACACTGAGCGGGGGTGGGTAAGGCCATTCTTACACGGACAGCCCCACCTACTGCTGGGTGTTACGGCGAGTGTGCAGTTCGGGGGGGTCCGTGTAAACAGGCCGGGGGGGATAGGTGTGTGCTGGGTGTGTTTGTGCATGGCGCACACCCATCTACACCCATCACCTACCCATCTACACCCACGGTGCCATCCAGAAAACCGGAGGAGGCCCCATGGGTGGAGATGGGTGGAGGTGTGTGTGTCCATGGCCCTTTGCACACAGACACTCTAACACTGATAAAATGGGTGTTACATTTTATTATACATGTTGCAGGTCTGCATGCCTGCTCTATGGGTGCCCTGCAACATGTATAATAAAATGTAACACCCATTTTATCAGTGTTAGAGTGTCTGTGTGAAAAGGGCCTTACATGGACACACACTCACCTCCACCCACCGCGCGAGCATACCCATCCCCCTACCCACCCCCATCGATGTAAAAACAGCTTATGAGACTGAAATAAGAGCAATTGAGCTGATTTGTGATATTTTATCTAATTCAAGCCCACGCTTTTAGTACAAACCAACATATGAAGCAACACAAATGCTGGAGTTAGGATGCAGTCTGCTCTTGGAAAAGAAAGCTAAAGAAAATAACTAGCTTTCTGTGAGAATTGCAGTGGGGAGACTCTAGCCTGTGTAGGTGGAGGATTGTACCCTAGAAGGATTATGGGAGAGATGCAGAAGTGTCTGTGATACACAAACAAACCTCCTTCTCCACACAACCTCCAGCATAATTGGGATTACTCGTAAAATGAAGTACTTGCAAAGCCTCCATGAATCAGTTTTAATCTTTGTCAGCACTGACAGCGTCTCATCATTCCTTTAAACAATGCTATTTAGCACCATATTTTGGTCTCTGTAACAGGGGCACCTGAAGTTTCTGCAGGATCAGGCCCTGAGTGGATGAGCCTCCTATAAATGTGCTATAAATCTCCTATAAATAAATCCAACTACCTGGGAGGGAAAAGCCTTGAAAGGCTGAGCTGTGAATGACCAATTCACTGCATTACCACTTAATACCATATTGCCACGTTCTCTGTATTACCATATTTCCATTTACCATTTGCCCATAATTCCTTTCCTGTTTACTCCCTCCCCACTCTGGACCTGGTTTTAGACTACTAACAGTAACATTCAGTACCGGTAGTCTGGTACCATTACCAGTAATGGTAATTTGTTGAACCATAAGAACACAAGAACATAAGAAGTGCCATACTGAGTCAGAACAATGGTCCATAGAGCTGCCAACACCTGGTTCCAACTGTGACCAATCTCGGTTGCTTGAAAGAAGTACCCAACAGGTCACAATGGGGTGATCATTCCATTGTCCACTCCCAGCTCCTGACAGTGGCCCTTTTTAAACAAGATGCACCCACTCATGCCCACTCACGCCCACCCAGTGGACATGGGTGGGTGGGTGTGTCTCGTGTGAAAGCAGTGGCCGGTGGGTGGGCATGTGTGCGCGCTCCCATGAAACACACACCTCCACCCATCGGCCCCGCATGGAGTAACCGGGGGAAATGCAGATTGCTCCATGCAGAGGTATGGGTGGGGATGGGTGTGTGCCCATCTGCAACCCCCCCCCCAGTACCCCAGCAGTGCTGCAACCATGGACTGCCCCCTCCCAGTGGTGGACCATGTTAAAAAGTCCAATAAGAGATTAAATTCCCCAAACCTACCTGGCCAATAATTACTAATGGATCTATCCTCCAAAAACTTGTCCAACCCCTTTTTAGACATAGCTATACTACTGGCCTTGACCATGTCCTCTGGCAACAAATTTTAAAACTTAATTCTGTGCTGAGTGAAAAAATACTTCCTTTTATTTATTTTAAATCTGCCAGCAGCTAGTTTCATGGAGTGTCTCCTAGTCCTAGTACTATTTGGGAAGGTAAATAACTGTTCCCTATTTACTCGCTCCACACCACTCATGATTTTATAAACTTCTATCATACCCCCTCTCAGACATCTCTTCTCGAAGCTCAAGAGCCCAACCTATCCAGCCTCTCTTCATAGGGGAGCCATTCCATGCCCTTTATCATTTTTGTTGCCCTTCTCTGTACCTTTTCTATTTTTACTATATCCTTTTTGAGATGGGGTGACTAGAACTGCACAGAATACTCAAATGTGGTCACATAATAGATTTATATAGTGGCCTTATGATATTTTCAGTTTTATTCTCTATCCCTTTACAAATAATCCCTAACATTCTGTTTGCTTTTTTGACCGCCGCTGCACACTGAGCTGGGGATTTCAATGTACTGTCCACAATTACTCCAAGGTCCTTTTCCTGAGTGGTAATTCCTAATTTAGAGCCCACCATTTGTGCCTATAGTTTGGATTATTTTTCGCTATGTGCATCACTTTTCAGTTGTCCACATTAAATTTCATGTGCCATTTAGATGCCCGGTCACCCAGTCTTGCAAGATCTTCCTGCAATTTGTTATAGTCTGCTCGTGTTATAACTATCTTGAATAACTTGGTGTCATCTGCAAATCTGATTACTTAACTCTTTACTCCCTTTTCCAGATCATTTATTAATACATTAAATAACACCGGTCCCAGTACAGACAGATCCCTGGGGCACTCCACTATTTACTTCTCTCCATTGTGAAAACGGACCTTTTAGTCCTACATTTTGTTTCCTATCCTTTAACCAGTTACCAATCCACAATAGGACACTGCCTTCTATCCCATGACTTTTTAAAATTTGCTCATCTCTCATGAGGAACCTTATCAAACGCTTTCTGAAAATCCAGATATACTGTATCGACTGCCTCCCCCTTATCCATATAAGCTGTGGACCTCGCATGTATTACGGAGACCTGGCTGAACGAGGTGGCGGACCAACTTTAGCCGATCTCGTTCCGGCCGGGTATGCCGTGCCGCACCAGCCCCGCACGGGTGGCTGGGGAGGGGGCGTAGCGATTATTTTTAGAGAGGACTGGCCAGTTAGGCGGTATCCAGTCTGGGAGATTTTAGGTATTGAGACCCTTCATGTGGTGTTTGATTTGGCTGGAGGCAAGCTAGGGGTGCTGCTGGTATACCGGGCCCCTTCTTGCCCGGCAGCATCCCTTGCCACTCTAGCAGAGCTGGCCTCGGAGGTGATGTTGGGCTCCTCCAGGACCGTGGTCCTGGGGGACTTCAACATTCACGCCGATGCTCGCCTTGTCGGGGCGGAGCGAGAATTCATGGTCGCCATTGCAACCATGGATTTGTCCCAGGAAGTCACCTGCCCGACCCATGTGGGGGGGCATATCCTCGACCTGATCTTCGGCTCTATCCTTGAGGCGGGGGGGTCCGGTTGTGGGGGAGGTTAGAGCTGTGCCCTTGTCATGGACCAACCATTATCTCCTTCAAACCAGTCTCTCAGCGCACCCCCTCCAGAGAGGGAAGGGGCCAGTTAGGATGGTCCGCCCTCGGAGGCTGATGGAACCTCAGTGGTTCCAAGAGGTCCTGAGGGAGTTAACCTTGGATCTGGACGGTCACTCTGTTGATGAGCTGGTCCAGCATTGGAACAGCGTGCTGGAGGAGGCCATTGACAGGGTGGCTCCGAGACACCCTCTGCCTCTGTCTCATCACCTCAGGGTCCCTTGGTTTACTGAGGGGCTGTGGTGGATGAAGCAAGTAGGCAGGAGGCTGGAGTGATGCTGGCGTCGGACTCGATCTGACTCTGATCGACTTCCCCTTAGGGCCCATTTGCGGTCCTATGTTGAGGCTGTGAGGACAGCAAGGAAAGAGTTCCTTGCTCTCCTCATAGCGTCTGCAAAGTCACACCCAGCGAAGCTGTTTCGGGTGGTGTGGGGACTGGTCAGTCTGGCCTCCCTCCGCCTGGATAGGGACTTGTCCCAGGCCCGCTGTGAGGAGTTTGTCACCTACTTCGCAGACAAGATCGCTCGGATTCAGAGCAACTTTGATGCTGGATTAGAGGCAGTAGGTAGAGAGCGTGAGGGGATGGAGGCCCCTTCTGGTCCATCTTTGTGGGGGGAGTTTCAGAAAGTGGCGCCAGCCAATGCGGTGGATGTCTTGGGGTCTGTGAGAGCCACCTGTTGTGAACTTGATCCATACCCGTCCTGGTTGGTGAAAGTCTCCAGGGAGACGCTGGGGACAGTGCTGGTGAGGGTGGTTAACTCATCCTTGCAGCAGGGGAGGTTGTCACCCAGCCTCAAGAAAGCTGTGGTGCACCCCCTGCTGAAGAAACCATCGTTGGACGTTGACGCACTCGCCAGCTACCGACCTGTCTCTAACCTCCTCTTTTTGGGAAGGTTATTGAACGGGTGGTGGCGATCCAGCTCCAGGTGCATCTAAATAGCATCGGTTTCCTGGACCCTTTTCAATCTGGGTTCCGCCCCGGCTATGGTACCGAGACGGCATTGGTGGCCTTGATCGATGATCTCCACTGAGAGATGGATGCAGGACGTTCAACATTTCTCGTCCTGCTAGATCTCTCGGCCGCCTTTGATACTGTGGACCATGGGCTGTTGTTGAGATGGCTGTGCGACCTGGGGGGGCTGGACGGGACTGTTCTTGAATGGTTCCGCTCATTCCTCTCGGGGAGAAGCCAGAGGGTAGTGCTGGGTGCTGAAACTTCTTGCTCCTGCTGTTTTTCCTGCGGCATTCCGCAGGGTTCTATTCTGTCTCCATTATTATTTAATGTTTACACGCAGCCCTTGGGGCAGATCGTGAGAGGGTTCGGGGTGCGTTGTCACCAATATGCTGATGATACTCAGCTGTACCTCTCTTTTTCAGCTGACCCAGACCCTGTTGTTTCGTTGCTATCCCAGTGTTTGGAGGCTGTGGCGGAATGGATGAGGCAGAGCAGACTGAAGCTCAACCCCGATAAGATGGAGGTGATGGTGGTGGGGAGAGTAAGGGAGGTGTCTGCCCCGATTGGGTGGTTTGCCCTCCTGTAGCTCAGCAGGTCTGGAGTCTGGGGGTGGTGCTGGACGTGGATCTCCATCTGGAGAAGCAGGTAGGGGGGGTGGCGAACGCTGCCTTCGGCCAGTTGTATCTGGTGCGGAGGTTGCGTCCGTATGTCTCTGGCCTGGATCTGGCCTCCCTTGTCCATGCCTTCGTCACCTCGAGGTTGGACTACTGCAACATGCTCTACGTGGGGCTGCCCTTGTTACTGATTCGGAGGCTGCAGCTAGTGCAGAATGTAACGGCCCGCCTCCTTTCGGGGACAGGTTGCCGGGAGTACATAACACCTGTGCTCCAGGCTCTGCACTGGCTGCCAATAGCATGCCAAGTCAGGTTCAAGGTATTAGTATTAATCTATAAGGCCCTTCACGGTCTCGGCCCTTCATACCACAGGGATCGCCTCGTCCTCTGTGCTCCAGAGTGGCTCCTTCGGTCTTCCGCGGGTGCCTTCTTGGAGGTCACCCATGTTAAGTGGGGGGCCACAATAGAGAGGGCATTCTCGGTGGCCAGGCTGCATCTTTGGAACTCCCTCCTGGAGGAAGCTAGCCTGGCCCCAAGCCTCTTAATATTGTGGCGAGTTTGTAAAACCTGGCTGTTCGCCCAGGCCTTTGGGGAGGGTGGGTTAGTGGGTTTTTTTTCTCCCTCTACCCTTCTTTATTCTTTATTACAATTTTGTCTATCCCTGTTTTAATTTCTGTTAATTTTATGATGTTTTAAATATTTTAAATATTGTTTTACATTGGATTTGTTAGCTGCCCCGAGCTGTTCGCAGGAGGGACGTATAAATATGTATATTTTTAAATAATTTTTAAAAATGCTTATTTACACCCTCAAAAAAATCTGAAAGATTATTGAGGCATGACTTCCCTTTGCTAAATCCATGTTGACTCTTCCCCATCAAGCCATGTTTATCAATATGCCCAGTAATTCTGTTCTTAATAATCATTTCCACCATTTTGCTCAGCACCGACATCAGGCTCACTGGTCTGTAGTTCCCAGGATCGCCTCTGGAGTCCCTTTTAAATATTGGCGCTAGATTCACTACCTTCCAGTACTTGGGTAGTTTTTAGCAATAGGTTGCAAATTACCAGAAGTATGTCTGCAATTTCATATTTGAGTTCCTTCAGAACTCTGTGGTGAATATCATCTGGTCCTGGTGATTTGTTACTATTTAGTATGTCAATGTGCTCTAGAACCTGTTCCAAAGTCACATTGATTTGTGATAGATCTTCGGTTTCATCACCTACAAAGAACAGTTCTGGTGCAGGTATCTCCTCAACTTCCTTTGCAGTGAAGACCGAAACAAAGAAATCATTTAGCTTCTCTGCAATTGCCTTAGCCTCCCTGAGTGCCCCTTTTACCTCCCCTGGTCATCTAATGGCCCAACTGACTCTCTAGTTTGCTTCTTTCTCCTGATGTACTCAAAGTTTTTATTAGTTTTTGCCTCTTTAGCAGGTCTCTCTTCAAATTCTCTCTTGGCCTGCCTTATTAATGTTTTACATCTAATGGCACTTTCTGACATTACTTAATATACACCCTTCAATGCTGCAGAGAAGTCCAAGACTCAAATGTCGTGCAGCTTCCATCTCGTGGAAAGGGTGGAAGTGCGGATTTTTGCTGACAGACATGCATGTCCAGCTGAGTAGGATTTCACTACCCTGCCAGACGCACATGTTTGCCAGCAAAGATTTGCACTTCCACCCTTCCCACGAAATGGAAGCTGCATGTCATTTGAGTCCCAGACTTCCTCATGGTGCTGAAGGGTACGTGTTAAATAATGTCAGAAAGCACCCTAATTTGTCAGTGTTTATGCCTTTTCCTATTTTCCTCAGTAGAACTAGCTTTCCATTTTTTTAAAGCATGCTTTTTTGGTTTGAACAGCTTCCTTCACCTCACCATTTAGCCACACTGGCAATGTCTGGTCTTCTTGCTAATCTTATGGTAGGGAGGGAGGAAGGGAAGTAAGGGGGACACCCCAGAGGACACACACACACACAGAGGCTCTGAGTCTCAACACTCTCATGGGGGAAAAATAACCCCTCAGGATCTTATAAGGTCCTAATGGTTCCAAACGGCATGAGGCCAGATCATCATGGGGGGAGATACAGCAGTGTTGAGAGTGGAGTCCCTCCACTCTCTTCCAGTACACCAAGCACCAACACGCACCCCTTTCACTCGTAACTTCACACACAACAGCACAGTCACCACGAGTGAGGAAATACGTGCACGAGTGCGGGAAGCAGGGGAGCAGATCCAGGAGGGAAGGGGAGGTATCCACAGAGAGTTCTCTACACAGGAATGAGGGAGTAGGATGGGTCTCGACTTGAGAGTGAAAAGGGGGGTAGGGGAACGCCCTAGAGACACTACACACTGGTTCTCTACTAGTATCACAAGCACCATACAATTACCCACATACATTAATTCCACACAGTTCTCACTAAACACATCAGGCACCCTCCTTTCACCCATACACACACACACCCTCTCACCTTCACACACACCAACTATTTGACCACAATGCTGTTGCAGAGTAATAACAGATTCGCAATCAGTAAGGACAAATGCAGCTGAAGGTTTAAACCAGAACTTTACTTAAGCTTTCCAGGCACAGATCCTTAGTTACATCTAACTAGTAGTAAGACAAAAAATGGAGACTGAGACAATGAGAGAGAAGGGAAGAAGGAGTGGTTACACAAAAGAATTCAACTGCAAAACCCCATCTCCCTTCCATGTACACATAAACTTAGCAGCACCATCTGGTGACTCTATAGTCAATTACTGTTCTTAATGCAGCAGGCATTAACTTATGGATGTTGCATACACCAACACCCCTTCTCAACAGACAGAAGTTAACCTACTATGCCCATTTTACTTAGTAGCTTTCAGTGGCGCTCTCCTGCTAAAGGTTTTGTCAGGGCATCTGCTACCATGTCTTCTGTAGGACAATATTGCATATCTATAAGTCTTTGTTCTTGCGAGTCTCATAGGAAATGATATTTCACGTCTATATGTTTGGTCCTTAGGTTTACGCTTTCCATTTGTGCGAGAACAATACAGCCTTGGTTGTCTTCCAAAATTTGTATAGGACTGTTCAGTTCTTTTCCCAAGTCTGTGAGCAATTGTAGCCAAATTACCTCTTGACTAGCATGTGCAGCTGCAACATACTCGGCTTCTGTTGAGGAGAGTGCTACTGTGGTCTGTTTCTTGCTAGACCAACTGATGGGTTCCCCTCCTAGCAGAAATAGCCAACCACTGGTGAATTTTCTGTCAGAGCTGTCCCCAGCCCAATCTGCATCTACATATCATGTCAGGTTACATGCAGAAGTTTCAGGTAGCTGCAGTTTAAGGTGTGCGGTTTCCTTCAGGCAGTGCATGACCCTCTTTACCGCATTCCAGTCTTTCTAACTTGGTGCTGATACGTTCCTGCATAGGATTCCTATTGCTGCTGCAATGTCTGGTCTAGTGATGGTGACGATATACAATAGTTTCTCAATTGCGCTTCTGTATTGTCGGTTGTCTGGCAGTTGCATGCTTTGTTCTTCAGTCTCCTTCAGGTGGTTAGTTTCCATGGGAGTGCTTACTGCCTTGGCATCTTTCATTCTGAAGCTTTCTAGCAATTCTTCTATTTTATGCCTTTGGTTGAGGAGATAACTTCCATTATCATCTCTTTCTACTTGTATGCCTAGGTAATGTGTTATGTTTCCTAGGTCTTTTGTCTCAAAGTTTTGATTCAGGGTTTTCATTATTCCGCGGTCATCCCCTTCTTGCTCATAGCATATCAATATGTCATCAACGTAAATCAATATGAAAAACCATCTGTCATCCTGTTTCTTTGAATATAAGCAAGGATCCGCTTTACTTCTGATGAAATTTTCCTTTGTGAGTACTGTGTTTATTTTTGTATTCCATGCTCTGGCCGCTTGTTTGAGTCCATATATGCTCTTTTTCAACTTGCATACAAGGTCTGGTCTTTCGGTGTCTTTGAATCCTGGTGGCTGTTCCATGTAGATGTCTTCTTTTAGTTCTCCATGTAGGAATGCTGTTTTCACATCCAGATGTTTAACCTGCATTCCTTTCTCTGCTGCTATGCTCAGTAGTGTCCTGATTGTGGTGTACTTGACTACTGGGGCAAACGTTTCATCATAATCTTCGCCATATTTCTGTGAGTATCCTTTAGCGACTAGTCGGGCCTTGTATCGTTCTGCCTTGCCTTCGGCATTGTATTTGATTTTAAATGTCCACTTACATCCTATGGTCTTTCTGCCCATTGGTAGTGTACACAGTGTCCAGGTTTGATTTTCATGCATGGACTTTATTTCTTCTGTTGCTGCCTTTACCCATTTGTTGTGTTCCCCTTCTGACATTTGTAAGACATCTTCCCATGTCGATGGCTCAGACAGTCTGTCGGTACTTGCTTTGTAGGACAGGCGGGTGGGTGGTTTGCCTTTATTTTCCCTGGTAGATCTTCTGGTTTCAACATCTGCAGGTGATTGAGTTTGTTCCTGCATCTCAGTTGAGCTTGTGCTGATTTCAACTGTTTGTTCCTTGGTTGCTCTCAAGCGATACAGGTGTCCATCTGCATAGGCTCTGGCTAGGACCCTTGTCCCCTTCTGGATTGTGCATTCATTACCCCAGAACTTGACGGTGAGCCCTTTCTCTGTTAGGCGTTCTAAGCCAGGTACATACAGCACATCCTTTACTGGTATTGCTAGTGTGCCTCCGTGTGGCTTGTTGCAACTTAGAATTCCTTAACCAATAACTTCTGCAGTGATGCTGCTTCCATCAGCGAGGTATATTTCTTCTTTGTTGCTTGGGTCCAGTACCGTGAAAAAGCTCTTTTCGCTGGTCATGTGACTCGTGGCTCCAGAGTCGACACACCAGTCCTGTGATGAGTTGGCTTTTGTTGCTCTAAAACATTCAGTCCATTGTTCTGTGGTTGTGTCACTGGTTGTAGCCTTGGCCCTTTGTTTAGGCACTTGTGGAGATCGCTTTTGTTGTTCTGCCTTCCATATGGAGCAGTCTTTCTTTAGGTGTCCTCCTTTCTTGCACCGAAAACTTGACCTTGTTTCCTTCTTGTGCAATCTGTTATCTGCAATTCTCAGGGCAGTTTCCTTATCCTGGTCCTGATTATCTTGCATGATTTCTTTCCTGCGCTGGAATTCATCCATGAGTCTCCCTTTTACAAATTCCAGTATTAGTTCTGCCTCGGGCTTTGTCTCTAGGGCGTTTATGAGGATGCTGTATGATTCAGGCAGGCTGTATGATTCAGGCAGAGAAGTAAGGCTGCCACGTGGTTGTCTTTTATCTCTTCACCTATGCCTCACAGTTGTGTTACCACTTCCAGCATTGAATTTATGTGATCCCGCATCTCCTTCCCTTTACCAAGTCTCATCTGATAGTTTCCTTTGGAGAAACAGCTTACTGTTCAAGCTGGTCCTTTCATGCAGCTTCTGCAGTGCATTCCACATGCCCTTTGCTGTGGCCTCC
>QEPC01006795.1:357235-370633 GCA_003113815.1 Sphenodon punctatus | reverse complement strand
CTATAAGGGGCATGACAGAAAGGGGCATGACAGCCCTTTGACCTGCCCCTGTTGACATGGCCCACCCCTTTGGATGAACCCTATAAATGGTTCTCAGTGGTATACTAATGCATCATTGGATTTTTTTTACTCTGACTCTTCTCATCTTTCAAACCCATCATTTGTCCCAGGAGCTTCCTCTAAAGAATCCTTCTTTAAAATAGGCATCCTATTTACTTAAAATAGTAAATATTTGGGAGACAGAAGGGGGGGGGGGAGCCAAGAGACCAATGGGAGAAGTGATAACTATATGAAAACTTGTAAAGAAGAAACTAGTCTAAAATTAGAGGAGTCATTCAATCTTCAACCCAATCATTGCACAATGTGCTATTAACTCAGGATAGTGTAAAATTCCCGTTTGGCTGTATTGCCAAACAAAGTAGGGGAAAATAGATGCACTAAACTGAATCTATACTGCCGAAGAAAGTCTCAGTCCTACACCAGAACAGTTCCACAAAAACAGAAGGGCTATTGGAAGTTCAATTGGAATTCTGTTCAATTGAAATTTTGTGGTATGGTAGCCACTATCTTGCACATGCTCAGTACTGTGGACACCATTTTGTGCATGCACAGTACTGTGGTGAAAATGGTGGTGGAATTTCCAGTCCATCTAGCAAAACAGCATTTTATTTCATGTTTCGCTAGATCAATCAAAGCAACCTGATTCTGTCAGAAACAGAATCTGGTCGAAGATGGCGTTTTGGACCTAACACCAGGAGGCCCATAACCAGAAGGGGGATGGGGTAGAGAGGGCTTGGCTCCCCGTCAAGATCCCCATCCCTTGCCTATACTAAGAAGCCATACATGAGTTTGTATGAAATAAAGGAATTTGACACAAAAAAATACATTTGAAAAACATGTGCTATATAGCTTCTTATAAATATTGCTGCTTTAGTGCATTACACATTGATTGCAGGTATCCCAGTGAAGGGAGAGTCATACCTGGTATGTCCAAGGGCCTGCTGTTTCCATGCACCCGGGGGAAACCCTTGTTAAGGGGCTATATATTGTGAGTCATGTGGCCTGCTCTCTTCAGGCATCCTAGAGAGACTGTATTATATACATTGATGGAGGCACTGAAATAAAGCACTTGGGAGAAAGCAACTTGTGCGGTGTGCCTCCATACCCAGCATCGGGGAGCATAATGGACCCTGGTCCTGAGGGGACTCACCCAGCACGGTCAGAGTCAGATATTATTAAAAAAAAAACTGAAATAATACCTGAAAAATTCCCCAAATTAGCATGAAATTAAGACAAAATTGATATTTCAGTATACTAGATGTCAGTATTTCTGATACCCGATCAAAAAATGGTTTGGGTACCAAAAAGTACCCAAACTATTTTGTTCTATTTGGGTACCAGAAATTCAACATGTATACCCAATTTTAGTTTATGAGTATTCATTTCAGCTCCAGTTGCTACCTCTTGTAGATTGACCTGACACTCCCATAGGCCAAAATGGGAGCGTCAGGGTCACTCTGCAAGAAATGGCAATTCTGTCTTACTATCTAGCCTCGGTTAAAATCTGGTTGTTGTCTTGCAAAGCCAGAATCACATGAACATTCTTTAATCATGGAATTTGTTCCATTGGCTTAATTATTAATTATTATTATTATTATTATTACCATTAGCGCCAGAAGTGTACCTGGCGCTTTACAGAGAATAAAACAGACACGGTCCCTGCCCGAGAGCTTACAATCTAAAGACAAGGGGAGGGGATTTACCAAGACTGATTCCACCAAGACTGTTCAAGTGACTGAGGCCCGAAAGATGAGATACTGTTAAAATTCAATTCGCTGCTAACTGCTTTAGTAGCTACCACACACCTCTCTCTGCAGATTTGCTTTAAAAGCAGAAGCAATGTCAGCTACTTTAAAGGGTGGGATTATTCCATTAACCAATGATATGTGCTTACATGGATCAGCTCTGAGAAATTACAAGAATTTTGTGCCTCCTCTCCCTCCCTCTCTCTCTTTTTGGGGTATAATTTCTGTCCTGGAAACATTGTTTACATGCAAGTTGCTCACTTCACGGAAAACTGTATGATGATTAGTCAACTGAATTTTACTCTTGCTGAGCACAAGTGTTTCTAAGCCTGAGAGAGCTTCCTGTAGATAAGGTTCATCAGCCTTTATTATTGTCAGGGCTGGTAGGTAGGAAGTTGGGGTATATGGCACAGTGACTACAAAGCCATATTGGGACAATAGCCCATCACCTGTCTGAATGGCAGCAAAGGAGACACTTGGCATGTTCCCATCACAAGAAGGCCCAAGGGTCAGGGACGTAGCCTAGCATTGCAGCTGCAAGCAGACTGCAGCTGGTATGTTAGTGGGAATAGAGGAGCGTCCAGTCCAGGTTGCTGGGGCAACCAGAGAAAAGGGTGTGAATGTTGTCTCACAATGCGAGACTGACAGAGCTGGCTTTAAAGGTCAGTGCAAGCTCCCAGATCAGATGCAGGTCGGAAGCAGTTTGAGCAGCACTCACCCTCTCTTTAGGTTATGGTAATTATTAGGGTTTCCACTTCTGGGCATCAGCTGCTCGCCTGTTTGGGGGCTGGGAAGGAATTTTTACAGAAACACCAGATTGGACAAGGGATTCCTGGTTTTTCACTTTCCCCACAGTGCTAAGTGAATTCATCTACTGCTGGCCTTTTGGCCAAGGTGTTTTTTTTGTTTTATAATAAAAAAGATTGTCGAACTCTTTGCAGGGGTCCAGTACTGTTACGTAGTTCTTTGTTACAAAGTTACATAGGAAACTGGGAGTCATCTCCTTAAGTCTTAAGAGATGGGGAAATGACACCTGGCACAGAAGCAGGGGTAGCTAGCACTGGGGTCACGTCCCTGGGAGGGGTGAAGATTGAGGACAGAAAGGGAGGCAGATGCACACACCCCCGGGACTTTCAGGCACCTGACTCCTTACTCTGGTGCTCAAGGGACAACATCCGCCTCCCTTGTCCATGCTGTGTGGCGTGATCTGGAAGGGGAGACTCGATTTTCTGAGAAACGGAGAGCTGGTACTTGAGGGTACATCAAGGTCAGTTCCCCTCATGGTTATGATTAACTACTACTAGTAGTAGTAGTAATCTTTATTACGTGGTCATAGACCATTGTAACACACTAAAATACATCACAAAACATCCAACACAACCAAGACAAAATCAAAGCATAAAACAAAATCAATATATCACAAAACATCTCAAACATCCAGCATAAAACAGAAAATCAAAGCATAAAACAAAATCAAGATCAAAGGCCTTCTTCAAAAAAGGTACACTAAGGCAACATACTAAGTGTCTCGTCCATAGGGTCAATTACACAGTATAGACTGGGGGATATCCCAGATTAATCAGCTGCGTTAGTTAATGAAGGCACAGAATATCCCATAAAAGATTTCCTAAAATGGAATGCTTGCATTAAAAAGCTGCAGTATTTCTAATAATACCAAGTTTCGAACTGTCGAGGATCAACGCCAGCAGCACATGTTTGGATCTACCTGGGTGGGCCTCTAAAATGGACCCCAGGTACTCCAGCCGCAAATTGTCATATAAATGACATCGAAGAATAATATGACCTAAAGTCTCCACCTCCAAATTGTCAAAAGGACACAGACGATTGGCATAAGGGATGCCAAGTATCTGACCCTCAAATACACAGGAAGGGAAGGCATTAAGCCTCGCTGAGCAGATCAACTGCTTGGCCCTTCCAGAGATTGGGGCAGCCAGATATTCTGCGACCTGCCCCACCTCCGGTACCCATAAATAGTCCCAGATATGGGGGGTCAATCTCAACCCGCCGATCTCCAACTGGCACCCCATATCCTCTGAATGAGTCAAAATCTCCACCCTGAGAGAGGCCGGGTGTTTGTGCTGTAAATATTCTGGGGAAAACCCCATCCGTCTAAGTTGAAGATCAATTTTCATAGTCCATTGACTGATAAAGGGGTCCTCCCCCAGATCCTTCAGAAGTTGAGATCCCTGGCTGGAGTGAACTTTGATCCAGAATATTAATGCAGTTTCGTTTGCAACCTACGACCAGGGTTTCTGACCCAGTTCTGATCGAATTGCAGCCAAGGGAGTGCCCTAAGGGGCACTGACCAGCTTCTGAAGGAACTTTGATTGAGTCCTGTCCACCAAGGTAGAGCAAAAAGGAGCCCACAATTCGGCCCCATAGAATAGTTGGGACCGAATTTTACTGGTATGAACCTGTAGGGCTGGTAGAACTGCCGATCTTTCTTGTCTAAGGAAAAGACAACTAATAGATTGGGCTGGACCCTGCACAGCTCTTAGTGCCCTGATAACGTGCTCACGCCAGCTACCAGATCTATGGAAGAGGACACCTAAGTAACGAAAGATGGGAACCTGTTGGATTGGAAAACCCTCAATAAACCATGACTGAATTTTGGATTTAGATGAAAAGTCCATTATCTTCGATTTATCATAGTTGATGGTAAGTGAGTTCTCGTGGCAAAAGGTCGCAAAAGCCTGAAGCTGCCAACACAGCCCTATTCATGTCTGGGAAAGCAGAGCTATGTCATCAGCATAGCATAGACAACCAACAGGCCGTCTAGCTAGCTTTGGCGGGATAAAACGTGGATCGGCCATGATGATTAACTATGATATTACTCGTTGTACAAAACTGGGGACTGGTACTTGAGGGTGCATCAAGGGAAGTTCCTCTGACAGTTATAGTTAACTGTGTTAATACTCATTGTACTGGACCCAAATTGCCAGTGGCAATTACCCCACCTAGCACATGGACTTTGGAATAAAGAGTGTGGCCATTAAAACCCCATACGATTGTTGTCCTTGTCTCATTTCAGGATGCATTGACAAACACAAGGTTTATCAGTGCAGAAACTCTTAAGACGCAAGCTGGCGTAACTGTTGTTACTAAGGCGGCTTTCAGACGTGCATAAAAGTGTGCTTACAAGTGCTGGTGGCAGGATGTGCATGAAAAAATTAGGTGTGGCTTTGATGATGTCTGAAAGGCGTGATTTTACAGACCTGTTTTTTTCAGGTCAGTAAAGCGCACTTATCAGTGCACTAAAAAGTTTTGATCATGCATTTGATCATGATGCCTTTCAGACATCATCAAAGCGGTGCTTAATTTGCATGCACATCCTGCTGCCGGCACTTGTAAGTACACTTCTAAGCACTTCTGAAAGCCACTTCCGTTTGGTGAAAGCTTTCTCATGTCACTCAGTATGGGTGATTTGTCTCAAAGGTGCTTGTATCTGGATTTTACTTGGGATGGGGAGTGGTGGGCGAGATCAGATGAGAGGTCACGTTTTAGATTATATTATATATAAAATATATAAACAAGAAGGAAGGTTAATGTCAAAAATGTGCATGTATCTAAAATGACTGAAAATCTTTTATTAAAATTCAGCACTTTTAAAGCAATGAATATTTTCATATTTAAGGCCAAAGTGTAAACTCTCTCTCTAATAATAATAATAATAATAATAATAAATTTTATTTTTATTGTGCCCCCTCCTGCCTCGCCAAATGGTGCTTGGAATGCTTCACAACATAAAAATATGATAAAACAATATAAAATTTATTTAAAACATAAAATGATTTAGAAACCATTTAAAATGGGAAAATAAAGAGGGAGGGAAAACACATTAAGAGAAGGAATCAGCAGTGGATCCTAAGAGCACTGGGAAAATAAGTAAGTCTTCAGGTGTTTTTTAAGGGTGAGGAGAGAAGAACGGAGAGTGATTTCACACATGACGGCACCTAGTGCCACCACACACTAATCCTGCCCAGGGTGAGGGCTCTCATCCCGGGCAGGATTTGTCCCAGCTGCTGAACAAATGTGACTGTGGCCAGGCTGGGGGCAGGGAAAGGGCAGGGTGACATGTAGACATGGGTCTGCACATCCCCACCCTCCATGTTGCTGAGAATGGCCCACCCTCCCTGGTGGGCAGCCTATGAGGCCGCTGTGGCTGCCTGAAGGGCAGTGAACCCAGACCAGGGTAAGTCAGAGTAGACCATCAAATGTGACAGCCCGCTCTACCCCAGTCCAGAGTCCAGTTGCACAGGCCATGGCAGCGCTTAGCCTACAGTGTTCCTCGGCAATGGTCCTCAGGCACAGCCTGGGCTAAACACCGCCACTGCTCATGCAAACTCCAGGTCCAGCCCAGTGTAACTTCTGGTGCATATTTTTGGATGTGATGGCCCCATAGGTGTCCACGCAGGTCAAAACGTGGCCAACCATTGTATCATCACATTTGAAAACACCCTGAGACAGACATCTCGAGGGAGTAAGTTCCGCACTAAGGGGCCTGCCACAGCAAAGGCCCAATTACCCACCCACGTACGGCACAATGGCAGGATCCCCAGACAGCAGGTGGTTTCTGAGCACAGATAACTGTCAGGGCAAGGCTCCAGGAGCAGATCTCAAATATATTATATAGAACCACATGATTTTTCTAGTTATAGACTTGACCTTTGTTGGGCAACAAGTCAATAGGATTTTCTGAAAAATCTCTTGATACACAAGACAATGAGTCAGGTATGTGTGTGTTATCTCTCAAGCTATCAGTAGCAGGGTATGGTGCGCAGGGCGTCAGTCCACACAGGATTAGGGTCCCAAATCTCAGTCTCACCACGGGAATTAGCTCAAGTCACCACCAGTTTATTTATATGTCCATCACCACAGTCTATCACACACAACAGCAAAGTCTCTCCCAGTCGGGTAAGGCTCACCTGGCTAGCACTTATTGTTCCAGGCCTCGGGTCCCTTCAGGCCAGCACTCCACTTCCTGGCCACTTTTGCTTTTCCCTGTTCAGCAGGGTTTCAGTACTGGACAGCGATCCTCAGGAGTTCCTCTCTCCACTGCAGTCAGGCAAGACTAATCTCCTCTGGGTTGTGCTTCCCTTTATATGTGCAGAGTAGGTGTGACCAGTCCTCCACACTATCAGCCCTTAAAGGGCCAGTGTCCTGTCCCACTCTCCCTTATGGTTCAGCTGGGTAGTCAGTGTCTACAGGGCTGCTTCACCAAGCCCACACCCAGCTGTCAGGTCACACTTCCTGGCACTGCCCAGATTACGCAGTCTCCAGACTGGCAGTCCTAGACATCTTAAATGGGCAGCAGATCCGACAGGCTGCACCCTGCTAAACTATCCTTGTCTACTTATTGAGGCTTCTGTTAGCTTGCAGTTACCAATATTTGTATATACTGAATTTAGAATCATGGACTTTTTAACACTCAGATTCAGAAAGAAAACAACCCTCATAATGTAATGTGTAATTAATTTTTGCAGCAATTTTCAGCCATGTAGTTATGAGACATACTTGCAGAGAATGAAAAAATGCAATTGAGAAGATGATAGGAAAGACCGGCATCTGAAAATCTAGTTACTTCCCCCCACCCCCATATAAAGAAAAAAGCTACCTAATTAAGTTAATCAAAATGAGCCATTCTACAGTGTCTCATAGGAATGCTCATTGTATCAGCCACATCTGGCCATATTTCTGAAATGATTTGTTGGAAGAAAAATGTCCACTGTCTGAAAGCACAGAACACATGTAACATATATGTTCCTTGTGCAACTACACTATGTTCATGTATCCTAGGCATGTTGGGTGTCAATCAACTTGCAATTAGCGTGCCGAGCCAGGTTCAAGGTTTTGGTGTTGATCTATAAAGCCCTACACGGTCTGGGCCCCTCATACCTCAGGGACTGCCTCGCCCTCCGCGCCCCAGAGCGGCTCCTTCAGTCTGCCGGGGGTGCCTTCTTGGAGGTCCCCCGTGTTAAATGGGGGGCCACAATGGAGAGGGCATTCTCAGTGGCCGGGCCACGCCTTTGGAACTCCCTTCCGGAGGAAGCTCGCCTGGCCCCTAGCCTGTTGACATTCCGGCAAAGTTGTAAAACCTGGCTGTTTGCCCAGGCCTTTGGGGAGGGTGGGAGGGGAGGGTGAGGGGTTTTTCGCTCCCCCACCTGATCTACTATTTATTATTTCATTTGTTATATTTAGCCCTGTTTAATGTTGTTATATTGGATGTTTTAAATTGTTTTTATTGTCTTTTTATTGTTGTAAGCCGCCCCGGGCTGCTTTTGCAGGAGGGGTGGGGTATAAATCTACAAAATAAATAAATAAATAAATACCATAATGCCATACTGAAATACCATAATACAATAATGAAAAAAGTGTGTATGTGAGAACTATGTTTTTAAAAAAAACATGGTGAGGCAGAACAGATGTGCTGGCTCATGGTGGCCAGTGTTGGCCCTTTGCCCGGGCTGTATCATCAGAGATTTTTCAAGGATGCAGTCCATGCTAGCCACTTACTCACCTCAGGGCAGTAGCGGGCTAACATCTGGTCGCACCAAAACAGACATGCCAGTGACGTCTGGGCCACAGCAAGCCAAAGTGGGCCACCGCCATTTCTGTTTTACTCCAGAGGAGAAGAGAATTCATTCACTCATTCTGCAAGATCCAAGCATGGACTATCGACTGAAAAAGTGTCTCAAGAACTAACCAAGAAGAATAGCACCCGGTCTTATCATTGGCTCAGAATTATAGACTGAAATATGGACTCAAGTTTAGGGTAAGACTTTAGCTTAGGGAAGTCACAAGTAAATTATTATAGCTTTGCATCATCTTTATATATTTGTTATTTGACTTGTACTCTTGAATCAATCTTGCACTGTACTTAATCTGATTTTTTTAATGTAAAATTCTTTTAACTAAGCCTTGTTTGCTTGCATGATACTGACATTGGGTGACACAGCTGAGGGGAACTGCAGGTTAGATACTTTAACCTAATTTCTGTGACTTGGAAAACTTCAGGGACATGGGTGGCAGGCAATGGCAGCTGGTGGGTTCTGAAATTGGTGGGGCCGTGGTTGGGGCCAACGGTGGGCAGGGCCAACCCAACAGTGGGTGAGGCCAACGGTAGGCAGGACCAACCCAACGGTACGTGGATCCAACCCTAAAATTGCACACTTACATGACCACTTGCCATAAATGCTGCAATTATCTTATTTTTATTGTTTGTGAACCACCCCGAGCTGCTTGTGGCAGGAGGGGTGGGGTAGTAAAACTTTTAAATAAATGAATAAATTTATCCCTGTGAGGGAAAAGATACCCCATCCCATTTCAATTGTTATTGAGTGAGGATTGAAATGCAAACCATGCAGGATTAGTCCCACTAAATTACTGGGATTAAAACCCAAAGTCACAGCAGGTTTCTTTTTACATCAGATTAAGGATTAAATGCAAACAAACAAGGGAGAGTTTATCCCATTAAACCGTGACTGGGATTCAAACCCAAAATCACATATTTCATTCACATCAAGCTAAGCTTTAAAAAAACCCCAAAAAACCACAGGCAGCAGTAAGATAGACACTCCAGTCCAGTGCATGCTGAGTGAGGATTGAAATGCAAAACAAACCATGCAGAATTAGTCCCACTAAACCACTGGGATTAAAACCCAAAGCCACAGCAGGGTTCTTTTTACATTAGATTAAGGATTGAAATGCAAACAAACAAGGGAGAATTTCTCCCATTAACCATAACTGGGATTCAACCACCCCAAAACCACAGATTTCATTCATTCAAGCTTTAAAACAAAACACCCCCAGCTAGGGTTGCCACCAATGTATATTTTTTCTAGGCCATTTATGAAACATACACATTGCAGGGCCTGCATTGATGCCATAGGTGCCAGTGCAGGCCCTGCAACATGCATTTTTCATAAGTGGCCTGGAAAAATATACATAGGTGACAACCCTACCCCCAGGACACAGGTGGTAAGACTGTAAAACATCCCAGTCCAATGCATGCTGAGTGTCAGTGAGGAGGACTGAAATGCAAACCATGCAAGATTTTTTTTTTCTCCCTTCGGGGACTGTAGGGGATTTAGGGGCTTGTTATTATTGTGAGTTGTTTTGTGCCTGGTTGGGGGGGAAGGGGCTGTGTTGGGTGAAGGGTATACTGAGTGGTGGGTTGTGTTGAGGGGGGGAGGCCCAGCACCAACCCCTGGTGGCAGCAGGGGAAGGTGCTGGCGGAGGTGCAGTCAGGATGGGTGGGTGGGTGGGTGGGAGTAATTTTAGAATTAAGTTAGAGATGCAAGGGTTATGCTTTGTTGATTTTGTAGAAGAAATGTGTATTTGATATTTAGATTGTTGTATTATTGTCAAGCTTGTAGACGACAATAGGTCCCCCCTCCTGGTGAGAGCAGGAGGGTAGGGGGGAGTTGATGAGCTCCTTCCCTGGTGGCAGCAGGGATGGGGCATATGGATGGGATGATATGGACAACTGTGATGTATTGTAATAATATTGATTTATTGTATTATATTGAATTATGTGAGGGAAGGGAGGGTATGGTTAACGACGAGAGATTATGTTATATGTTATATTGTAATAACTGAGGGGTTATTTAGGTTATGTTGCTTGTACTGAATTATAATTGTATGGTTCCTTGTATGTTTCTACCTTTGTTGTTAGCCGCCTCGAGTTGCCGTAGGCGAGAGAGAGCAGGATACAAATAAAAGGTGAAGGTGAAAATCATGACTGGAAGGGATTCAAAACCCCCAAACCACAGACTATCAAGCTTGAAGCTTCAAGAAAGAGCCCAGAGACAAAAACACCCCACTGAGAATTAAAATCAATGCAAGCCAGTTATACTATACATGAGTTCATATTTCTCTCAAAAGCCACTAAGATTAAAACCCATTCATGTATATTATAACTGGTTTGCATTCATGATATTAATTCTCAGTGGGGTGCCTTGGGTATTTTCAGACATTACGAGATCACAGTCAACCACAGTGAACCACGGTCAATCCCGCTGCGGGGCCAACGTACCCTGAACGTCTGTTCCATGGCTGCCAGATGTTCACCACAGTCAATCCCCACCAGGGGTCAAAATTAACCACGTTTCCGGAGCTCCAGCCCAGACCATCGCCGAAAGCGTGGTCAACGCGATTTCCAATGGTAAACAAAAAAAAGTAACGTCTGAACAGCAACCACCGGCTGGAAGCAAACAGAATGATTCCCAGCCGGGGACAAAGCATGCAGCGTCACTGCCAGGCAACCAGCAACAACACAGGCCGTGGAGGGAGATTTAAAGGGCACACAGCAGCAGGGGGACGTGGCGGGATGGAGTGAGGCAGAAGGGAGAGGAGAGCAGCAGGCGAAAGAGCAAGGCAGGAGGAGGAGGAGGTGGAGGAGGTGCAGGGAGAGGTGGTCGTGCTGCACATGGAGGAGGTTGAGGGACAACAGCAGCAGCAGCTGGGATGGGCCGCCCCGGGGACAATGACCGGGCCAGGGGAGGAGGCACCCCGGAAATGGGTACGGGGACCGAAGGGGAGAGTACCCAGAGGAGACGGGCAGGAGGAGGAGGAAGAGGAACCAGAGGGACCACGGGGGACATGGCCCTACCACAGAGGGGGTAAATGGGGGCTCAGGGAGACCCAGGAGTTTATCCGCATCTGGGGGACCCTGGAGCATCAACTGGAGCTCGCGCTCAATCAGCACAATGAACACGTGTTCTGGGAGATCGTGCGGGAAATGGAGGTGGCGGGGCATCACAGGACTGTGGCATAGTGCCGATCGAAGGCCAAAGAACTCAAGAAGGAGTACAAGGCCATTTGAGACAACAACCAGAGGTCTGGGCAAGGAGCCCGGACTGCCCCCTAGTATGATGCCCTGGACCGCATACTGCACATGAAGGGTTAAATAGTAGCCCCACACCTCATGGGGAGCACCGTGATCCAGGGCAGGGAGTGGGCCAATGTACCCCCTCCCCTTGCCGCCCCCCAAGAAGGCACCAGCTCCAGGGCCCCTGCCCCCCAGGAGGAATGCCCAGGGACCTCAGGGACCAGCAGCCCCCCCCAGCACCAGCCCAGAAAGCCCCCACCCCCTGGCAGAACAGGATGACTCCGAGGCCGGCACTCTGGTCATCCTCAGTCAGTGGTCAATGGGGGACCCCAGCTACACAGAGGGGCTGGCCTTGGAGGGATCGGAGACAGACATCAAGGGTAAGCGAGCAGGTGGGAGGGGAGATGGTCCAGGGGTGAGGGGGGATGAGGGGAGGAGTGTTCCCGGCCAGGGAGCAGGCCCCATCCACCCCAGACCACTGAATGCGGGCCCGGGGGCCGCCTGGGCACACCTACAGCCCTCCTCCACCCACCCACCCATATCCCCACAGGGCATGGCATGGCCCAGCACCAGAGACAGGATGGTGAGGAGGCCAGCGGGGAATAGCCCTGGCAGCAGCTGGAGGGCCCAGGTGAGGCACACTGGCAAGGAGGGGGGCCCCAGGGAGGCCAGGAGGGGGACCCGGGTCACGCAGGGTGGGGGGGCAGGGCACTGGGGAAAGTTGGGAGGCCAGATGCAAACCCAGGGGGGCCCACACACCCCCAGACATGTCCCCGGCCAGTGGGCGGCCAGTCAGGGTGGCTAACCACCACCATCTGTGCTCTCTACAGGGCAGCCCGAGGGGCCCCAGCAACCCGGGACCATGCCCCCAGCACAATGGATGAGGGAGCACCGGGCACGGGTATGGCACTGGAGGGAGGACCAGGCAGAGGACATAGTCTGCTCCATCACAGAACAGGGGGAGTGGATGATAGCGGCCGTGGATCACATGGATGCGGCCACAGGGCGATCCCTGCAACAGGCGGAGTCAAGGGACTGGAGGCTCCAGGCAGAGGTGCACCTAGAACAGAGGCGGAAGCTCTGGGACCACAGCAGGCAGGTTGAGGCATTTGGGCAGCTGGAACAGGCCATTGAGGGGATGATGCGGGAGCATTCTGCAAAAATTGATAGGTCCCAGGACATCGGGACCTCGCTGCTCCTGCACACTGGCACCATGAGTGCCTATGTGATGGCAGCCACCCCACCAGGCACCCTACCTGCCCAGGCCCCGATGCCCAGCCCCTTGGCACCCCCACCACCTCCCCAACCAGCCCAGTCGCCATGCCAGCTGGGGCCGCGCATCCGCCTCCCAGTCCCTGTAGGCCTCTGGAGGTAGCAGCCGCCCAGGGGGGCCCTCAGGTCCTGGGTCCTCCCTCCCTCCCACCACCGGCTGCCCCTCCAGACACCGAGGCTTCCCAGGACACTGTTGGGGACACGGACAGTGGGGGGGAGGGGTGCTCCCAGAGCTCAGCTGCATCCACAGGGCAAGCGAGGGGGAGGCCCCAGAGACACGGGGGATGGGGGGAAGGGAGGGAAGGGGGAGGGCAGTTTGAGGGGGGGCACAGAACCTGTACAGTGGGGGGGTGATGGTGGGGGTGTAGGGGGCATGTACTTGGGTGAGAGAATAAATGTCAGGGCACCACTACTGCCTCCCTCAGTCTGTTCTATGGGCCCGGGGGTGGGGGCAGGCCGATGGCCATAGAG
>QEPC01006795.1:339271-357135 GCA_003113815.1 Sphenodon punctatus | reverse complement strand
GGGGGAGGGCAGTTTGAGGGGGGGCACAGAACCTGTACAGTGGGGGGGTGATGGTGGGGGTGTAGGGGGCATGTACTTGGGTGAGAGAATAAATGTCAGGGCACCACTACTGCCTCCCTCAGTCTGTTCTATGGGCCCGGGGGTGGGGGCAGGCCGATGGCCATAGAGGGGCTCACCAAGGGAGTCGGTGGGGGCCCCACGGTGGTGGGGTCGAGGTTTATCACCCTCATGCCTTGGCCTCCCAGCTGATATGCCTGGCCAGGGTGGCATGGATGTGCTTGGCATACCAGTACTCCCTCGAGTTGGCCGCGTTCACGTACAGAGGCACAGGTCTGGGAGGGCAACGAGGCAAGGGGTACTCGAGGGCAGCGCCATCGGTCTCGCACACGTTGTGCAGCACACAGCAGGCACCTATCAGCAGGGCCGAGGTCGCCACCGTGTAGTCCAGCCAGCCAGCGAGGCTCCTCCAGTGCTGCCTGAAGACCTCGAAAGCCTGCTCGACCATGGTCGGGCTTGCGCACAGGCGGGAATTATACAGCGCCTGCCCCGGGGACCGGGTACACCTTCATCAGCCACCGGGTGAGGGGATAGGCCGGTTCCCCCAGGATACAGGGGGGCATCAGCACCCCCTTGATCCGGGTCATCCCCATTTCCGCAAAGTCCCCGCCCAGAGTTGCCCATGAAGATGTCTATGAACCACCCCCGGTGGTTCACGACAGCCTGCAACTTCAGGGAGTGGTAACCATGTCTGTTAACATACTCAGCGGCCTCTCAAGCGGACGGGCGGAGGATCGTTTGTGGGTGCCGTCCACGGCACCCATGCAGTTGGGGAACACTCCAGCCATGAAGCCAGCCATCACGGCCTCCTGGTCCACCAGCTGGATCGCTCAGTCCAGGAGAACACCCTCCATAGTCTCATATACGTCCTGGAGGATACAGGCAACTGTGCTCACCCCGACACCAAAGTGCTGCGAGACGGACCGGCAGGAGTCAGGCGTTGCGAGGGCCCAGACCCCGATGGCCACCCCCTGGACAATGGGGATGGGGGTCCTCATGGGGGTGTGCTGTTGTTCCAGCCAGGGCATGAGCAGCTCCGCAAGCCACAGTAGGGTGAGCCTTTCCATCCAAAAGTGCGCCCTCCAGGCAGCCTCATCCCACCAAGCCAGCGTCCAGGACCACCACCCCTGTGCCCGCTCCATGACCCATACCCACCAGGTAATGGGCATTGCGAGCTGGGTGGCATGCACCATGGTCTCCCTCCGCCATGGGGAGCAAAGCGGCCCTCTTTCAGCCATGGATCAGGGCCTGCCAGTCCATCCCGGACACACGCTGTGCCCTGAGCCGGGCCAGGGAGCACCTGCAGCCTTGGTGGGCTCTCTGGGCCCTAGCTGCATTCCGGGCCATGCCAACCCACAGGTGGGCGCAAAGGTGCACCTCTGCAGTCAGGAGGTGCAGCTGATCAATGTGCGAGTGGTACCACTCGGCACAGAGCACTAGGTGCATCCTGCAGGTGCCCAACTGGCCTCACTCCATGGTTCCGGCTGGCCCCGGTGGGGTGCTGCCAGCCCCGTTATAGCCTGGACCACGTGTAGGCCCACCCCCAGGCCGCGACCCAGCGACCAGGCAGGGGCACCCATGTCAGCCTGGGGCACCCCCCCGTCTGCCGCCTGTTGGGCAGGAGGGCCGGGGCAGCGGGGGAGGCCCATTGGGCGCACCTGCTATCCCTGCATGGAGCCTTGCGCATGGACCAGCGTGTGCCCAGGCGTGCTGGCGGAAGCTGCATTCCTGCTGTCATCACCTCCCACCTCTATGTGATGGCAACATTGTGTCCTCACCAGCCTAATTAGTGTGTTGGCTGCCCTGTCTGTGTGCTCGGTTGCTGCAGATGTGCTGGGCATCGCTTGTTTGCCATGCCTTGTTGAGACCTGTGACCTTATCGCTTGGCCTTGGGACTCCCCTGTATCCCTTACGCCCCTCCGGGGAATGTGGGCCCCCGTTTTTGTGGTGTCAGTTCCCCTGGCTGGCTGGACCATGGCTGGCTGTGCTTCCCCCGGGCTCCCGGCTCCCAGCCCCCATGGGGCCCCCCATATGTGGACCTTCCACGAGACCATGGCCCTGTGCGACCTATGGCATACCCCAGCCATGCAATTGCTCCTGAGCTGCCCGGACAGTCTGCTGGGTGCCTATGTGAGCCTGAGCTCTGGCCTTCGTTACTTTGGCTATGAGGTGAGTGCCCGCGATTGCCAGCTGCATGCTGAGACACTGGGGATGGTTCCCTTTCCCGATGGGTGCATTCCGGAGATGAAGTGTTCGCATGTGGGGTGGTCTGCGGCAGAGACTATGTCCGCCCTGTCCATGTGCAGCCTGGCTGCCTACATGGTCTGTTTGGTGGATGGGGGCCCTGCCTTAGTCGTGTCCTCCTTTGGCTGTGTTCACGGGGCCCGTGGGTACCAGTGCTCTCATGGGGTGGTTTATCACCGGCAGTTGGAGCTCCGTCACCTTCCGTGGCCCTCTGCTGCTGACTTCTGCTTGTCAGAGCCCACCACAGCGGAGCTGTTGGCGCTGTCGGGTGTGTGGTCCCGTTCCGATGTGCAGTAGAGGGTCTCTATGAAGGATCCCTTCGAGGCGTACTACCTGGTCGCCCACCATATGTCCATACTGGGGTACCACCGGGGAATGCTTCATTGGCGGCACTTCGTTCACCTGGTGGGCCACCTGGCCCCTGGCCCCCATGTGGCCCCCTGCAGCTGGCTGTAAGTTCCCCTGTGCCTTCCGAGCCCCAGTTACTGGCCCCGCTGTGAGCTCCCACCTCTGACCTGCTGCTGTGGTCCGCTGCCTGCTCCCTCTTTCATGTCCCGCCCATGCTGCTGTGCTGCCTGCTTCCCGGGGTTCCACTGCCCCTGCCTGTGGCTCCGCAGCCCCACTGGGGGCCCCCCTGTCTGCCTCTGCAACTGATGTTCCCCTCTATGGCTGCCTTCTCTGGTGTCCGGGTCCAGCTCTCTGAAGCACCCCTGGCTCCCCTGGGTGCTGCTGACTATCTGTGTCTGCCTGTGCTCCCTTATGCATCCCAGCCCCCGGTGCCTGTGTGACCTCGGGGTTCTGGGGATCCCAGACTGCACCTCCTGGCTACCTCCCGGGGGGGGGGTGTTTGTGCCTTTGGACTGGCTGCATGGCTCCGGCTCTCCTGCCTCCCCTCCATTGCACCCTCGCCAGTGCTTGGGGTCTGTGTGTGCCTCCTGGACCATGCCCAAGCCGGTGCCTGTTCTGTGTGGCCTCCCCCTGTGCCTGTACCCCAACCTATCGGGGTCCCCCCATTCCAGGACTGACTGTGTAGCTGTGGGGGTGCCCTTGTGGGCTGTGCTTTTGTTGGGGGTCTGACTGCCATTCCCCGTGCCCGGCCTTGCCCCTGGGGTGTCCCCCCCCCCACTTCCCTGTCCCGCTGCCTCCCCTCCCCCCTGTGCCCGTTGTGTCATGCGTGTTTTCTGTCCCGCTGTGTCCCCCCTTCCCTTCCTTTCCCATATGGGTGTGTATGGGCCCGTGTGTTTGTGCTGTGTGTTCCACTGTGCCCTCATTGTCTCTGTGCCTGTTGCGTGTGGTACCTCGGTGGCTCTCCTCCCTCTTCCCCCTCCCTTCCTATTTCCCTTGTGTGGGTGTTTCCTTTTGGCACTTTTGTCTTCATTTGCCCTCAGCCAGCCATGTCTGTGTCCCGCCCCTCCCTGGTGCCTTTTGGGTGTTTTGACCACAGCCGGGAATTGGCGTCACGTCTGTTGCGCTGCCTCGGGCCATGGTCTGACAGCCCGATTCCCTGCCATGGTCCCATTCTCATCACGTCTGTTCGGGGCTCTCCTTGACCACGGGGGGTGGTTTTTTGATTTCCCACCATTGAGAATCCACTGTGGTGAATTGGGACCGCGTAAAGTCTGAAAACACACTTTGTCTCTCTTTGAGCTCTATCTTCAAGCTTGAAAAGTCTGTGGTTCTGTGGTTTGAATCTCTCCCAGTCATGATTTTGTTAGAAAAACCCTGCATGGTTTGCAATTTGCATTTTAGTGTCCTCACTGATAATCCCATAAAAAATGATTAAAAATAAATAGCCTTTTCTCTTACCTGACCTAGTGGCCGGCTCTCAGGCCTGATAACCTGGTCCTAGAGAGTCAGCGGCTCACCCTCAAGCCTCCCTGAACCATCCAGGGTCCAGCCCAGAAAAGGGGAACTTGCTGGATGTTGCCTGAAGCGGCAGCAGCTGCAGAATGAAGCCATAGTGCTGCTTGCTTTGCACAAGGTCTCTGGCTCCCTGAGACCCGGCCTCTTCCCATCAATCACACTGCGCAGTCACACACCCTAGCCTTTTTTCTGGCCCTTATTGGCCAGGGCGATGGCTCCATTGACCCCAAATTGATTTTTTTTAAGCTGAGGATTCCTAAAGGAATCCTCAAAGTGCCTCCTCCCTGCCTGCCCCCAAAATACAAGTGAGCAAGTGCAAGAGAGAAAAAATCAGGGCGATAACACTATTGTCCTCTCGCACATGCTCACACTTGCCTCCTCTTGTCTCCATCCAGTCAGCCTCCCTCCCACACAGGGTCCTAAATCTGACCTTAGTCTGCTCCCAGCCGGCTCCTACACCCACGTGCCACACTGTGCACTCCTAGCTCCTCCCACCCTATGCAAGGTGCCACTGCTGTCTGTCTGCCCATCAGTCTTGATGTTTCTTGTGCTGTGCATACGCAGGGCCAGGCCACACAGACCCGACCCTGCCCGAGCTTCCTCCCACAATGTGTCTCCCGAGTCCCAGCAAGGCAGAGCAGCTAGGCTACATACCAGTGATGGCAGTGAGGGGGAGGTCTCGGAGTCTGAGGAACTCCACCCCCACCCCCAGCAGCACTGGCCCCTGCTGTGCATGTGTGAATGAGTCTCAGGCTGGGGGGAGGAGAGAGCGAGAAGACTGACAGCCCATGCAGCTGCAGCAGTACTGCACTGTCAGAGCGGCTGAGGGATCGGCAAGCGGGGGAATTAAAAAAATTGCAGGCAGGCAAACGCTCTGCAGCAAAGAGCTCAGTTTAATAAGAAGCGGCGGCCCTGGCCCTGCTTGTGGGGCACCACCCAGGAGCCCTCAATGTATGGCCACCACTGGTGGCAGGAAGAGCAATCTCTTTACAGGCTGGGGTAGTTCTGGAGGGAGCGGAGTCCAATGGGAAAACTGTGAGGGTGATAATAAATGTGACTGGAACCTGCTATGGTCCTCTATGGTCCGCCTGGGCCAGGAACTCCGTCACATTTATTAACGGGCCACCAGATGGGGCTTGCTACTGCCCTGGCTTGGATAGGCGGGCTGCTGACCCAGATGTGGTCTCCTGGATGATTCCAATACTGGGACAAGGGCTGCCCATGTGGGCCAGTGCATCTGTTAGTGGCCTCATAGTGGGCCAGTGGCCAGTGCACTGGCTGCATGTTTATTTTCACCCAGAGTCACAACCAGTCTGAAGAGGGGCAGAGAAGACCCCAATCCCATCAGACCATTGTTGGACAGCAAGTCAATAGGATTTTCTGCAAAAATCTTGCTACCTACAAAAATCTCTGGATACACAAGACAATGAGTCAGGTATGTGTGTGTTATCCCTTAAGCCATCCTTGTCTGCTTATTGATGCTTCTGTCTTCTAACAGCTTCCAGTTACCAGTATTTGTATATACAAACATATATAAAATTTATAATCATGATTTTATTTATTAATTTATTAATTATTATTATTATTATTATTATTATTATTAACAATCATAAATTCAGAAAGAAAACAACCCTCAATGTAATCTGTATGAATGTTTGCAACAACTTGCAGCCTTATACTTATGAGACATATTTTCAGAGAATAAATAAATGCAATTGAGAAGATGACAGGAAAGAACTGCATCTGAAAATCTAGTTACTTTTTGTCCCAATATAAAGAAAAAAAGCTACCTAATTAATTTAATCAAAATGAGCCTGTCCACTGTCTACTAGGAATGCTCGTTGGGTCATATCTGGCCATATTTCTGATAAGCTAAAATGATTTGTTAGAAGCAAGAAGGCTGCTGTCTGAAAGTTCATATCAAAGGAGTTACGTAAGTGTAAAATTGGAGTGATACAGTGGTGAATCAGGCTTTATGTTTCTCCAAAAGAGGACTCTATCTTGAATTAAAAAATACCTCAATCTAAATTCCTTCCAGAATGACATTCATCTCTTTCCAATGAAGCTAATGGTGTTGAATCATATAAATTAACTGAGTGCAGCCTATGGATTTCAACAACTTTTCCTGGTTTATTAGAATCAAAGCAGATTTATCTTGATTTCAAAAGAGTCACACCAATGTCAAACTGAAATAACATGTTAGTGAACCAGAACCTTAGTTAAAAAAACAATAGAACATGTGAGATATACATTGGAAGGCTTCTATAGTCTGAATCAACTAATTGACATTTTTGAAGTAATAAGTCAAGTGTCACAAGGTAACAATCAGGAATAAAACTTTGGACGCTTCCCTGTTGCAATGTTGAGACTTTAGCACAGAGGTGTCCATTCTACAGGTCAGGAGCCCAAATGTAGTTGTGTCATCAGTGGATGAAATTGTGAGCTGAATAGTATTATATTTTGCTTGTCTTTGTTGCTGTCTGGGGTCATGAGATTGTATTTTAATCTCAAAAAAGAGTTGCACAGGCAAAACACATCCCAGATAACATCAAGACTGATGCATAAGGCTGGAAATACATTGGATTTGATGTTTTGCACCAGCTTGGAGAAGAGGGATTCCATTTATCAGGAGTGTTATCAGGCTGTTATCATGGTCGGATCATTACCTCCTGAAGGTCTAGATCCCAGCCCTGATATGCCCTCATCGGGGTGGGGGACCAGTTAGGTTGGTCTGCCCCCGGAGACTGATGGATTCAATTGGTTTCCAGAACTTTCTGGGGGATATACCCACTGACCGTGACTACTGCTCTGTCGATGACCTGGTCACCTTGTAGATTGACATTCTGACCATGGCCATCGACATGGTTGCACCCAGATGTCTGCTCCCACCACTTCATCACAGAGGTTTCCCTGATCTATAGAGGCCCTGAGGCGGTTGAAGTGGGAGGGTAGGCGATTAGAGCAGAGGTGGCACTCAGCTTATGCTGAAGCCGACCGATTGTGGCATAGATCATTTTTGAAGGACTATGCCATGGCTGTGATGGTGGTGAAGAAAACTTTCTTCTCCACTATCATAACATCTGCAAAGTCTCATCCAGTGGAGCTGTTCCAGGTGGTGAGGGGCCTGGTTAACCCAGTCTGTCTCCACCAGGAGTCATTCATAGCCTGCTGTGACATTTTTATTTATTACTTTGCAGATAAAAATTGCTCATATTCACCACAACTTGGGCACTGCCATTTCAAGTGTAGAGTCAGAGTTTGGGGTTATGGAATCTGAGTCTTCTCCTGTTTATTTTGATCAATTTCAATTGGTATTACTCACCAATGTGGGGGAGGTGCTTGGGGTGATGAGGGCAACCAGTTATGAATTAGATCCTTGCCTGTCCTGGCTGGTGAATGCGAGCTGGGAGATATTGGGGCCACTGTTGGCTGGGGTGGTCAATGCCTCCCTATGGGAGGGTAGGGTGTCAGGCACCCTTAAAACTGCAGTGGTCCAGTCCCTCCTTAAGAAACGATCTTTGGATGCCGACTCCTTGTCCAGCTATTTGCCTGTCTCCTTTTTAGGGAGGGTTATTGAACAGGTGGTTGCACATCAGCTCTGGGCTCATCTCCATGCTATCAGATTCCTGGACCCATTCAGTCAGGTTTTCATCCTGGGTATGGCACAGAGACTGCGCTTGTGGCTTTGGATGATGACTGTACCTTGAGATTGACAGGGTGACTTCTACCTTGTTGATTTTGCTAGGTCTTTCAGCAGCCTTTGACACAGTTGATCATCAGGTGGTGTTAACATGACTGCTGGACCTGGTAGGGGTGTGTGGGACTACCCTTGAGTGGTTACATTTTCTTTCCTGTTGGGGAGGTCCCAGTGGGTGGTGATGGGTGGTTGTTCATCGTCCCCTCGGGACCTCCCCTGTGGTGTCCTTCAGGGTTGTGCTTATCTGATGTCTGGCTGCTGCTGGGGACTGAATGAGGGTGAGCCGATTGAATATGAATCCTGACAAGACTGAAGTGAGGATGGTTGGCTGGTCCTATGACTTGGAGGGGGTTGAGACACCCGTCATTGATGGGGTCTGGCCCCTCTGGTCAATTAGGTTTGCAACCTTGGTGTGCTTCTGAACCCCTCACTGAACCTGAATTATCAGGTTGGGGTGGTGGCCAGGAACGGTTTTCAGCAACTCCATTTGGTGAGAAGGCTGCGTCCTTTTCTTTCAGATTCAGATCTGGCCACTGTCATCCATGCTTTCATCACCTCAAGGCTATATTACTGCAATGCTCTCTATGTGGGGCTGCTTTTGATGACTGTTCGGAGGCTGTAGCTGGTGCGAAATACTGCTTTTTGGCTCCTTTCAGGAACAAGGCACCAGGAGCACATTACACCTGTGCTCCGAAGTCTGCACTGGCTGCATATAGCATTCTGGGCACAATTCAAGGTGCTGGTTTTGACCTTTAAAGCCCTAAATGGTCTGGATCCCATATATCTAAGAGAACGCCAGTCCTACTCTGTTTCATCATGAATGACTCCTATGATCGGTCAAGAGTGCCCTCTTGCATGTTCCATCTGTTACTCTTGTCTGTAGGACAGGGGTGCACAAGAGGGCATTTATGGTTGCTGCCCCAGTTTTATGTAATTCTCATCCCCAGGATGTTTGCTTGAGCCCAAGACCGAGCATCTTTTGGAGGCAGTGTAAAACTTTTTTTTATTTGGAATAGCATTTGGTGGGTGGGGATGAGGGTTGGTTGGGTTATTGGGTATGACTGTGGGGAGGGTGGGAATTTTGAGGGGAGGAAGGGAGTGTTTTATTGTATATGTTTTTATTGTTGTTTTATTATTGTAAGTCACCCTGTGCTCTTGTGGGTAGGGTGGTGTATACATTTGAAAAATAAATTAAATAAATAAATAAAATTTTGGGAATCACAGCTCTGATGGATGAAAACCCAGGGTCTTATTCTTCCTCATTTACTGTGCCCACCTAGATGAAACACACACAACTAGGCTCATGGGGACAACTCTAACAAGATTTACTCATTAACTCCATTGTTCAAATGTGGTAGTGACTGGTGAGGCAGTTTTCTCTCTGGCTGACTGAAATGTATTATTTATTTATTCATTTATGTGGCACATGTGTGCTGGCCCTTTAAGAGAAGCCCGCAGGTGACTGAAGCCATGCCCCTTAGCAGGGATATAAAAGGTAGCCAAGCTTGGCTGGATCAGTTGAGCTAAGGCAGAGAGTGCACATTGCTGGCTGTCACTCTCCCTTGCCTTCTCTCCACTCTACGCTGTCCATGTCCAGGGTTCTGAAACCAAGTTACCTACAGAAGGGCACTGTTAAGGGAGTGAGAAATGGAGACTATTGCTTGCTTAGCCCGGAGCCAAAGGGGGGTGGGGTAGGCCTGGGTACAAGCCGGGACCCAGAGGGGGTAAGGAAGTTGGATGAACCAGATGAACTGCATATATCCTGTATGTATATATCTGCACTGGTGGGAGTAGTAAAGTGGTATTATCCTGAACTGAATGCCTGTTGCCTTTTCCTGGGAGTGAGCTGAACAGCAAACGAGAGGGGTGGCCCTGATCCTGCAAGGAACCACACCAATCTGAGGGCTGTCCACATTTGGGGGCCTGCCTGGGATCAGCTTGTCACCGCATTCACCTGAGAGCCCAGCGTCACAATGAAGCATCTTCTCCAGCTAATGAGAGACCAACAGCAGATGTTCCAGGCAGCACATGAGGTGCAACTGCAGGTTCAGTGGGCCCACCTGCAAACGCAGACTGAGTGGCAGCTGGAGCAACAAAAGGTACTCCAGAACTCTGTAATGGGGCAGGCACCGGTGAACCAGGGGATCCTTCAGAGCCTGACAGCAGGGGACAAGGGTGGGCTCACAAAACGCTGAGTTTGTGGCTTTGCAAGATGTCCCCTGGGAGGATGAGGGGTTTGCACCAGGGACCCATATCATTTTTCATTATTAAAAACTGTCATTTTCATTATCGTTATTAACAAAATTTTGTTATCGGTATCAATTTTGAGCGACAACAAAGATTTTATTTTTGGCATCATTTCTGTTGGGGGCTGCCACCAGTGGCAGAAGTGCCAGCAGACACCTGCCCCAGACTTCTCAGAAGTTGAACTCCTTCCTCATTATAATGCAGTAGTAATAAGTGCACAATGACAATATGAAAAATTTCTAATATGCACGTCTAACCTACACCTAATAACCTATACTATATGCAATGTATTCCTAAGTATCTATATCAATAAACGTGTATCTGCTATGTGTTCTAAGTATTTATCTATCCTGTTCCTATCCTATAATGCTAATATATATAGTTTTAAAGCCTATTATATCTACTAATATCTATACAATATTTAATCTATATAAGTAGTACAACTAATATTTCTATATATAATATGGACAGGAGGAGACAGGAGAAATGGAAAGGAAAAAACTATGGGGTATATCTATCTAATCTCTATAATATCTATAGCTGTAATCTATATCTATTTAATCTATATACCTAAACCTATATTTGTCTATTATATATATATATATATATATATATATATATATATATATATATATATATATATANGAAAAAACTATAGGGTATATCTATATCTATATATCTATCTAATCTATATACCTAAACATTTATCTATCTATCTATCTATATATATATGTACAGGGGAAGGGAAAATGGAAAATAAAGGGTATAAGGAAAGGTAAGGTATAACACTGAAGGCTGGGGAAGATTTTTTAGTGCAAACACCAGAGTTCTGTAAACACAACTTGACACAGCAAGAGCTAACATAGAACAAGAGTCAAACTGCCTGGCCCTGCAGCATAAAGGGTTGCAGTACCCTCTCCAGAGCCCCCATGATTGACTGGTTCTGGGAGGCAGGAGCAATCATAGGGTGACATTCAACTGCCTGGGACTTCCTTGTGCTGCTCATTGGCCAGCGATTACATCCATCGGGTCCTTCCCCTCCCATCACAGGTCCAGTTTAAGACTTCAACACTGTTTCTGACTCCAAGATGTCTCCTACCTCCTCCCCTCTCCACATTTCTCTCCAAAAAATACCTGCCAGGCAATAACAAAATCAGTAATTACTTTCATTATCATTACTGATTTTGTTATTATTTATCTTCATTATCGTTATTGTGATAACGATAATGAAAATGAAAAAAATCGTTATCAATATCACAAAAGTGAAGTGCAGCACACCCCTAGGACCCTGCAGCCTTTTTAGACATTTTTGAGCAAGTAGCCATGGGTGAGGAGTGGAATAAGGACATTTGGGCTTTGCGCTTGAACCCGTATTTGACCAGGGAAGCACAAGCAACATTTCCATCTCTGCCCCAAGAACAAGCCAAGGACAATAATGTTGTGAGAACCACATTCCTAGATGGGGCAGGTCTCTCAAATGAGAGCTACCAAAAGAAGTTTCAGGCAGCCCAATGGACTGGGCGGATGACACCCAGAGGCTTTGGAAGACATGAACAGACTGGCAACCTGTTGGCTAAAGCTTAAAAGCAGAACAGTGGAACAAATCATGGACTTGGTAATAGTGGAACAGTATATGCAAAGATTACCAGAGACTGTGGGGGCTTGGGTTCGATGCCCCCAACCACAGGGACTTGAGATGGCCATTAAATTGGCAGAGGAGTGCCTGGAAGGGGAACCCTCTAAGAGAACCCCAAAACCCTATGGGCCTTTTGCCTTGGGGAAATGAGGTGAAGTCCCAAGGCCATAGGAACATCAGGGGGTTATGCCCAAGGCTGGAAGTGGCAAGAACAGAGATCCACCACCCATGGGAACCGCTGGGAACAAGGGGCAAAGACTGTGTTTCACTTGTGGGAAATGGGGCACTTTGTGAGAGACTGTTCTCTAATGGACTGTGGGGTTATAGAATTCTGTGGTTGTGCAGAGGTACCAGGGGAAAGGCTATGCCAGCTACAAAGAGCGTAAAAGTGGTTGGAAAAGAGGCTATGGGGTAGGAGACTCAGAAGCTACCTGTACCCTGGTCCACGAATCACTGGTGACTAGCAAAGGCTAGAAAGAAAGGAGGTACCCTCACTGTGAATTGTATACATGGCCAAAAAAGAAAGTACTCCGGGGTTGCTAATAGTGAGGGGACATACCCAAAAACATTGGGTGGGGTTAGTTCCCTCCTTATGGGGTGTAGACTTTTCAATTTCCCTGGGGGGGGGGGGAGATGGGGCCAGTCCACATCCAGGGGGCAGAGCCAAATCCATGGGGCAGATCCAAACACGACATCTATGTCTGCCCAATGGTAGGCAGAGCCAACCCTATGGTAGGTGGAGCCAACCCCAAAATTGCACACTTACATGATCATGATCATCAATGGATAGAACAAGTACACAAGAATAGCAGTTTTAGAGCCTCAGCCAAGAAGGTCCAGAGTGCATGGGAGCAAACAGGGGGCTCAAAGCAGTCTCAAACCTTTCCCTCCACCCTCAAATCTGCCCAGAGAAAAACTAGGTAACTGTCATGGGGAAGGGGGAAAACACAGGGGAAGGGACCGGCAGAGGGTCAACCAAGGAAAGGAACCCCAAGCGGACTCCCTGAGGTGAGGTCAACTCCGCCCAGTGCTCTGAGATGGCTGCCATGCTCCCCTGTTGCACCCGCAGCTGCAGGGAGTGGCTCAATGGTGCTGCCCTCGCGCCCTGCGTAACTGCGGGGGAAGGCCCGCCAACAGTGTCCTGCCGTGGCGTCACCCTGGCAACCTCCGGACTCTGCGGCGTTCCTGGAGTACGCGCTGGGGACCCCGCAGCAGGGGAAGGAACCGAGGGGCAAGCCCCCGGCAGGCCGAGGTCCCTCACCGCCGAAGCCCTCCGTCACGGAGGTAAGGGGCAGCTCTGACAGCAACCCAAATCTCTCTCTAAAAAAATAGCCAAGTGAATCCTCCCACATGCCCCCAGAAGCCCCTTCCCCCAAACCCTCCCCCAGATTCCCCCAGCAGCCCCTTTCTCCAAAACCCTCTCCCAGATGCCCCCAGCAGTTCCTTCCCCAAAAACTCTCCCCCCAGATGCCCCTTCCCTCAAAACTCTCCTCCAGCAACCCCTTCCAACAAAAAAACTCCTACATCATGCCCCTCCCCCCAAACCCTCCCCCCAGATGCCACCAGGCCTGGCCCCAACCCCTTCCCCTTCCCAAAATCCCAAACAGATTACTCCCTCCAAAAATCCCCAGGCAGCTTACTCAGGGGTGGTCTTCCTCCATGCTCCATTCCTTGATGCGCCCGGCCAGGCATCCCATAACAGGGGCAGGGCAGTGGCTTCTTACAGCATGATGCTCTTCACCTGCTCCCCTCCTTCTGGATGCTTCCTGGCCTCTCTGAGTCCCAGGCATCCCACATGGCAGTGGAAGGGGTGGGGCGATGGCTTCAGCATGCTCCAGCTCTTCTTCACCCGCTTGGGCCACTCCTTCTGGTTGGGTCCGGCCACTTCCTGGTCCCTGACCCTTCCATGAGTCCCAACAGGCCCAGGGGCCAGGGCCAGAGTGGCATGGTGATGGCCGGATGACATGGAGCTGGTGCCACCACCACTGTTAAGTGTTAATACAGCAGCAGCAGATACCACCAGCAGCAGCAGACACCACCACCAGCAGCTTCTTGCTGTGCTCTCTCTTCACCCGCTACTAAGTTCTGGCTGCTTCCACTTCCTGACCCCTCCCAACAGGGCCTCCCAGAGTGGTGCGGTCGGATGTTGTCCAGCCGCATTGCTCTGGGAGGCCCTGTTGGGAGGGGCCAGGAAGCAGCCAGAATGTAAGAGCGGGTGAAGAGCACGCTGCAAGAAGCTGCCTGCCGCCACCCACCAGGTTTCATTTCCCAGGCTGGGAAGGGGGAGGGGGGAGGCAACTGATAGCCCCTCAAACCCAACGCAGCTGAAAGGGGAGGAGGGGAAGCCAGCCCTGATGGCTCAGCCCGGGGGGGTGGGGCCAGCCCAGGGGGTTGGGGTCCATCAGCCCCTCCTTCCCGTAGTTTTCACTGAAACTAGTGATCTGGCATGTTTGTGTGGGAGTGAGTTAGGACTATCCCAGACTCAGACATTCAGAGACTGAGATAGAGGGGAATACCCTAGAGACAAGCCAAGAGTACATGGAACCCCAGGAGGGGCAGCCTAGTCCAACAGAGGAGAGAAAGAATCTCCAAGAGGAGGTCTCGGCCAAAGAGAACAGTGGAAGCTCATTGGTGGTGGGGGCTAAGCCAGAGGACCTAGATGACCAACCTCAAGAGGTGGTTATAGAAACTAGAGAAGTGGGGTACATGGGGGGAGAAGACCTAGACACCTCAGAAAGAGAAACATTTGTAGAAAGGAAAGAAGCTCTAGCTCATGCAGCAATGAGGCAGTGTGCTTGGTGTGCTGAGGAATGGTCTAGATGGAAGTATTAGGGTTACTCCCTTCCCACGCACTGGAAAAAATGCACTCAGAGTAAGGCAATACCCAAGAAGGTTGATAGCCTTATGGGACTAAGTGGGGAGCAGTCAACAGAAACCTTCCCGAAAGGGCTTACACCTGCTGAGCATCCACAAGCAGAGGATGCTAGTAAGACCTGTATGTAGTGTGCTATGGAGTGGGAGGGTTCACAGAAGGCAGGAGGCCCAGTACCATCCCATTGGAGGGTCTGTAAAGATGGGAGAGCAGACCCTAAGGATGTGGTAACACTGTATGGACAACCCTAGAAGCTCTTCAGGTGAGGAAACCTTCTAGTGTTAAGGCAAAGTGCCAAGAGCACTAAGGAGGGCCGGGTAAGGAACACTGAGACCCTCTTCTTCACATTTCCTTTCTGCTGGCAAATACCAATAAGCACATTACTCACCAAGTAGTGGTATTTGCATTTAGGCTTGCAGTGGAAAGAAAGAAATTTGCTGTGGCAAGTAAATTCTCTCCATAGGAGAGACAGCTAGGTTATGCCCTCCAGCCCAATTATCTAGTGTCTGTTTTATTTGGGACTTGTGATTGGGAATGGATTTTCCCTCTATAAGTACTCATTCTCCATGACCTTCTCTCTGTATAATTTCTCCCAAGCCTCAGGGGTTAAATGCCGCCGATACAAGCCCTGGGAAGGGTAAGGCAGATTATAAGAGATTTTAGTTTTGTTATACCTTGAGTTATTGTTAGGCTATTTAATTTGTTGTATTTAATCCCAGTATAACTACTACGGAGATGCCTTTCTATTTTTCATTATTTCCTGTATCAGGTATATGATATTTAATAGAGATATTAAAAGGACCCATAGCTGATATCTCCTTCTTTGTGTGTTTGCATTTTGTATATTTTTGTATTTTGTTACGACCTCACGGTTAAGACAATAAACTATTTTACTTACTTACTTACTAAGGAGGGCTCCTCGATGGCATCTTCTCTTAAGGGGGGAGGGATGTGACGCACGCATGCTGGCCCTTTAACCACACTGATCCGAGGGTGTCAGGCTGGCTCCACGGAGCCTGAGTGTCTGAGGAAGGGTCTGCCTGGGGACCCATTGGCCCTCCCGTACCTGGCTGATACTCAGGAAGAGCCAGCACAGCAAACCTCCCCCCCCAAGAAACCCATTGCGGCTCCCGCTGCATCCACGGGACCCACACAAGAAGTAAAGCTGCCACCGGTGCGCAAGCGGTGGTGGGACCTGGCGGTGCAACAAGAAGCACCGTGCTCCAACCCTGCGCTCCCTATTCGCCTGGCATAGTCATGCCCCCCTTAGCACCATCCTGGTGATCAGAGCGCCTGCGCCAGCGTGCTCTGCAGCCCCAAGGGGATAAAAGGAGTGCTCTATTTCCCCATAGTTGGTGGTGATCAGTGCCTATGCCTGTGATACTGGCCCCTTGGTGTTTCTACATGTGGACCACTGAGCTAGAGAGAGAGAGAGAGAGTGCATGAGTTCGAGTGTGTGGAGTGTGGATTGTGTGTAGCATGAGTACCTAAACCTGACCTGTGAGACTCCAAGACTTGATCCTCCCTGTGTGCCCTGGTTTCCCCCCTGCGAGTGTGTGTCATATCCTCCCATTCCCCCATGGCATCTCACACTCACTCCCCACACACACACACACACCTTCTCCGTCCCCAAACCCTTGGCCCAGTGTAGGGATGTGCAAACAGGACGGAGTTCGGATATTCTGACATTCGGCCGTTGGGACTAAAACCCTAGTTCGGGTTCATGGGTTCAGTCTGGCAGAGTTCGGACTGTTTGGATGTTCGGGGGAGTTGGGTGCTTCCAGGAGGCTTGGGGCACTCCAGGGAACCCCAGGGGGTCCATGGCGGCATGGCAGGCCGTCGGAGACCCAGCAGCAGCAGCAGAGACCGAGAAGGCTTGGTGCTTGGCACCCCAGGTTACCCAGGCAGGCAGGCTTGGCGTTTGGCCCCTGGGGGTGCCTGTGATGCCAGGGCTGGCTGTGAGAGACCCAGCAGCAGCAGCAGCAGCAGCAGCAGAGACTGGGAAGGTTTGGCGCTTGGCGCTCCGGGTTGCCTGGGCAGGCAGGATCAGTGCTTGGCCCCTGGGGGTGCCCTTGGTGCTAGGGCTGGCTGTCTAAGACCCAGCGGCACCAGCAGAGGCTGGGAAGGCTTGGGGCTTGGTGAGTGGCCTGGCACCCCTACTTGGCCAGGCATTGCAGGCTACCAGGCATTAGTGAAGCAGCGGAAGTCATTGGATTGCCCGGTAGCAGAACACAAGATACAGTAGAGGCAGCTGCGGCAGCAGCAGCAGACAGGCAGTGTGGTATGAGCAGCGGAAGGCAGGCTGAGGCAGGGTTTGAGGTTGGCAACCACGGCGGATGGGTAGACAGGCAGCGTGGCATGAGAGGCAGTAGGAAAGGCAGGCAGGGCACTCAGATAGGCTGGCGAAGACTGTGCAGCATGAGAGAGAGAGAGGCAGGGCAGGTGCCGGGCATTGGGAGGCTCAGACAGCACCTCAGCAGCAGCAGCCCAGACTGAGGAGGAGCCCCGTCCCAAGACTGCTCCTGGTATGGGATGGTGTGTGCCACTGCACCATCAATCCATGTCCAGGGGCAGCTCGGGGAATCCCAGCAGCAGAAGGTTGACCTTGATGAAAAGCAACTGCTCCACCAACTTGGCCCCCAGTCTCAGGCGGTGCGGTGAGCAAATATCCCCCACCATAGAGAACACTCACTCGCTGGGGACACTTGTTGGTGGGCAGGACAACAGACCCTTGGCTACTTTGGACAGGGCCGGCCACATGTCCCTCTGAGAGCTGTGTCGCCACCATGTTCTGCCCCTCCCATCAGTGCTGTCAGTGATGCAGCAGAAGCAGCCAGTTGAGGCCCAGAAGTGTCAGTGCACCATGGATGAGCTGGGGGGGGGGCAGCTGCCAAGTCCATCAGCAGCTGCAGGACGTGGAGGGTGGCATGGCCACACGCATGTTGGGTAAAATGATTGCGCTCAATGGGCAGCCCTTCTCGGTGGTCGGGAACATGGGGTTTAGGTGCCTGATTGGCTTTGTGGCCTCCCAGTTTAAGCTTCCCTCGCACACCAGTCTGAGTCGGCAGGTGGTGCCAGCCTTGTACCAGGCTTTAAAGGAGTAGATGAGGGAGCAGCTGGCAGGGGCTGGGGGTGCCACCGTCCACTTCACCACTGACATGTGGTCAAGCAGAAACGCGCTACATGCTTACCTGGCAGTAACGACGCACTGGTGGCAGGACCCGGATGCAGCATTGGAGAGTGGCAGG
>QEPC01006795.1:319845-335915 GCA_003113815.1 Sphenodon punctatus | reverse complement strand
GCACAGACAGCAGAGGCGGCATTGGCAGCAGCAGACATTGGATTGCCCGATAGCAGAACCCATGGCACAGACAGCAGAGGTGGCATTGACAGCATCAGCAGACATTGGATTGCCTGGGCACAAAACCCATGGCACAGACAGCAGAGGCAGCATTGGCAGCAGCAGCAGACATTGGATTGCCTGGGCACAGAACTCATGGCACAGACAGCAGAGGTAGCATTGGCAGCAGCAGCAGCAGCAGCAGCAGACATTGGATTGCCAGGGCACAGAACCCATGGAACAGCAGAGACAGCAGAAGCAGCATTTGCTTGTGTGCAGCACCCATGAAGCCAGGATGGTAGGATTTGCCAGGGAAAACCTCCCATACCGCGGCAGATGGCATCAGCAGGATTGCGTGGGCACATTTGGATTTGCCAGGGCAGAGCACCTATGGACCAACAGACAGCAGCAGCAGGATTACCAGGCTAGTGGGGCACATCACCCAGGGTTGCCAGGGCAGGCAGACAGGCACCTTGGCATGAGAGGCAGGCAGGCCAGGGCAGAACTTCAGCTTTGCCCACAGTGTGGGCAGACAGGCAGCGTGGCATGAGCAGAAGGCAGAACGAGGCAGGCTTTGATCTTAGCCACCTGGACGGGAGGGCGGGCAGACAGGCAGAGTGCTATGAGCAGAAGGCAGACTGAGGAAGGCATTGATCTAGGCCACCTGGGCGGGCGGGCAGGCAGACAGGCAGCGTGGCATGAGCAGAAGGCAGACTGAGGCAGGTTTTGACCCTAGCCACCTGGGCATGTGGGTGCGCAGACAGGCAGCGTGGCATGAGCAGAAGGCAGACTGAGGCAGGCTTTGATCTTGGCCACCTGGGTGGGCAGGCAGACAGGTAGCGTGGAATGAGCAGAAGGCAGACAGAGGTAGGCTTTGATCTAGGCCACCTGGGCGGGCAGGCGGGCAGGCAGACAGGCAGCGTGACATAAGCATGGGAAGGCAGACTGAGGAAGGCTTTGATCTTGGCCACCTGGGCGGGTGGGCAGACAGGCAGTGTGGCATGAGCATGGGAAGGAAGACTGAGGCAGGCTTTGATCTTGGCCACCTGGGCGGGCGGGCAGAAAGGCAGCATGGCATGAACATGGGAAGGCTGGGGAGGCAGGGTTTGATCTTGGCCACCTGGGCGGGTGGGAAGACAGGCAGTGTGGCATGAACAGAAGGCAGACTGAGGCAGGCTTTGATCTTGGCAACCTGGGTGGACAGGCAGACAGACAGCATGGCATAAGAGGCAGTAGGGAAGGCAGTCTGGGACCTTGGCAGGGCACTCATTTAGGCTGGCGAAGACTGTGCAGAGCGTGCGAGAGAGAGCCAGTCAGATGGTGGGCCAAGATCATCTAGCCAGAGGTCGGCTGGCAGGCTCACAGCTTCCAAATGCCACCCTGTGTCATGAGGTCAGTATGATAGGCTGGCCAAGGCTATCTAGCGCGAGAGAGCGAGAGGTAGGGTGGGTGCCGGGCATTGGGAGGGAGGGACAGCACCTCAGCAGCAGCAGCTGAGATTGAGGATGAGCCTCAGCCCAAGACTGCCCCTGACATGGGATGGCATGTGCCACTGCACCATCAATCCAGGGGCAGCTCAGGGAATTCCAGCAGCGGAAGGTTCACCTTAATGAACAGCAACTGCTCCACCAACTTGGCCCCCAGTCTCAGGTAGTACGAAGAGCAAACGTCCCCCACCATGGAGAACACCTGCTCGCTGGGGACACTTGTTGGTGGGCAGGACAAGAGACCCTTGGCCACTTTGGACAGGGCGGGCCACACGTTGGTCTTGCCGGCCCAGTAGGCCAAGGGATCGCTGCTGGGTTCTATGCATGGCTCCTTCTCCAGGTAGGTCTCCACTGCTGCTGAGGTGCTGTCATACTCCCTCACATACCTGTCCTTGGGCACCATCTCCACCACTGTCCTCAGCCATACTGCCTGCCCTGCTGTGCACGAGCCCATGCTCACCAGAGTGCCCTGCACATACGAGCTGCTGCTGGCAACAGGGGTGCTGCTGCTGCTACTGCTAGGGCTGGGGGCAGGGATCGATCCTGCCAGCTGAATGGGGTGGCTGCTCCAATTACCACCATCCCCAGAGGCGTCCTGCTGCTGCTGCCGTGCACTCTCCAGAGCCCTCTTTGCCTGCCGACCCTCTCCACCAGCTCACCTTTCCAGTGGCCAAAGAGCGGTGTCTGGCATGCCACGCTGCCCTTGACGTTGGGGTCCAGCATGGTTGCCAACACATATTCCACCCACTTCAGAAGCTCATCAAACCACGCCTTCAGCCCTGCCTTCAGCTGCCACACCAGGTCAACCACCTCATCCACCAACTTCCTGCCCTGAGGGCCACAATTCTCCCGCCCCTGGAGAATTTCCTTCAGCCTCCTGAGGAGACTCTGGATTAGAGAAGTCACCTGGCTGATGGTCTCCATCATGGCCAGGTACGGTCTCAAAACAAAGACGTGTGAGCCAGGATCTCCCATTCAACCCCATTGTACCCTGGAGGTGCCCTGCTGACCATCACAGCAACTTTCTGCTCAAGAAGCCACTAGAGCATCAGGAACATCAAATTCCACCATGTGGACACATTCTGCACCAGCTGGTGCACTGGGAAGCCTTGATCAGCCTGCTTTGCCACAATCTGGTCTCTGCCCTTCACGCTCCAGTTAAAGAAACCGGCCAGCTTCCTCCCCTGCTTGATCAGGGAGCTACAGGTGCCTGCCCTAATCTCCTTCTCTCCCAAGCCCAGAGCGTCCCTGACCACCAAGTGAAGGGTGTGTGTGGTGCAACGGATGCTGGTGAAACTCCCCTCGCAGAGTGCCCTCAGTATACTGGCCGCATTGTCCATCACCACACACCCCTTGGTGAAGGGCGCGCCTGGTGTGACCCTCTCCCTCACCACGGCGGTCAGGGCTGACTCAATGTTCCGAGTGGTGTGGGGGCCATCCATTACTTCTGCTTGTAGTAGGGCCCACCTATACCCTTCTTCGGAACTGCTCCTGCCACTGCCAAACGCTGCCTCCGGGTTCTGCCACCAGTGCACCGTGACTGCCAGGTAGGCGTGCTGTGCGTGCCTGCTCGACCACAGGCCTGTGGTGAAGTGGACGGTGGCACCCCCAGACCTTGACAGCTGCTCCCTCACCCATTCCTTTAAAGCCTGGTACAGGGCTGGCACCACCTGCCGACTCAGGGTGGTGCGCAATGACAGCTTAAACTGTGGGGCCAGGAACCCAATCAAGCACCTAAACCCCATGTCCCCAACCACCGAGAAAGGCTGCCCATCCAGCACTATCATTTCCCCCAACATGTGCATGGCTTTCAGTTGGAAGCCACGCCACCCTCCACGTCCTGCAGCTGCCAATGGACTTGGCAGCTGCCCCCACTCCAGCTCCTCCATGGTGCAGTGACGCTGCTGCTGCTGCTGTTCCCCCCTAGTAGTGATACCACTCCTGCTGCTAGAGGCAGCTGTTAGAGCAGGACGCTTGTCCGCTGATGGAGGCGGACAACTAGACGCTGCAGTCGGGAACCCACTGGTGTCCACTGCCCCTCCGTGCCTGCTTAGCAGCACAGCGCTGTGGCATCCCTTAAGGTGTGTCACCATGGCAGTTGTGCCAAGGTTGGTGAGCACCTGCTCACGCTTCACCACCTTCTGGCACAAAGTGCACTGCACCTTCCTGGGACCATCCACCCGCACCAATTTAAAATGTGCCCAGATGGAGGATATTTTGCCCCCTCCTGCCTTCTGTCCCACATCGGGTGACGCAGCGGTGCTGGGAGGGCCAGAACATGGTGGTGACACAGCGCTTGGAGGGACAGCCATCGCCTTAGCACCAGACATCTCCTCCGCAGGACTAGTGTCTGCCTCGCTGTCCCCAATATGAATGATGTCCCCCACAAAGGGGAGTACTGGGACCCTGAGGCTGATGGACTGCCCACCATGCTGCTGCCACTTTCCCTGTGCCCCCTATAGCTGCTGCTGCTGCTACTGCTCCTCTCCCTGCTGCCATTGCCTGGGGATCGGGCCCTGCCTCTAGCAGCTGGGGTGGGATCCACCAGCCCTGGACTGCTGGGGATCACCTCAACAATGGGGGACATTGGTGGCCCTTGAGGAACATCCAACCCCAAAGCACCTGCTCCTGCAGCCGCAGCATACACAGTGGCAGACTCCTGCACTTCAGGCCCTCCAGTGCCCTGCGTGGCAGTGGAGGATGCTGGCAGGAGGCGCAGCTGAACCACACCCTGGCTAGTGCCACTGCTGGGAGCCTCCGAAGCCTGACTGCCAAAATCAGGCCTGTGCAGTTTGGGGCTTGGTTATGGGCTCAGGCTGCTGCTGATTCCTGCTGCCACTCCGCTGGCACGGCCCCTGCCACCTCTGCCACAATCCCCATTGGCCACCTTATGGGCAGCAGACTGGCCTCTCCTGCTTTCATTCTCCATTTCTCCCACCCAAAGAATGCACACAAAGATTTTATATATTTCTTTTTTTATTTTTTATTCAAATTTGTAATCTAATATTATATATATCTACACTAACTCTAACTGCTGTTAACTGTTCTAAAACCTATGGAACTAAATGGAATATTATCTAATATCTACAAAGTTCTAGTCCTACAAACACACTATAAAATATTAAAACTGAATCACTACACACTATATCTATCCCTAACTAAGCTAACTCCTACATCATCTATCTATCTATCTATCTATCTATCTATCTATCTATCTATCTGCCTTACCACAAGACCCATTGGCTCCATGCAGCCTAGCCTGTGGCAAATCACAGACTGCGAAGCCAGTGGTCTGAGGAAAAGAGGGATGGTGATTGGGCAGGCTGACTGCTATTCCAAGCCACTCCACCCCTGGCGCCAGGAAGTTTTCTCCCCAACCGCCCCCCACTCCCTGGGCCTTCTAATCACGTTTTCCCTGCCCGAACGCTCCTGAACTCACCTGAATGCAGCCGAACTGTTCGGCCGCTTCTGCATTCAGTTCGGCCATTCTGTTCGGCCGTCCGAATGGGCCGAGTTCGGACTGATCACCGAATGATTGAATCGCGTTTGCACATCCCTAGTCCGGTGTGGGAAGTGGTCTTGTCCGTGTGGTGCATCGTGTGTTGGGCACATATCCCTACGGGGTCTGGTGTTGCACTTCATCTCCCTATGATGATCTAGGCTGGGGGTGTATATCCCGAAAGACAACTATGATCCTGATGGATCTTTATCTGGCAAGTGTCTACTGCCACAGGAGACACCATCCTTCCCTTACCTGGAAATCCCTCATACCTCACAGAGGGCCATCCTTCACAATTTATTTATTTCAGTTTATACACTGCTCTTCCCAAGGCTCAGGATGACTTAAAATATATAAAAACCTATTAAAATCCTATTCAAATCCCTACTCCACCCCACCCTTGAACCTCCCCACCCAACCCTACCCTACCCTTGCCTACCAAATGCTCGACCAAACCAAAAGGTTCTACATCACTTCTGTAAGATGAGTACCCTTGGACTTAGATGATTCTCCAGTGAAATGGAATTCCATAATTGTGGGCCAGCCATAGAGAACACCTCTCTTTGTGCCCTTGTTGTGGAAATTTGGTGAGCAGATGGTACCTGCAAGAGGGTGCTCCCAGCTGACCTCAGAGGCCACAATGAGAGAAGAGATATGAGGCAGCTTTCCTTTAAGAAGAATTACATAAAAGAACCAGGTTTTTGGATGTTGAAAATGTGCACTGTGCCAAAGAGAGCTATACATTAACTAAGCCCTGTAAAACAACTGGCCCTATTGAACTGAGGAAATAATAAAGGCTGCAGTCCTGAAGTCAATGGATCTTCTCCCATTAATCTTAAAGGGGTGAGGATTGCATCCAAAGCTTATAAGAATGTTCTAGTTGCTTTTCTTAAAAAGGTGTACCTTGTTTTACGGAAACACATATTCATCATGACTCAAAAAGAAATAATAGGAAAACAATAAATATAATCCCTAGGCCTGAAACATGAAATATCATTTTTACATCCCTTTAACCAAAATGCTTATTTTTAAAAGAAAGATAAAAGCATTTGCATTACTTTATTCTATCCTCAGATGTATAGAAAATCAAGAAAGCTAGCAATGCATAATCGTGAGGTGTGAAAAACCTCCAACCAATGGGAACTCTTTGAACTCTCTTTTGCTGCGCTGCCTTTTGGAGAGATCATTTTATCTGCAGAATGATCTTTTTCCTTCATTCCACTTTGATTTTACTTCTTTGAATTTACCACTGCCAGGAAATCTTTTAAAGGTCTGGGTAGTGAAGGGTAATTTTCTATAAATCTCAGGGTTTTTTCTTTTTTGTTTGAGTTCCACAAAACAGTTAATAAAATGTTGAGTGTTTATATGCTGTTTGTACATAAAAAAGAAGGGGGAGCACTTATTAGTTATTTTAGAAATTAATTATTTGATCTTAGGATGCAGGCTGGCTCCCACTATTGTTCTTTTAAAGAGTAGACATAAAAGCATTGAAAAGCTTCCATGCTGTCTTGAGACTCGGCTGCTTCCTTCTTTTCCCATCTCCCTTCTTCTTACTCCCCCATATAATAAATCCTCCCTATGGCAAGAATTTGATGTAATTCTATGGGTTGTGCTGTACAGAAAGCCAAACTAGAATGATCACAGTGTCCCTTTTTATGGGTGAAAACAGACATGACGCTAACTACCCTTTAACCACCCTTGGTGGGTATTTATGCATGTTGCAGGGCTGTATTGGTGTTCTATGCAGCCCTGAAACATGCATAAATGACCACCAAGAGTGGTTAAAGGGTAATTAGCGTCACGTCTGGTTTCACCCTATGAATCACCATTTCTATCTATTCTTCTATTTCCTTTTAAACATTCCTGTTTTACCTTCTTATCCTTCCTCAAGCCTTCTTCTTCTCTTGCTCTTGAATAACACACACAAGAATAGGGATCTTAGCTTTCCAAATGATTCCTTCCCTTCTTTCCACCCTCCTCCTACTGCTATATTCCAAAACCTCTTCCTATTTCTCTCAACCCTATGATCATCCCTAGAACCCAATCACCTCTCTCTGATCCACCCCCCAAATTTCTGTCTAACTCAGGGGTGGGGAACCTCAGGCCTGGGTGCCAAATGCAGCCTGTGGCTAGTTTTTAAATGGCCCCTTTCCAGTTTGTGGATCTGGTTCCTGGATCCAGTTTCCACTCCCTAACACTGAGAGTCTGAGCTGAGGCTAAGGAAGCAAAGATCAGGGCATGCACGCAAGGATAGATTGATCTTATGGCATAATTCCATTATCTGGACCCTTCTCTTCCTGAGGGCACCTCTAAAGCACCCCCATCTACAGCTTCCTTTTGACCCTTAGAGCCTGTACTAATTCGCAAAGTGGCCCCTAGGAGGGAAGAGTTTCTGCACCTTTGTCCTATGCTCATCCCTAGAATCTAATCACCTCTCTCTGGTCTCCCAAGTCATCTCTAGTCTAACCACTGGGTTCACAAAGTATTACCAAACCTATTCTACATCTTCTCCCAACATTTTCCATGGTTAAGGCTCTGAGTCAGTAAGTTGCTTAAATATAGGCACCCAACCTTAAGTGTGCATGTCAGTGGAGCTACGCACACAAATCCTTAAAGCAGGTAAAAGGTGTGGCAAAAAGCCTTTTGCCCCTGCCTTTGCCTCTAGAGGGACCCTAGCAGGACAGTGTTGCATTCCTGCCCAACTTTCTCTTGTGAGCACATGGCAACCTAGCCACATTCCTGACATTCCTGAACTGAGCAACTGGGATGTCACCACATGGTAGGGCAGAGACCGCCCTGCCTTGAACTGGGTCATAGAGCTGGTGACCTCCCACAGACCAATCTCAGCAGAGGGGGATAGGACCTTAAAAGGGACAGACTGAGACCACCCCTTCTTTGCTCTCTTGCCTCTTCTGCCTGCTCCTACATCTACAAGATCTGGGCTTCTGCCAGATTGGAACTAAGGACTGAGCCCTATGTAAGTTAGCTGTACATGGAGCTATATGCAACCAGATTGCCTGCCTGAACTAGTACAGTTTAAGCAGTTACAAATTCAAAAAGGGTCCTCGTACCCCTCAAACTGGACTCTGGAACTTGCTCAATGACTTATCTTGCTTTCTTACCCTTTTGTGCCTTTTTGTACCTTTTTAACCCTATAAGTAAAGCCTCAGCTTTTTCTATTCTTTACTCCACTCTGTCTGTGTGTGTGTGTGTTTACCTGCAAAGAACACCTCCCTTCACCTGGAAGGCATAGCTACCAAAGAGGGAGAAAGGAATTCCCCTCTGGCTTTCTTAGCCAAGGCAGCTTTTGACCAAGATAAACAGCTCTGGGTTGCTTCAAGGGTTCTACCTCCTGGAAGGGGGTGAACACCAGATAAAGGGAACTAGGGTGCCTTGGGAAGCTGTGGGCTTATAAACTTCTGGGGTTCACATATCCTGGGTTGTGCGGATCTCATCTGATTTCTGGAACCCAGGTGGTGGCAGCAAAAACTAGGTTTTTCTGGGGTTTGCCAGCTGTGGCGACCCCAGGTTAGAGATTTGGATGAACACAGTGAGGTGGGTGGCTCAGCTGTATAGCTCCTTCTTGCTGCATTTCACCACAAAAGGCACAACCCTTGCTTAGGTAAATTGCTGGACTGGAGTTTTAATTTATACAGTATTTTTGTTTGCCCATTCTATTATTAGGATCTATAGCCATAACAATAATGAATAAGCATTACTTAAAAATAGTAATTAATAAGAATAATTACTTATTTGCTTTCCAGAGCATCCACAATGTTCAGGATGCTACACAAATACAAAGAAATCACTTTCCCTGTAGACACAAAATAAATTACATTATGTTGTCAATAAAAATAAAAATCAAGAGGTGAGGGGGAGGAACAGAAAATAGCAAAACTGCAGTTTTTAAATTCCAAAATAGACACTACGGAGTATGCTAAAACTGCCCAGCACTTATTTAGAAGACATTTTTACTGAAAACTGTAACTTCAGTAAGACTTTAGAACTGAAAGGTATTAAGGAAGATGACTCAACAAAAATAACCTAATTTCTTGGAGGAATAATCACAATTTGTCAGAGCAGTTTTTCAGGATGTTACACATGAACATCTGTAACAGCTGGTGAGTGAAAAAGGAATTCTCATTGGTTCTTTCTAATTCAAGTGACCCCCTAATCACTTGTTTGCAGAACATATTTTGCTTATTTCGGTGAAAACAAATGAGACAGCTGGCTCCCCGGGCCACCCCAGAGAGGGCCACTGCAGCCAAAGTTCCTTGGGTGGTAGGGAGGGCAGTTCATACGAGCAACCAACCCAACCCACCCCTGGTAATCCAGGTGTGGGGACTGCCATCACAGTTCCCTCCATGCTACAGGTTGGCCGAGGAGCCATCCATATGGGACAGGATGCCCGGACCCCTGATGCCCCGCAGGACCAGGCCCCCGGGAAGAGCTGCCATCCAACAGCTAATGGGGGGAACCAAAGGTGCACCCTCACCCAGCCTGGGTGCATGTGCCAAACAGCTGATATGGGGCTCTCCTCAAGTCCCCCTCCCTGATCAGCTGTTAGATGAGAGTGCGCTCCACCAGGCCCAATCTTCAGACCTCACCTTGCAGTGGCACTATGCAGAGCCTAAGAGTTGGGAGGGCAACTCTTAGCCCGGGTGGCTGAACCTTTGCCTGGGCTGCATAATATTGCCAACCATCTCCGACCCACGTGTACCATAGCATGTCCCTGAAGCAGACATGGGTGACACATCTGGCAGCAACCTAGTTGATGAGTAGGTGACTCCCGGGCTACTGCAGCCTAATGCAGGCTACTGTCTGATTTGTTTTCACCCATTTCTTTATAAAGAAACAATCAGCCTTCCAAAACTTAGTGATAAGTTTGTTGTGCCAATATAGATTTGTGTAAGATGTCAGTATGTCTGTGGCATCCTGAAAAATACAGGCTTGCTTTCTTAAGATGGAATGGTTCCATGAGCAGCTAGTTGTGAATAATTGGTGGTAATCAAATTTCTAGTTAGACCTCCAGCGGGTCACATGGTACTGTATTATTCTTGATCCATACTGTGACACACTTATAAACAGGTTCTAGTGTGATTATTAACATTTTGAGTTTGAAGTGTTATTTGATGTTTTCAAAGTCACACTCTCTGCTGATGTTAAACTGGTGCAACTTCCTTGGGTGTCTCTACACGTTATGTTACCCACAGGGGAAACTAATGCCATGTTAGTACTTGTGGCATCATTGCAAGGCAGAGAGTTTGAGGAAATGTTTATGCTACCTTTATTTTTCTCCATGTTTATGCTGCCGTACGCTGTATCTACTAAAGTCAGTAACACAATAATAATGGGTGATTTCAATTATCCTAACATTTACTGAATAATTAATGTCTCCTCTGGGCGTGATATGGAGGTAATGTTTCTATATGCCATAAATAACTGCTTCTTGGAGGAGCTGGTCCTGGAGCCAACGAGAGGAGATCTAGATCTAGTCCTAAGTGAGAGCACAGGACCTGGTGCAAGGTAATGGTAGTGGAGCTGCTTGGCAATAGTGATCATAATAAAATCAAATTTGACATAATTACTGGAGGAGAATGGTAAATAAAACTACCACAGTAACACTGAACGTTAAAAATGGAGATGCAGTGTGGATATTTAAAATGGGCTCTAGAGGCAATCCTGGAAACTACAGACCAGTGAGCCTGACATCTGTGCTGGGAAAAGTGGTGGAGACAGTTATTAAGAACAGAATTACAGGGCATATTGATAAACATGGCTTAACAGAGAAGAGTCAACATGTATTTAGCAAAGGGAAGTCGTGTCTCACTAACCTATCAGAATTTTTTGAGGCCTAAGCATGTGGATACAGATGAGCCAGTCGATATAGTGTATCTGGATTTTCAGAAAACGTTTGATAAGGTCCCTCATGAGAGACTCTTGAGGAAATTAGAAAATCATGGGATAGGAGGCAGTGTTGTACTGTGGATTGGTAACGGGTTAAAGGTTAGGAAACTAAGAGTAGGACTAAATGGTCAGTTTTCACAATGGAAAATTGCTGGTCCCCGCTCCTCCCCAGCCTGTGCGCTGCTCAGCTGAGCTGAAAACTTCCCTGTTCAGCTTTTTCTGAGCAAAGGGGGAGGGAGAGCAAGGAGGTCTCTTCTCACCTTCATGTACCCCCGTAAGAGGTCCCCTACTCCCCAGGGGAACCCAAAATGGGGTGCACACAGGAATGGGAGATGGCCCGGGGAGTCACAGGTGCTGGAATTGGCAGGTGCTGTCTATCATCTTTGAGCGCTCTTGGAGAACGGGTGGGGTGCCAGAAGACTGGAGACGGGCAAATGTTGTCCCTATCTTCAAGGGTAAAAAGGAGGATCCGGGAAACTATAGACTGGTTAGCCTGACCCTAATATCTGGAAAGTTACTAGAACAGATTATAAAGCTGTCGGTCTGTAAGCATCTAGAGAACAATGCAGTGATTACTAGAAGCCAGCATGGATTTGTCGAGACTAAGTCATGCCAGACTAATCTTATCTCCTTTTTTGATCAAGTGACTAGTTTAGTGGATCATGGGAATGCCATAGATGTAATATATCTTGATTTCAGCAAGGCATTTAACAGAGTCCCACATTATATCCTTGTTGACAAGCTGGCAAAATGCAGATTAGATAATAATACCATTAGGTTTATTTAAAGGCTGGTTAAAGAACTGTACTCAAAGAATGCTTCTCAATGGGTCCTCCTCAATCAAGAGGCAGGTGTCGAGTGGGCTGCCGCAGGGCTCTATCCTGGGCCCGGTACTAGTCAGAATCTTTATAAATGACTTGGATGAGGGAGTAGAGGGAATACTTATTAAATTTATTTAGTTAGGTTATTTATTTTTTTAATTTATATGCCACCCTTCCCATAAGACTCAGGGCAGCTCACAATTCATAAAAAAATCAACAAAATTCAACAATAAAAACACACATCACTCCCCTCAAACTGCTTCCCTCCCCTACAACCCTAACCAAAAAACCCATCCAAGCCCTATTTATCCCTGCCTACCAAATGCAATTTGAAATTTAAAAGTTTTGCACTGCCTCTGGAAGATGCCCAGGCTCAGGCTCAAACAAGCCTCTGGGGGAAGGGAGTTCCACAAAATGGGGGCAGCAACCAAGAATGCCCTCCTGTGCACCTCGGCCCCACAGGGTAACTGACAGAACCCGCAGGAGGGTACCCCTGGCCAACCATAGAGGCCGCAAAGGGGCATGGTAGGATAGGAGATCTTTCAGATATGTGGAACGCGAACCATTTAGTGCTTTAAAAGTCAAAACCAGCACCTTCAATTGTGCCTGGAAAACTACAGGCAGCCAGTGCAAACTTCAGATCACCGATGTAATGTAGTCCCAGTGATTCATCCATGAAAGGAGCTGAGCTGCGGCAAACAGTCCTTCCAAACAGTCATCAGGAGCAGCCCCACGTAGAGCGCATTGCAGTAATCTAACCTCGAGGTGATGAAAACATGGATGAAAAATCTGAATCAGAAAGAAAAGGCTGCAGCCTCCTCACCAGATAGAGTTGGTGGAAGGTGCTCCTGCCACCACCACCACCTGACAATCCAGGCACAGTGAGGGATCCAAAAGCAGCACTCCAAGGCTGCAAACCTGAGTGACCAAAGGGGGCTGGACCCCATCTATAACAGGAGTCCCAATTCCCCCCAGGTCACAGGGCCGACCAACCATCATCACCTCACTCTTATTTATTTATTTATATTTATTTATTTATTTATTTATTTTTATTGGCCACCCTCTCATGCCTACGGCATCCCGGGGCAGCTCACAACAGATAAAACAGCATAAAATACATAAAACATCATCAAGTATAGATAATTAAAATACCCCTCTCCCACCCCAAAATTCCCCACCTCCCTACCCTACCCTCCCACCCTCCCCTCCGAAGGCCTGGGAGAACAGCCAGGTCTTACAGGCTCGGCGAAAAGCCATCAGACCCAGGGCCAGGCGAGCTTCCTCCGGGAGGTAGTTCCAAAACCATGGCCCAGCCACCGAGAACACCCTCTCCATTGTGGCCCCCCGTTTAACCCGGGGGACCTCCAGGAAGGCACCCCCGGTGGACTGCAGGGGCCACCCTGCGGTCCCCAAGGTATTGTCAGGATTCAGCTTCAATCAGCTCACCACCATCCAGTCCCCAACAGCAGCCAGGCATCGGGTAAACACTGTGACTGAGAGACATGGGTTGGATGAATAAGAGAGGTAGAGCTGGGTGTCATCAGACTATTGATGACACCTCACTCCAAACCTCTGAATAACCTCGCCCAGCGACCTTAGATACACATTGAACAAGAGGGGAGACAGAATAGAACCCTGCGGGACACCACAGAGAAGGTCCCGCGGAGATGACAATCAATCACTCATCACAACCTGCTGGGACCTCCCTAAATTTGCAGATGACACAAAACTGGGAGGGATAGCGAATGCTTTAGAAGACAGAAATAAAATTCATAATTATCTTAAGTTGGAAAACTGGGCTGAAATTAACAAAATGAAGTTCAACGGAAATAAATGTAAAGTTCTGCATTTAGGTAAGAAAAATCAAATGCACAAATACAGGCTGGAGGAGACCTGGCTTGGCAACAATACATGTGAAAGGGATATTGGGATTATAGTTGATCACACAGACTAAACACGAGTCAGCAGTGTGATGTAGCCGCAAAAAAGGCTAATGCAATATTAGGCTGCATTAACAGAAGCATCATTTCCAAGTCAGAAGAAGTAATAGTTCCACCCTATTCTCCGCTGGTCAGACCTCATCTGGAGCACTGCGTCCACTTTAAGAAGGAAATCGACAAATTGGAACGGGTTCAGAGGAGGGCAACAAGGATGGTCAGGGGTCTGGAAACTAAGTTCTATGAGGAAAGGTTGAAGGAGCTGGGTAGGTTTAGCCTTGGGAAATGAAGACTAAGGGGAGACATGATAGCTGTCTTCAAATACCTGAAGGGCTGGCACAGAGAGTATGGCAAAGACTTGTTCTCTTGCCCCTGAAGGCAAATCTAGAAATAATGGGCTCAAATTACAAGAAAGTAGATTTTGATTAAACGTGAGGAAGAACTTCCTAACAGTAAGAGTTGTTCGACAGTGGAACAAATTGCCTAGGGCAATGGTGGGCTCTGTCTCCTTCGCTGGAGGTTTTCAAAACAGAGGCTGGACAGCCGTCTGTCAGGGATGCTGTAACTGCAGATTTCCTGAACTGAGCAGGGGGTTGGACTAGATGACCTCTGAAGTTCCTTCCAACTCAGGATGCCCCAGTAATACCTGCACTTTCGGGCATTGGGCACCTGATGAGGGGCCAGGTACCCTTTTGGGTGCCTGCTGGGGGTGCCCAAAAATGAGGGTATTACTCATGGGTAGTAAATATGCTACCCATTGCAGCTCTAATCTGGACACTCCTTTTCCTGAGCACCTTAAGTGCCCTACCTCCAGCTTCTATGCAGCTCTCAGTGCTTGTACTCATTCTCAAAGTGGTCCCTGGGAGGGAAATGGTTCTCCACCTCTGCCCTAAAAAAATAAATCTCCTCCATATTCTTCTGTGTATGTCACAGGCAGTAAAACTGTGCTTAATGTGTGGTGCAAGCCATGTTTGCATGAGAAAATGTAACAGGGCCCTTCGTGTTAGACTGATCAAACAGATGGCAAGAGTAACATGGAGAGAGACCCACTGACTTTGATGGCGTCATTTGTGTCTTTGGAAAATATGGCCCAGTGTTTGCAGTAATGTTTCTGGCACTAATCATGTTGACTACAATATTCAGGGACAGTAAATGAGAGAGAACAGGAGAGTCAAAGATTTATTTATTTATTTATTTATCTTAAAATGTATATGCCGCTCCCTCCTGCCTCAGGCATCTCGGGGCAGCTCACAACATTTTATTTTTTAAAAATTAATAATAATCACAATCTGTAGCAGGAAGAAGTCCTGTGGGGCTGCTGCCCCTAGAACAGGGGACTGAGTGGTCCAGCTGGAGGGCTGATCACATGCGCATGGGCCTGGGAGAGCCAGCCCATAGCTAAAGATCAGTTTGTAGGGAGAACAGGCTGATAACTCCAGGGACAAAGTGGGCAGGATACTGGCCCTTTAAGGCTGAGGAAAGGAAGCCTGGCCACGCCCACTCTGCCTGTATATAAGGAGAGACAAGGCAGCGCGGAGGCAGTCTCTGCCTGGGAGCTGATGGGATCATATCTTCCTGATGAAGAGCCTGCCCACTTTATATTCTCCAAGATGCTGAAGGCTGGAGAACCAGGGTGAATGCAGGCAAGTGGGAGAGGCTGTGCTGAGGAGGGAGCCTTGTGTCTGGGGAAGGCTTGGTCAGAGCCCTGGGGGTTTGAGGCCTAGCTAGATGGACTTTGGGGGGTTGATATTGTGGTGCTCCTGTGCCTGAGTGAGACTGTGCTGGACCTGCAGGGTGGAGGCGGATGAGCTGGCAGCCCCAGGGATTGCGGATGCTGGACTGGACTGTGTCTAAAAAAGGAATGTGGAATTGATGCCCTCTGGACTACTGTAGTGTTGGGTCCTATAGGAGGGTACCCCTAGGACTAATCTAAGCATCACTACTCCATTCTTGTTCTCCTTGACCTCTCTGCTGCCTCTGACACTGTCGACCACTTGCTCCTCTTGGACTCACTTTACTCTTTGGGTTCCGTGGCTCTGTCCTTGACTGGTTCTCCTCCTACTTCTCTGACTGCTCCTTTAATGTCTCCCTCCCTGAGTCGACCTCCCCCTCCCTTCCCCTTTCAGTTGGGGTCCCCCAAGGTTCTGTCCTTGGCTCTCTCCTCTTCTCTATTTACACCCTGTCCCTTGGCAAAATTATTGCCTCCCATGGATTCCAATACCATCTCTACGCTGATGACACCGAACTCTATCTCTCTACCCCCTCTCTCTCCTCGTCTATCCGCTCTCACCTCGTCGACTGCCTCTTTGATATCTCCGCCTGGATGTCCCGACGTCAACTCAAGCTCAACATGGCCAAGACCGAACTCCTCATTTTTCCT
>QEPC01006795.1:288441-310471 GCA_003113815.1 Sphenodon punctatus | reverse complement strand
GATCTTAAAGCTTACAAAGCTACTGGCCTTTATGTACAACTGGCAAATGTAACTATCCTGCCTATGCCCTTTCTGGGTGGGGGGATTCCACCGAATTCCAGAAGGCTGTTCTCACTGGCAAGGTGGAATGCCTTCCCATCCGCTGTCACGGCCGGTAGATACAATCAGACCCCCTTGGCAGAACGACTGTGCAGCTGCTCTTTAAGGGCAGTGGATTCACTGGCTCACATTTTATTGTATTGCCCCCTTTATGCGACCCCGAGGGAAATTTATCTTTCCAAATTGCTGGCATCATTGCCAGGCCGTCCCGAGGTATTACTTTTGACTTATTTGTTGGGCGACCGCCTGCCCCATGTCTCAGCACAGGTTGCCCGGTTCCTGAGTATAGTCATTCAAATCAAAACCGCCTCAGTCACTGGTGAGGTGGCTTACGCTGGAACTTAGGATGTCCTGATTAGTTCTGGAAATAATAGTTAAAGCCCCTCAGGATATGTCTTATCGTGGAGCTTATCCTGCGGATATTGTAAATGTCCTGGGATGATTTGTGTTTACTTGTATGTGTATCTGATATTTTATTTTTGACTGACATATTGTAATAACCTTTGGTTGACACAATAAATTGAAATTGATAGTCTGATTTTTAAAGTGAAATGGTTTCTTTTTAAAAAAATTTTTAAAAAATTCATCGAACTAAGAAGTAGAACCATTTGGGATTGGTGTTACTCATAGTCACTTGTTACTATTATTATGAATTGATTTAGGCAGTTTGGCCATGGTCAGAGACATAAGAAGGATGAGGCCTGAACAAATTCAGTTCAGCTAATTTGATGCATAAGCCTCAGGCTGGCACAAATCCAGAAGGTCCATGAGAATAAAGCTGTAAATAACTCACATTCTTCTGCTAGAGTGTATCTCCAAGGCCACAATAACAACCCCAGACAGCCACTATCTCTGAGAAAACAAAGAAGGCCTGAAAGAAAAGGGAGGTAGCCTCAGCAGATCAGACCAGCAACTAAAGAGGAAAAACTCCCAAAAAGAAAAAATAGCTTTGGTGACTATGCTCCAAGTGATAGAGAAATGGTCAGCTTATTTCTGCACCTCGCATAGTCAAAGAGGGAACCCTGCAACATGTATTCATAATAAATAAAGCTATAAAAGGAAACGCCCAGGGCCTTATCTCTTGTCACTGGCGCTTGCGGCTCCTAGCATTGCAGTAAGCTTGCGTGGGCTTCTGGCCCTTACCGTCACTCTAAAAGATCCAGAAACTCCTGCCCAGCCACCTGCTGGGCCCCCTCCTCTTCTCCTCTGAACCAGCTTGTGTCTTGAACTGTGGCCTCTGACACGTAAGATATCCTAGGTTGGGGTTACTGGGGTTCTTAACCGGTAACACTGCCATGTCCAGATGTTAAGTGTCTATCCAAGAAAACTGAGTTGTAGCCCCATGCTTTGGCTTGTTAATTGGCAACCTTCAATCCCGTTTGGGGTAAACTGAGGTACAGCAAACTCATTTATTTCCTAACACTGTTACTTCAGGTGATTTTGTAATTTCCCCCCTCTGTCTTAAGGATTGGCAACACATGATTCCTGAAGTATGATAGCCACTCCTCTGAGAGTCTGTTTTGGTGGTGATGGTGAATCCATATTGGTTCGGTTATTCTAACTAAAAGCTACCAAACTTCTGGAATTCTCAGCAGGGAACATGGGCCGTAATGCACCAACACTGTGCCAATGAAGGCTGGAGGGCTACCAGCTCACCATGGCCACAAACCACTTACTGTCCCTGGAGTAGCCCCATCGAACCCCGGGGGTTGGGAATGAGGAGAACTGGAATCTCTTTAAACTGAAATGTAATTTTTCACTAAAATGTGGGTCTCTGCAATGCTGCTTGCTTGCTGTGACTGCTAACCAGCTTGTTTTTAGGACGCTTTCAGAAAGGCTTGCTCTCAACTCAGCCTTTTCCAGAGAGTCCATCAGAGCTACAGAGGCAGCAAGGGTCGCTGTGCCTGCCTTCGTGTGTGCATGACAGAACAGTACACCTCTTGTGATTTCTGAAAATCATGACAATCCTAACTTTTGCGCACACAAAAAATGTGCTCAATGAGATTACTATTAGGGATGTGCAAACAGAACGTGGTTCGGATGTTTGGTCGTTCGGTTCGGGAACAGGGTTCCGGTTCGGTTTGGCGGAGTTCAGTTCGGTGGAACATTTGGAAAATTGATATCGGTATCGATACTGATTTTGAAGATTTTATTTTCAGTGTTGTTTGGACCTGAGACACTTAAGTTTGTGTGTTAATGTTTGTTTTTTAAAAAGTTATGAAAAAGTTATGTTACCAGCTGAGTTTGACCTGTCCAAACTTTTACCCCGAACTCATCCGAACAGTACCGAACTGTTCGGTCATTTTGAGTTCGGATCGAGTTTGGTTCAGTCGGTTCAAGTTTGGTTTGGTCGTCCGAACAGACTGAGTTTGGTCTGAACTCCGAACTTCCGAACCGCGTTCGCACATCCCTAATTACTATATATGTAAAAATGTATGCAAAGCGAGAACCTATGACCACCATGAAAACAGTTTGTATCTGAGGACATTACGGTGTGTTTTCCTTTCTCCTCAGAAATATTTTCTGTCCCTGCTCAGCTCTAGTTTAATCCTCTTCCCCAGCCAAGGATGGAGCTTGTATTGCTATCAGTGGGGGAGGGGAGGACTCGGGGTCTTTTAGACAAGCGCTTACCCACCCATCATGCAAGTTGCAGGGCTGCATAGGGCACTAATGGGGTCTTGCAACATGCATGATGATGGGTGAGGAGGCTCTTGTCTAAAAAACCCCTCAGTTATTTGGCAGTGAGTAGCACAGGCTTCCCCCAGCACAAGTTCCAACTCCACCAGGAAGAGGGTTCTCTGTAGGGCTGAAATGAGATTTTGTCCTTCTCAAAAATCTCATCAAGAATAGGCTTCTCGACAAGATTTTGTCTCAAGATTCTTGCAAGCAACTTGAGATTCTTGAGAACCACAAAATAGCATGGTCTGCGCATGCACAGAAATGGCCGCCAGGTCCGTTCTGCACATCTGCGGATCATTTGGGGGGCATTTTTGAGGTTCTCGAACTTCTCTTGAGAATCTCCAGTTTCTCACAAGATCCCACTGGGGCTGTAAGATTCTTGCAAAAATTGATTTCATTCTCATTTCAGTCCTAATTCTCTGCTGTGCACAGGCAACATAGGTACTCTCCAGAGTCAGCCATAGAATCTGTAGGGCCAAGATAAAATGCAGGGCCCCTGGTGGGCCCTCCCCTGTGGCCCTGCCCCCCTTGGGAACACCTTCCATGGGGCCCTAGATGTGGTTGTGTTTGGGGCATTGCTGGGAGGGAGAGGGGCCCCCGCACCTTGCCCTGGTGAAAATAGAAGCCACTGTGGGACTCCTGGAAATAGAGAAAACAGGGGCACAGGACGGTCACCCTGGCCTTGCCCTGTGATAAGGTGACCTGGTACTTTCCACCAATCTGTTGCTTGGTAATGCTACCAAACAGCTGGTGAATGGGAGCAGCAGTGCCAGCCCTGAAGGAGCCATTAAAAAACATTATTCAGAAATGACAAAAGAGCCTTCTTCCTCCAAACTTCTCCTCCACCCCAAAAAGACTTGCCTACAAAATATTTACAAGCATACCACTCAAACCCCCCAGTTCTTATGGCTCTTTCAGGCACTTTTGAAATGTTGCATATTTCCTAGTAACTCCCAGATTTCACCAGACTTGCAGCAATTTTGTTTTATAAGGTTTCCTTCTGTTTTAAGAAAGTACATAAAAGGGTATAGAGTAGACTACAACTCAGGACTCCAGGCATGATGGCTACAAAGCCTAGCTAACTAAGCCACAATGATACTGCTCTTTTAGAAGCATTAAAAATAGCTCTCTAGCTTCTCAGGTAATACGCAGAGTTCTTAAAATGGATGACTAAAAACAGTAGCCAGTAGAGGTGGGACCCCGGGCCCATTACCGGCTACCGGATTTACCAGTTACCGGTTCTCTAAAAACCGGATTCCCGGATTAAATCCGGTATGCCGGTACCGGATTTATTTCATTGATTTCAATGGGGCGCTGTGTCCCCATTGAAATCAATGAATTCCTTCCCCCTCCCCCTCCCAGGCTGCGCGGGTGGAAGGGGGGACACCCCCCACCCACCCTGCCCAGCCTGGATTTTTGTTTAAAAAAAGACTCAGAGGCGAGCCCACCCCCCAGCACCAGCGGCCGCGGCATCCCCGCAGCCGCCGGTAAGTATGACCCGATCCCTGGGGGGGGTGTTTAACACCCCACCCACCCCCCAGGGATCACCCCTACTAAAGTTCAGCTTGCTCTTACCTTGCGGAGCTCCGCAAGGTAAGAGCAAGCTGAACTTTAGTAGGGGTGATCCCTGGGGGGTGGGTGGGGTGTTAAACACCCCCCCCAGGGATCGGGTCATACTTACCGGCGGCTGCGGGGATGCCGCGGCCGCTGGTGCTGCGGGGTGGGCTCGCCTCAGTCTTTTTTTAAACAAAAATCCAGGCTGGGCAGGGTGGGTGGGGGGTGTCCCCCCTTCCACCCGCGCAGCCTGGACTCGGGGAGGGTTTTTTAAAAAAACTTTGTAAGGCTTTAAGTTTTTACATTGCAGCCATTTTTAAATGGCTGCAATGTAAAAAAATCCGGTACCCGGAATCCGGTACCGGTACCGGATTTACCAGGTCGAATCCGATAATGCCAGTACGCCCGGTACCGGCATTATCGGATACCGGATTTACCGGTTTTCCCGCCCCTAGTAGCCAGTCAGTATCTCTGAACACAGAACTGGGGAAAGATGACTGGTAAGTTAAAGGATTCAAACCTGGGCCCTGTAAGGGGTTAATGTTGTGGTTTCTTTAATTTTTCTTTTTAAAACAATAACGAAACCTTTTAGTCTAATGAATGATTGCTTAGCTCTAAACAATGAAGAGAACCCACACAGGAGAGAAACTGACTGTGAATCAGTATCTTTTTACTCAGTGCACAATTAACTTGTGGGATTTGTTGCCAGATGATGTGGTTGGTCAGGGACAGTAGTATAGCTGGGTTTAAAAAAGGATTGGATAAGTTCTTGGAGAGTAGGTCCATTAACCGCTAATAGCAAAGTAGATTTGTGGGACATAAGTTCTTATTGTTAGGAGCTGGGAGTGGACAACAGGAAATGGATTGCCTATTATGTCCTGATTGGGTACTTCTCCCAAGCGACTGAGATTGGCCACTGTCAGAGAGGATGCTGGGTTCAATGGACCATTCCTCTGACCCAGCATGACACTACTTACGTTCTTATGAAAAAAGCTTTGAGAGAGGACGGTGTGCACTAGGAATGTGCACAGTAACTCATTTTTGTTTTCATTACAAAAATGTCATTCATTTTTGTTACATTTCGTTAGTCTTTGTTTCATTTTTGTTTTTACGTTCATTTTTGGTTTCCATTGGTTTCAATGAAAAACACATTTTCAGCTGTAACTCCTTCATTATTCATCCAATTTGAATGAAGCCTGGCAGGATTGTACCCCCAACAGAGGGTATTATGTGTGCCTTATTTCAGAAATCTTGGATACAGGAACCCATTTTATAAGCAGTTGAAATTTATGAAATTCTGTGTACGCCGTCCTGGCTGTAACGTCTTTTTCACCCATCCTATTTGGATGACACTTTGAAATTTTATACCCCTCCCCTAGGGTACTATCTCTTGTTTCTGAAGGACACTGCATGTGCTATTTACCTGAATAATGAAAGTCTTCAAGAGGGAAAATTCTATTGTTTATAACGTTTGGACCCTTTATCAAGTCTTTCTACCATTTTGGCAGAGATGATCCTGAAAGTTTGAGACACAATCCTGCCAAGTTGATGTAAAATGGACAAAAAAAGTTAGTCAGAAATGCATTTACAAATAAATTGCTTATAACACCAGGACTCGAACCAATCCTTCTGAAAATTGGCAGAGATAGTAACCTTGAGGAGGGGTATAATCTTGCCATGTTTCATCCAAATCAGATTGGAGACAGACATTACAGCGAGGAATGTGTACAGATTTGTGTAGAACAACACATTTCAACTGCTTATAAAATCAGATTCCTTTATCCAGTCCTTCCAATCTGTGGCACACGTAATGTCCTCCATTGCAGGCACAAAAGCCTGCAAAGTTTCATCCACATTGGATGAAAAGCAAAATGTTACAACCAAAACTGTGTATGCAATTGTTTCCTAATAAAGCCTAACAAAACAAAATTCTTTGTTTCATTATGTTCTTTTGTTTTTGTTCAACAAAATAATGTTTTGTTATAATAATGAAAACTAAATGCACACTCCTAGTTTTCACACATGAGATGTCATTTGGGGGTGGGGGTGCAATGCCAAATAGCTTGGGGCAGTGCTGCAGCACAACTTTAAAATGATGACAGGAAAGACAAGGTTTCAAGCCAAGAAAAAGCATGTGCACTCCTTTCGCTTCTAAGGTTGCTTTAAAAAAAGTCTTTGTTTTTTCCAGCTAAGCATCAAAGTTAGACAATGGCCTTTTTTACACAGATGTCACCCACCCACCAACACCCATAAACACCCATCGGATGGGTGGGAGATCATCTGTGTAAGCATGACCCACCCATGGAGCAGCTGGGAAGGAGCAGGCATGCTCCGTGGGTGGAGATGGATGTTCAACACCCACCCGTCCATGTAAAAACCCAAACACCCGCAGGGATCAGTCTGCTGATACCACAGAGATGGCTAGAGAGGCCACGCAGGTGCCCCCAAGCAGACATGCCCAGCGGGGGAGACGCCAGATGCCCGACCAGGAGTCCTTAAAGGAGAACCAAAACATGACAGCGGTGCACCGGCTCCCAAAATGTCAGGACAGAAAGCAGCCAACAGGATGAAGGGAGCCAGTGCCACGACACATGTGGGACGGGCCAGGGTAAGGTAAGGGACCCTGGGACGCCCAGGGGAGGGGGGTCGGCCCAACTGCATGGGGGGAGGGAAAGATGGCTAATCACAGCACACCTGTCCCGTCACAGGGCTGAGGGCATACCGCAGCGCCCGCTCTGCCCGTATCCCCCCACTCCACCAAAGCCACGGGGCAAGAGGGAGTGCAACTGACAATGAGGTAAGAGCTAAGGTACTCCAACAACCCGGGGAGGGGGGGGGCACACTCCAATACCAGAAACCATCTCGAGGGAACACCGGGCCAGCGGCTGACAGCCAACCATTCCCCCCCCCCCTCCAGGAGAGCAACCGGACCCAGGAGCAATGCACCACCAGGGAGATGGCTGAGGAGGGCCTCTGTGACAGACAGGTAACCTGGCCGTGCCCCCCGGGGGGAGAGGGGAAGGATCCCCCAACAGGAGCAAAAGGAGGACTGTGGGACAGATGCTAACCCCCATGCAATACCCCCAACAGGAGATGACCAGCTCCACTGTCACCACAGATACCAGGTGGGCTCCAAGTCACCAAGCTGGATGGCCCCACACACCTGGTACCAAAAGGGAGAGACCCAGGGCTTCATACACGTGTGGGGGGCCGAAAAAGTCCAGCATGACCTGTTGCACAGCTACAAGATGAGGAAGGTCTATGAAGCCATTGCCCAGGAGATGCAGCGGCAGGGGTACAATAGGGATGTCACCCAGTGCATACAGCAGGCAAAGGATTTGAGGTCCAGATATAAGTATATCAAGGACAACAATCTCAAGTTCGGCCATGCCATGCGTACAATGGAGTTCCATGATGAGCTGGACCAGTTCCTCTGCATGGATGGGGATATAGCTGCCTCCCGAATACACAGCACCGCCTTCACCAGGGGCAGAAAGAGGGCGCTGACAACACCCCCCGCCCAACCCCCTGGAGCAGGGAGAGAACGCTGCTCCTGGCGAGGCCAGACAGAATGCAGGAGGGAACAGCCCTGTCACACAGGGGGATGAGGCAGTCTGGGAAACCGCTCGCACAAACATCACCCTCCAGGTGCATCCACAAAACCCACAGGGTGACAGGCCACGGGGATGGGTGGTGCACGCGGAGCAGACGGACACCCAGGACGCCTCCCAGGATGCAGAGGAATATGATCCAGGTAAGAACACAACCAGGGCCCTGGGGGGAGAGAGGACCCGGGGGAGAGGGCAGTGGCCACAGTGACCAGAGCCCAGGCCAGGCAGCAGGAACCAACTGATGGATCACCATTTTCGTTACAGCTCAAGGGTTCCTGGAGGTTCATGAGGAGGTTGCGGAGGAGGAGGTGGTCAAGGAGGAACTGGTGGCACACCCAAGACCCAGTCAACAGGACGATGACGATAGGCCACCATGGAGATGGGAAAGGTCGCGGGTGGTGCCAGGGCAATGGGGTAGCAGGCAGGCCACAGAGGTAGTTCCTCAAGTAATACACCCACCATGCATGACCGGGAAGGACTGGGGGACTCCACAGTAGGGCAACTTAGCTACATGGATTAACATCCCCCGACAGGAATGCAGATGTGGGGTCACAAGGGAGGAGGGACCACAAGACATGCCCACAATGAGATGCTAGGACAACACGGCCCTGGGAGAAGGCATGCTCATATGGGGTCACCACTGTGGTCCGACACAGAGGATGAGAATACGGGAACCCCACGCTATCGGTCCTGACCGATACAGGGTCAGACACGGAAGGGGGACAGGCACTCCATGTGGCAAAACAGATGCATTGCTAGGGGTACAGGGTACGGAAATGGCAAGCAACACAACCCAATGGGGTAACATGTCTTCCACAGATGAGCCCCCCGGTTCTGCGAGGGTTGCTGCTGCCAGCAGCACTGAGAGGAATCGGGAGATGCAGGCCAGGAACCAGAGGAGGAAAGAGGACCTGGGGAGGGAATTGTTGGAGGCAACCAGAAGATTAGCTGAAGTACACTCAGAGGAGCTTGCCCTCACCAGGGAGGTATAAAGAGAGGAGGGGGATAGGGACCAGGATGTATTGGCAGCAATGCTCAATCAGTCCCGCAACAAACACCTGTGGAACAGGTGCCAGACTGCCACCGTCCACTGCGAGATGCAGCTAGACAGGGACGAGAAGGTGAGGGCCCATGTCATGCTGGAGGGGACCTCTGCATGGGCTCTTGACCTCATTAGGCAGGCTGTGGGGCTCCTGTGGAGAGAACCCCAGTGTGACATGGGCCCTCCAGGCATGGATGGATAGATGGCAGCTGGTTATTACCAGGGCACCCTCGTGCAGGTGCCCCCTCCCCAGCACTTCAGCCAACCCTGGTTTCCCCAGCAGCACTCCTTCCCTGGCCTCATGCACAGGGTCCCTCTCTCCCACATAGCCCCACAACAACAGCCTGTGGTACCACCCTTCCAGTCTGCACCCCTCCCGGTTCCTCCACAGCTGCCTCTGAGACCCCCTCTGGGAACCACGGCCTCCCCTGAACATTCCAGAACCCCCAGGTAGCCAACCACCCATGCTGGCCACCCCACCAGCTCTGGTAAGCCGGACCACGTATTCGTCTGCACAGAGAGGAGGGAACGCATTGCTACCTGCGGAAGGAATGGAGCATGGAGACCCATGGTACCCCCGGAGGGCAACGGAAATGGCTGTGGTGCAGGGGTTGCATCCCAGGTAACATTGTAACACTTACCGTATGTTCCAACATCACAGGGTCCAATAACCTATATTTTACACAATATAAAATGGACATGGTGGTTTTAAGGAATAAATCTCTCCCATACCACTTACACCCCCCCACGGCCCAGTGGAACAGCCAGCTTTTACAACATCTAGGGAAAGAGGGGAGGTCAGGGGACAAACGGGCCTCCAACGGGAGGGAGTTCCACAGCCGAGGTGTGGTCGCTGAGAACACCACTGTGGGGCTCGGGGTTTGGGAAGTAAGCCCCACGGAAGGGAGTCCACCCTAAGCACCCAGCACTTGCGCCCCACTTCGTCCACCAACAGGCAGGTCCTGGGAGGAGCAAGGCAAGGCCTGAAAAAGGACCCCTCAGGTTAGCGTGGTGGTGGTATGGAGGGTTTAACCGCTCCCCACCGCTGTCATCATAGGGGTGCAGGCCAAGCCACTTCCCAACCGGGGAAGGCACACAGCAGAACTCCACACGGGGACCAGGACCAGCACAGGGTGTGAAAGGAAGGCGTGAGGCAGGGCCAAGTGGAGAACTCCCAGGAAGGGGAGGAGGGGGAAAGGGAACACACTCCAGTGGGCCCAGGGCACCACGTGACAGGTAGGACGGAACAGTCTTACTCACAGACACTCTGGCAGACACACTCCTCAGTCACTCGCACAGTCTCTCGTCGCAGTCGCACTGATTCGGGCTTTAAGGGATCCAGGCACAAGATAGCAAGGGGGCCAGTCTCACAGGGCAAGGCTCTGTTCACCGGCGACGCAGCCCTGTGTGTCTGCCCCTTATAAGGGCTGCGTCTGGGCCTTCTGTTGCAGCCGCGCTGAACGCCGCCGGGCGGGGCCCGGGGGCGGGGCTAACGACGTCGGCGTGGCCTGGAAGGGGCGCGGCTTGTCTATCTTTGCCGCATGCTGGTGGACCACGCCGGGGGGCGTGTCCAGTGGTGTTGACAGCGCTGGGGGCGGGGTTAGCTCTGGGGGATTCCCAGCGTTTGTAGGACGCACGCTGGGGGGCGTGTCTCCAGGCTGCGTTGTGGGCTCCTGGTTCCTGCATCCTGCAGGCTGCACTTGCGGGGTTGTGAGGGAGTTCCGGGAGCCGTTCCTCCTGGGGTATTGACCTCGGCATCCCTGCTTGCCCCACCTCCTCAGGCCCCAGGGCCTGACAACCTTCTGCCATCACCACCTGGCATACCTCGGGGTGGGGGACCTCGAGCTGGCGCTCCCAGCAGACCACAGGGGTCATGAGAAAACCCGAGGATGAGGCTATGCTTGAGATCGAACTGGATCCTGTTCATGAGTAGGTAACAACGCATCTTGAGCTGGCCGAATATCCGCTCTACAATGCTCCGAGCGGACGATAGGCACTCATTGAACAACCTGCACTCCGGTGTGCGAGCCACGGGCTCAACAGGTAGGTGGGGTCCCCAATCACCACCAGAGCCATGGATACCCCCTCAATCACCTGGTACAGGTTGGGGGCAATCTCACCATTGAAAATGTGGGCATAGAAGGGTGACGCCCACAGAATGCGCACATCATGGCTCCTCCCAGACTGGGCTGTGTACATGTCAGTGAACAGGCACCTGTGATCCACAATGGCCTGGAGATTTATTGAGAGCCTGCTTCCAGTTCAGATAGTCAGGAACTCTCCAAGTCGGGTCAACAGGGAGAGGTTCATGCAGAAGTAGTCCATTCATTCCTTGTCTGTCCAGGTAGCCAGCATGTTCTCCCACCATTCATTGGTGTATTAATGTATCCAATTCATCCTCCGCATTGGGACAGTCACACGACAGCCGTAAAGGTTGAGAGGCCATCGGGAAAGGACAAGCCGCATGTCCTGAGACACAAATGTTCCAAACAGGGCATATCGGCGAACAGCTATCCTCCTTGCCTGCCGCAACGATGCTGCTCGGCGCATGTTGGCCGCTCTCCTGCGCCATGTTGTAGAAGTGAGGCCCTGGCACGAATAGCTTGGTCCGTTGCTGGAACACCTGGGCCAGAATCATGAAGCACGAGACATGGACCATTAACAGGACGGCCCTCTCCTCAGGGGGCTCATCAACAGGCAGCATGGTACCACCACCAACACACTCCGTGAGAACCCGCCACCAGAACCAGTGATGGATCACCATGCAGGTACCCTACTAGCCTGTATGTGAATGGGTGGGTTGCCCCAAGGCTTGCACAGCTGTGAAGGTGCCCCGCTGAAGCACCCAGCCAATCACTGGACTGTGCACTAACCAAACACCCGGTTGTGGCCTGTGCCTCCAACCCACACGTCCTGTGTGCCCAGCACACCCACACCGTGCTTCACACGTCCCCTGTCGGTCAATGGCTGTCCCAAGGTAATGGGGACCGCTGCCACGGGTGAACCACAAAGCACACCTTCCTCCCCTGTGCTCTGCACGTACACCCAGTAATGTACAGCACCACCTATGTTCTAGCGCTGCTCTCTGTCACTATCACCTCTCACCCACCACACCACAACCTCTACACACCACACCCGGGCACAGGAACCAGCCCACATATGTACTGTTGCAGATCGTGCTTGGTGCCCATCGATTGGTGCAGTACCATGGGGGTGTCCCGTGCACCTGTTAGGGATCCCCACTCACCGGCCCACCAGCACATCCCCCACCAGCACGGACCACCTGAATGCCTACGGCTGCAATGTGGCCAAAGGGGCCTACCTCCCCATGCTCATGACATGCCCCTGTGCGATCAGTGGGAAGGATGCATCCGCACCAGTCCTGTAACTGTCACAGTGAGTGAAGGCCATGGCATTATGCAGCTGTGCACAATCATGATATGCTGCATGGAGTGCCTCATTAGCTCCATGCTAGAGGCAGTCGTGGCCTTGGTGATCTGTTATCTCTAGCGCTAGAATGTTTCCGCCCGGTGTGTGGGTCAGGGATTCACACGGCCTAGCAGCCTGCCCACTATCAGCTGTATAAGGTCTCCCACCGGCTAGCATTGCGCAGCTCCTCACGTATCGCCCATTCACAGCTGCTCTCTGTTGAACCTCTGTACAATCCAGCAACCAGCCCTTGAAACGGTGATGGCAGGGTGTGGAACAGACCCTGAGGTCAGTGTTGGTGCAAGGAAGGAGTGGTCGTCATGTGCCACATGCTTTTGGGAACGCTGTGGCAGAGCTGCGATGTCCAGATGCTGATGAGCAACCCCCTGTCAGTTGCGGATGGATTCAATCTCCTGTCACGGTACATGTGGGTGATGGGCCATCCATTTGGGCTTGCCAGAGGAATGCTGGAGAGCTCGGCTTCAGCCTCCTGCAACAACCACTTTGGGGGCACCCAGCTGCCGTTGGTGTGTCATGGGCCGCACAGGAGATTACGGTTGTTCGCCTGGTGACTGTTAAACTCGAGTATGAACTAGCCCTCCAGGCCAGGGGTCCTCCTGTTGCTACTGACTACACTGGCATATCGCGTCTGCCACCGCACAATCATAGTCACTCTCTGCCTACCGATCCACCCGCCAATGATGTATTCCCTGGACCAAGGGAGAGACCAAGGCATTAATTGCTCCATGGGGGAGCAAAAGGTCCAGTATGCCCTGGTAAAGTGCAATAGGAACAAGGTGGTGTTCCAGGAGATCTTGGTCCATATGGCACAGCAGGGTTATACCCAGAACATGAACCAGTGTTAGCAGCAGGCCAAGGACTTGAGATGTGGGTACAAGGAAATCCAGGATAACAACTTTGTCTCCAGTCACAGGAGGCAACCATCACCCTATTATGAGCTCCTTAACTGGTTCCTCTATGTGGATGGTGCCATCACCGCATCCCGCTTGCACAGCTGCACCTTCATAAGAGGCCAGAAGTGCGTGGATATGGCTTCCCCACTGCCCGCTTCCTCCATGGAAGCCACGACCAGTGGCAGAGATCCTGCCCCCCCCCCAAGCCTGCTGTCTAGACATGATGCTCCTGCCCTGCTAGCCCACCATGGTGCCTTCCCACCCCACTGGCAGCTCCCCATCTTCTCTTGCCACCCATTTCATGTGCCTACTGTTCCTATTGCCCGGTAATTTTTCTGCTGCTCCTCCACATTCTCCTGCCTGCCCATTAACACAGTAAACAATAACAAACCTAGATAACAATAAACAGAAACCTTTTATTATGCAGTTGTGTAACTGCCAACACCCACTCTCCCCGGTGCTTTAGCTTACTATTCTAATCTGCCTCCGCCACCTCCTCTACAAAGGTGGCATCTGGGTACTCCATGCCCTTGACCAGAAACTCAGGGGACTCCTCAAAGACGGGCTGGCTCTTGAGCACGAGGGGATACATGTGAAAGTCACGTTGTCAGCTCATACTGGTTCCGAGGCACCTTGGGAGGATGGTGGGCTGGTGGGGGGTGGGGGAGGCACCATGGGGGAGGGGGGGAATCAAGCCCAAATGGCAACTGGAGGGAAAAGAACACGAATGGCAGTGGTTGATTGCTGTATGTTCTTCAGTCCTCTACAGTGTTCACAGGAGAGATGTGTGCCACTGGGATCCTGATGCAGCAACTGCCCCCACAGCTACATAGGCCAAGACTCATCCCTATTTCCCTTCTGCTGGGCGGAGGGCTGAAAATTGGGTGGGCAGGTGCCTGAAACATCCGGGTAGGAAGGCAGGTGGGGCAGTTTCAACTAATGGCTTTTCTTCTTTCTACAGGTCTGTCAGTGCAACAGACGTGGACAGAATCCCCTGCCACAAGCGCCCAGTAGAACCAGAAGCTGTCGGTCTACAACTGATAGTATAGGGAGGATTTGACAAGGGAGCTGCCTGGGGAGAACATGCAGCGGGTGGATGAGATCTGCAACGCCATTAACAGCATGGCTAGGGAGCATAGGCAGCTGGTGTGGCAGAATGGAAGGCCGTTGTTGCTGGGCCCGGCCCGCCTCTGGCAGCAGTATGACTGAGAAAGTAAGCAAGGAGATGTGGGCACAGACACAAAGCAACCTGCCCCAGTTCATTCAGCTCTGGAGCACCCTGCTCAAGCATGTTGCTACCATGACCACGAGCATTGTTGCTCAGAAGAAGGCACCATCTCCTAACCCCCATTGGCCACTTACAGCAGGCTACGTGGAACCGGACTGCCCACCTGGGTTTTCCCCAAACTCCACCCCCCAGAAGAAAAGCACCAGAGTGTGGGGAAATCTCAGTATGCACGTGGAGTAAGACGTGTCTGAGGCAGGCTCCCACTTCCGCAACTGATTAAAGCCTCGGAATTCAGCTTTGAAGCCTCTAAAACATCCTGAAAATATTATATGGGCAATTCTAGAAGAGCTAGGAAGAAGACTGACAACACTAATAGGCAAACTCTGCATAATTATTACAGCAGGTCTCAAAAGAACCTGGAGGCCGCTCCGACAGAAACAACAGCAATGGCGGCAAGCGCACCAAATTCACTGCCATGAGAGAGAGCTGACCGTTTAAGTGAGGTAGCTCAAACACTTAAAGACCTTAAAGAACAAATGTTTCTGGAGTTTGGAAAGGTGCATACTACTCTAGATGCAGTAAACAAAAAGGTTGAGAATCTGGCGAGCCGCATGGATAATAATGAAGAGTGGATGGTAAACATAGAACAGAGAGAATTAGAAACGGACTCTAAATTACTGCATTTAAATAAGAGCACAGGAATTAGTGGATAAATGCACAGACCTGGAGAACAGAGGAAGAAAAAACTTCCGGTTCTTAGGCATAAAAGAAGAGGCAAAGGGACAAAATGTCGGGGCATTTATTTGTACTGTGCTCCAGCAGTTGTTCTCAGAGGAGGCACAGCTCCACGTGGTTGAGATAGAGAGGGCACATAGGTCCCTCAGACCTAGACCAGCAGCAGATGCCCTACCTAAAGCCATAATTATGAAATTCTATAAATGTAATGAAAAAGAGCAAAGCTTGAGGCTTGCTAGATCCTCAGGTGGCCTGGAGTTCCAAGACAGGAAAAAAATAAAAATCTTAAGTGACATAGCAGCTGAAACCTGGAACCAATGTAAAGTATGGCATAAATATATAGGCTCCCTCTATGCACAAGGGCTTAAACCCAGAATTGAACACCCAGTAAAGCTATCCTTGATGTATGAAGGGAGGAAAAAAATCTTTTTGAACCTGGAGTGGCTAGAGATCTTCCTACAAGCAAACAAGCGCCTGAGGGATCTACAACCAAGATCTTAGCTTAACAGATGAAAAGGCTCCAGCAGGACATCCTGACAGAAACCTCAGGATAAAATCAACTCTATTGTGTAAAACAAAGTATACAGAGAACAGGTCACCAGCAGGGAGAGACTGCTCCAGTGAGCTAGATGGTACTGCATGAGTTGTTATTATTAGAGAACTATATTAAGCAAGACACCTAACTAAAACAAATAAGAATTCTTAAAGGCATGTATATAATATAAAGAGTTAAGTAATATGAAGTTACTGTAAAGAAATATAAGATGGAATAAGTAGGGATATATTGCTATATAAAAGGATGCAGTGAAAGAAAAGGTCACCAGAGGGAGCTCTAACATAAAATATATTAAATTAAATAGCAGTAAATACAGCAGTAGATGCTTTGGAATATATTTTACATAAATTCCAATAGTAAAATATTGGTGAACTAAAAAATTGGCACATAACAGGATAAAGAACAGTGAGGAGTGAATGACCTTTCCATCTCTGGTAAAAAAAAAAAAAATTCATAGAAGGGGTGATTGTTGTTTTTATAGAGTTAAATAACTATAGGGTTAAGTATTATAGAGATGTAATTGTGGAGGCTGCAGCCTTTATCTTTCTGAAACCAGAGCCCTAATAATACAAGGCTGTAGCCTTTATCTTTCTGAAACCAGAGACCTATTAATATGGAGGTTGTGGCGTTTATCTTTCTGAAATCAGAAGATTAACAGTGAGGAGGCTTCAGCCTTCATCTTTCTGAAGGCTGCAGAATGGTGGTGTGGAGGCTACGGCCTTTATCTTTCTGAGGGTGGAAGTCAGAGGCTTACCATATAATATATTGTTTAAAATGTGAGAATTGATGGGAGCAGGAGATCAATGTCTCAAAGAGGGTAGCAAAAAGAGAGACTCCTATCTGAGAGGTGAAAAAGGAATAGATTTAATGGGTGGAAAATCGCTTATGAGCATCGTGGGACAGGGTGGGGTTGCTGTGAGAGATTGTATTATTTAATTGTTATATATGGAACCAAAGTATTGCAGTCATGTTAAGAAAGTTCCCAGAAAATATGGAAAAAGATAAACATGGTTAAAACAACCACAATCACCCTGAATGTCAAAGGACTAAATAATCCAATAAAATGCAGAAGGTTGCTCTCTCTCCTGATTGAACAGAAGGCAGAAATATGGTTTCTACAAGAAACCCATCTATTGTACAGGGATGTACTTAGGTTTAATGTGTGCTCAAATCTATGCTGCCTGTACAAAAAAAAGAAAAAAGCAGGAGTAGCAATAGGATTCTCAAAGAAACAAGAATTCACACTAACTAAGATGAGGAGGGAAGATTCTTGTTGATTAAAGGAAAACTTAACAAAGAAAAGGCGGCCTTAGTAAATAAATACTCCCCAACTGAAAATCAGATACCATCAGATATATAAATATCATAATGGATAATAAAGGGAAATTAATAATTCACGGAGATCTTAATAGTACAATTACAGAATTAGACAGATCTGGTCCACAGAACAAAAGAAAATACTCTGAACAAAAAATTAGCACACTACTCACCAAACATGGTCTCATTGATATATGGAGGTTTTTAAATCCCACAATTCGTGACTACACATGATCTTAGCCAAAAGGCCGAGAAGTTCTACTCTATACCTAATGACTCCTACTCTAGAATAGACTACTGCCTGATGTATAAAAATAATATTTAAAATTGCTGTCAATCACAGATCATCACCTGTATGATAACTCATCATTATGCAGTAAAAATAATATTTTTGATAGAGGATAGACCCCCCAAATAATGCAAATAATAGAACCTGGATGCTGAATAGAAAAATTTTAAGGGATCAATTGGTGTGTGACAGTATTGATCAAGAAATAAAACAATATTTTGAAATCAATATGATGCCTGATGTATCCCCAATAACTGTCTGGGAGACGAGTAAAGCTGTGATACATGGCAGGTTTATTTCTCTGTCGGCGATGTTATACAAAAATAAGAGATTGGCTAGATGTGAACTGTACCAACAGCTACAAAACTTGAAATTCTACAAAAAGCAGATCACGTAGGGGATAGAGTTAAACAAATTCTAGGTAAAAGGGGGAAATTAATGCTCTGGAAACTGAACAAATGCCTACAATTGAGAAAAATAAGAAGTTATTTCAACAAAAATAACAAAGCCAATAGAGCCTTAGCTAGACTAGTACAAGCTAAAAAAAATAAAGCCTGGATATCTACAATAAAACATCCTAATGGAAAAAAGACTTGCCAACAAAAGGAAATTCAATCAATCTTTACTAACCATTTTCAAAAATTATACACATCAGATAACCCAACCCAAGAAGAGTTCTTGACCAAAATTAAAGTCCCAAAACTTAATACAGCGCAGGTAGCATACCTCAATGCCCCCATAGAAACAACTGAAGTTAAAGAGGCTATCAGTAAATTGGCATGTGGCAAAGCCTGACGGATTTCCGGTAAAATACTAAAAAATATTTAAGAGCACATTAATTAGGCCATTAACAGATACGTTCGATCATATCATTTTAAAAAAAGGGTAAAATGCTTCCATCCTTCAATGCAGTCATTATTACATTATGCAAAAAAAAATTAAAGATCTGGAAAATTGTTCTAGCTATCGCCCTATCTCGTTACTAAACGCAGATTATAAAATATATTTTTAAATTCTTACAGAACACTTAGCCAACATTGTATGGGCAATAATATATTCTGATCAGACTGAATTTCTCATATAGAATGGAACCCGATAATGTGAGAGGGACTGTCAATTTAATGCATTATATACAGAAAAATAAACTCACATCCTTAATTATCTATGGATGTGGAGAAAGCTTTTGATCGAGTCGAAAAGTGTTTAATCGAAATTCTAAAAGCAATACAGTTTGGGAATAACTTCTTAAAACAGGTTAATGCAATTTACAAAGAACCTAGATCACAAATTATGATCAATGGAACATTAACAAAACAATTTCAATTACAAAGAGGTACCAGACAAAGATGTCCATTATCTCCATTATTTTTCAATTTAGTATTGGAAATATTAGCCATAGCTATAAGGGAAGATGAGAAAATAAAAGGGATACAAGTAGGACCAACGCAGTATAAGATATCATTATACACGGATGATATGTTAGTTTATATTACTGATCCCAATAACTATGTCTCCAAACTTCTACAACTAATAGATGATTTCAGCATAATTTCAGGATATAAAATTATAAAAAATCAGCCATATTATATGCCACAGACCCCTCTGAAAAAAGAAACATTGCCAGACTAGAACCTTTTCAAATAGAGGAGGATAAATTTAAATATTTGGGTGTTTGGCTGCCTGCAAAATTAGATAAACCCTTTAGCTATAATTATCTTCCTATACTAAAAACCATTAGCACAGAAATTGCAACCTGGGGAAGTCTGGTGTGCTCTTGGTTAGGACAATTAAATTTATTCAAAATGATGATTCTGCCAAAGATTTTATATATTATGATAGCCATCCCAATAGATATCCCAGTAAGCTTCATTAATAAAGTAAATAAGATGGCGTTCAGTTTTATCTGCAGAGGAAAGCAACCTGGAATTAACAAGGCAACCCTATGGAATGACAAAACTAATGAGGGACTAAATTGCCCTCACATCTGCCCTCACATCATGCTGCAATCCTTGGAGTAAAACTATGGGTATTTTCAGATGTTATGATCCCATGCTCAACCACGGTGAATGTCTACATGGTGAGCAAGGGACCGTAACGGTTGTTGGCCCGACAAGAGATTCCCGCCAGATGTTCACCCCCGTGAATCATGGGCAGGAATCTCTTTGACCATGGAAATGGCAGTCCTGCCTGGACCATCGCCATTTGCGTGGTCAAAGAGATTCCTGCCCATGATTCACGGGGGTGAGCACCCGGCGGGAAGCTCACATGTGGGCCAACAGACGTGACATTCCCACGCTCAACCAGGGGGAGTTCACCGTGCTTGAGTGTGGGATCATAACCTCTGCCCCTGACCACAGCCCGGAATCAGTGGCCATGTCCGCCGCTGATTCTGGGCCGTGATCAATGCCCTGGGGGCCAGTTGGGTGCTGCGGCCAAATTGGCCGCGGCACCCGCCAATCTCCCAGAGGGTGGGCGGCCTAGGGAGCGTGGGGGTGGGGCTGTGCGGCCAGATGTTAAGTTGTGCAGCCCCGCCCCCTCCCCCGATTCCCCTCCGGGATCAGCCGGCACATCTGTTGGCCATGCCGTTTTGATCCCGGCGAGGGATCAATAGGTGATTCCATGATGGGGCCAATACTGGCCCTGTTACGTCTGAAAATATCCTATGGTTCCATGGTAGCACTGATGTGCAATGGGTAGGATTAGAAAAACATACACTACATATAACTGACTTCAAGGCTCTTCTTCTAGAACATAGGTATGATACAGCACGAATGAAAGAGCATCCATTTGCCAGTACAGTACTGATCACCTGGAAACAACATAAGCATAAGGCTGCAGGTAAAGGAACATTAACTCCATATAGTCTAACAGGAAAACACACACACATCAAAAAATTGAACATAGCACACAATTTAAGAAACAAACTACAGGAAAAAGGAATAACAAAAATATCCCAGCTATACGCTGACACATTTAAGTCTACTGAAGAGTTTGAAAGGCTACTGCAAACTAAAATAATTTTTTGCAAATTCCATCAAATAAATAGTATATTTAATAATGTAGCCATCAGAAAAGCAGTTACACGACCAATATCCAAATTAAAAGCAGCCTTTATAAATGCACCAATATACAAAGGGACCATATCCTTATTATATATGAGCCTGATAGCAACCTGGTACAAGGACAAAGCTAAATATCTGGATAAATGGTCAAAAGACTTAAATATAGACTGGACAGAGGAACATACACAACAAATTCAGCTCAGAATGCATAAAAGCTCCAAATCATTAGAAATATATGAACTGCAAATTAAATTAGCAATGAGATTTTATTTAACACCCTCTAGATTGGGTAAATTCAACAGAGTTGAAGGAGATCAGTGCTGGAATGGCTGTGGTGAAAAGGGTACACTATTACACTGTGCTTGGCAGTGTCCAAAAATACAAGCATACTGGATGACAATATGGAGAAATAGGAAAGAAATAACAGGGCTGACAGTACCTTTTGCCCCAGAAATAGCAATATTGGGAATATATCCGAAATTTCCACTTCTAGCCTACTATAAGGACACCTGTGAAGCAAAATTATCGGCGGCAATAAATGTACTAATGCGTAACTGGAAAAACAGTGTGCAGCTAGATGAAACAATGGGTATTTTCAGATGTTACGAGATCACTGGGTGATTTCAGACGTGACGGGGCAGCTTTGGCCCCGTCACAGAACCACCCTTTTGATTCCCTGCCGTAATCACCCCGTAACGGCAAGCAGACGTGCCAGTCGATCCCGGCGGGGAATCTGGGGGGGGGGCGGGGCTGCATGGTGCAATGTGCGGCCGCACAACCCCGCTCCCCCAGCCGCCCGCCCTACGGGAGACGGACGGGCGCAGCAGCCAATCCAGCCGCTGCATCTGATTCTGACCCATGGTCTGGGCCACAGCCTGGAATTGGCGCCGGTAACAGATGTTACCAGCCGCCGATTCCGGGCTGTGGTTCAACTAACCACACTTTCGGCGATGGTCCCCGGACCAGCCTCGAAAGTGTGGTTATTTTGATTCCCGCCGGAGGTTCACTGTGGTGAACTTCTGGCGGGCATAAAACAGATGTTACGGGGCCATTCCCCACCACAGGGTATTGTCTGTGGTTGAGCGTGATCTTGTAACATCTGAAAATACCCACAGTCAACCACGGTCAACCCCGCGGCGGGGCCAAAGCGCCCTAAACGTCTGTTTTGCAGGCACCAGATGTTCACCACAGTCAATCCCCACCAGGGGTCAAAAATAACCATGCTTCCAGAGCTCCGGCCCAGACCATCTCCGAAAGCATGATCAAAGCGATTCCCACTGGGAAACAAAAAAAAGTAACGACTGAACGGCAACCACCAGCCAGAATCAAGCAACATGATTTCCAGCCGGGGACAAAGCACGCAGCGTCGCTGCCAGGCAACAAGCAACACCACAGGCCAGGGAGGGAGATTTAAAGGACACACAGCAGTAGGGGGACATGGTGGGATGGAGTGAGGCGGAAGGGACCGGAGAGTGGAGGACGAGAGAGAAAGGCAGGAGGAGGAGGTGGAGGAGG
>QEPC01006795.1:274863-286026 GCA_003113815.1 Sphenodon punctatus | reverse complement strand
CCCTAGGGGCAGGGACCGTGTCTATTTTATTACTTTGTAAAGTGCCAGGTACACTGCTGGCGCTATATAAATGTTTGTTAATAATAATAATAATAATAATAATAATAAAATAGAGATGGATCATTTCATGATAATATTAAAGTTTATTAGTTGAATATACAATTTAAACAATGGAATATATAAACTATGTATATGTAAAGTTGCATTATACTTCATTTGTAAACTACATTTTTGTACTGTATAGAATAAAAAAAAAAAATTTTATTTTTTTTTTAAAAAAGAAAAGCACCAGAGCCCCCTCCACATTGCACTCATGCCAGGGAACAGTTTCCGTGCCACTCCTCCCCCCCCGCCAAAAAAAGATTCCCGCATGCCTTCTGCGAACACCCCTCCACAGCCAGATCCACAGGAGGAGGTTTGGGAAGAGATCCCCCCAGCAGTTGCACCACCCAAGCAAGCACGACAAGCTGCTTCCAAAAGGAGCAGGTGAAAAAAGTAGTTTGATCTTTAAAAAGTTCTGCATTTAAAGTTTAATAAAGTTTTTTAAAATTGTATGAAGTTCTTTAGTTTTTCATAATCCATGCTTTCTTTGCTTCTTCTGGGAAAAGAGGGAAGCTTGTGGGGGGGGGGGGCAGCATCAGGCGAAACAAGACCTGATCCTGCAACTCCCGGGCAATTCAGTAGCAGCAGTCCAGTGGTCTATGCAGCTTGTCAGTCGGGGCCAGGCTAGGGTCCATACCAGTAGGTCAGTCCATAGGTGGGTCTGAAGGGTGAGGAGCAAGGCGGGTCAGCACATCAGAGTAGAGCCAAAGGTTATCAGTGGGCTGGGGTGCAGGGCAAGTAGTCTGGTCAGAGAAGCTCCAGGGAGCAGGTCTGTTCAGCAGTCAGTGGCAGATTGCTCAAACTGGGAGGTACGCTAGGAAGAGGAAATAAACACACAAGGGGAGACAATGGGCTGCTGTTCCCTAGTCACATGAGTTCCTCGGATCACAGCATGGTGCTGGGTGAAGTGCATTTCATAAGACTGTCCTGAGATGCTGTGGCATAGGAAGTAATATGCCAGACCTTGGGTGCCTTACAGACAATGGAGATTTCTCTTTTATTTTTTAAAACAATTAATATAAACATAAAAGTTGTTTTTTTAAAACCCTGTTTGGCTGTATGGCATAGCGATAACCCCCTGGGTGGCTGGGCGTGGGAAGGGAAAGCAGTGACTGGAGGGAAGGAAGAGAATGGTGGGGGAATAAGGAAAGGAAAGGAAAAGGGGGCCTTGGAGAATGGTGGTGTGGCATAGCAATAAGCTGCTTTGGGGGCTGGAGATTGAAGGGGTGGCAGGTTCTTCACTGAAAAAGGGGGTGGGGGCTACAGGCCAAGGTGGGGTGTTGACCAGCCGCAGAGTAGCTTGTAGTCTCTTGCACTGAGGTCTGTAGCCTTAAGTCTCTTGCGTTGCAAGGGGTTGCTGCAGTACACACGTGACAAACAAGGTAAACACCATACTCTCAGGATCAGGTCACTAGGCTTTTATTGCTTTAGGGCTAGAACAGGGGATCCAGATCTGCCCCTGATCAGGAGAACCAGTGACACAGACCCTTCTAGCTAGCCAAGATGGTTCTGAGGCACTGTATAAACTAAGGGTCTGTTATACAGCACAGAATAGCTTGAGGCAATGGGAAGGGGGAACAAAGAAGGAGGGGTTGAGTCAAGATGTTAATTCAATAATACGTCCTAGGGTGGATCTGTAAACAAAGGGTGCTCAAGGCACTAGATTTGGTTAGGTGGACACCCTTCCAGGCTCATGCAAGGACACTTTCCATCTGTCCTTACAAGGCCTTTGCTGATTTATCCATATATGGAGCTGTAGACTGCCCAACAGTCGGCTGCATTCCTGTGCCTCTGCGCTTCCTATTGCCATTCCCAGACCTGGCTATCCTGTGCGTGCATGCCAACAGGAAAGTGATAAGTTCAGACCTGCAGCTGGCTAATCTGCAAATGCCAATAGGGAACACACAGAAAAAGGACACTTTGCGAGAAATACCATGGGGGAAGTATGCTGTTACCAGTGATGGGGTGGGGGAGGGCAGCCAGATGGGTCACAGGAAAACACAGTGACACATAGGAAACATTTTAAAAGGCTTTACTTCTAACATAAAAAGATAATTTGAAACAGTTCACTGATGCTCATTAAATTGTCACTGATGGTATGTGTTTTTGGCTGACACTGTGGCTGATGTGCTGGCACAAGGCGTCCTGCATTAGTCTGGCTATCACTACTCTGCTTGGTTAAGCTGTCCCAGAACAGGGGCACTAGATCACCGGAGCCAATTTGAGGGAGGTTCCACAACGCACCTCCGCTGGTCTCAAAGATGTTGTAGATAACACAGGCAGTGGTAGTTAGAAGTGGAGCGGTCTCTAGCAGGAAATCCATCCTAGCAGTTATTATGATGCAGCCACAAGCTACAATGTGTATTTCTAAGGTATGGGAGTAATTGCCATTTTAGAAATCCCTCCAGCTCAGCCCAGAGCCAGACTTTAAAGCTCATCCAGAGAGATTATTGTATTTCTGCATGATCTTAGACTCTGATCATGGGCAAAGTCAAACCCCAGTATCGTCGGAGATTTAGGTTAGAATGGCTACAAGACAAGAGACTGTCAGAGTGGCTGCTGGCTGTGAATTCAGATCCAACAAAGACCAGGTGCAAGTTCTGCCATTGTGAACTAGCTACACACCATGCAGATCTCCTAAGTCATGCAAGTGTTAGGAAATGCAAGACATTAACACCTGCCTTTTCCACCCACTGGCAGCAAACATGTTCCAGCCAAAGGCACCTCTAGCATCTAATCATTTAGGAGAACTTTGTAAAGCAAAACTCACTGACAGTAAGAGTGCAAGGAAAATCCTGCTTCATTGAACAAAATGTACAGCAATCATTAACAATGTCCTGGGGCATCACTTTGAACAGGACTTGAAAGCTGACATTGGAAATGGCCCCTTTACTCTCCTGTTAGATTAATCTACAAATAAGTGTGATAAAGAAGATGCTAGGGATTTTCATCATTTATTATAGTGAGAAATGAGAACAGATCATTTCAGCCTTTATGCATCTTTCACCTCTCAGAAAAACTGATGGTCAGAGCATAGTTGATGCACTGAAGGAAACTTTTAAATTAAGTAGGCTTGGATCTCAAGAAACTGCAAGGTATTGGTAGAGACAATGGCTACAATCCCAAGAGGGATCCATGTGGGATCTACAATATGTTCTCAACGGATATGCGTGATTTCCGCACACGGGGATGCATGCAGCGCACATGGGGATTGACCCCACCGTTAGTGTGATGGTAGATTTAAACAATGGTGTCTATAAGCTGCTGAAAGATGATGTCCCTCGCTTAGTGCTGGTACAGTGTAGTGAGTCATCAACCGGACAGCTAGAGTACCAAGAATTCTACAAAACTATCAATGCAGGGGAGTTGCCACTGAAGTATAGGTTTCTTTCACAAGGTGGCTGCCCACTGAGAATGCAGTTTCCAGGATAATAGGTCAGCAGCTAGAGCTCAAAACACATTTTGATATTGCCAGAATTAAGGAGAAATGCTACACGGCAGAAATGCTCTCAATGGTGTTCAAGGATTAAGTGAATCTAGTAAGTAGTATAATTTATTATGCGTAGCCATAGGCCATAGCAACAAAAAAATAAAACACAAGAATCTTACTTTTTTTGAGACAAATACTTTCAGAGGTCCAACAGATGAAAAAAGGATTTGAAAGCAATGCTTCAGACCCCACGCAAGCTCCTGAATGATATGATAATGTTAATCTACTCTTTGGCAAAAAAAGGTTGTTTTGCCAACATACAAGTTTGATATGCTAGATGCAACATTCACTTCTCATTTGGATCCCAAATAGAGCTTCAACAGGTACTAAAATTAATACCTGCAGGTAATGCCTGAATTTATGGGCACTCAACAAGCTACCCGAGGACCAGTTGGGTGCCCAATGCCTGAAATTGCGAGCATTACCCTTTGCAACCAACAAGCCCCAGCTGGGAGCACTGCAGAGCCAGGGCTTGTCAGTTTCAAAGGCTGGCCAGTGTTTCCCCCTCCCCCCCACACACACTCCCAAGTGCCACACAGCTGTGAGGTTCTGGAGTGGTGAAATTGGCCTTTCAAAGTCACAGGAGCCAGTCTGGTCGCAGTGGCCTGTGCCAGCTCCTGTCACTTTGAAAGGCCGGTGGCACTCCCCCCCGCCCCCCACAGTGCATCCAGTGAGGTGCTGGAGGGGGTGGGGAGTGGCCTTTCAAGGTGACAGGAGCAGGCACAGACCACTGCAGACTGTGGCTCCTGTGACTTTGAAAGGTCACTTCCCCCACTCCAGAGGTGCTTGGGAGTGTGTGGGTGTGGGGTACACACCAGCCAGCCTTTGAAACTGCAACCTGTCACTTTGAAAGGCCAGTCGTTGCTTCCCCTGCTCCAGCGCCTTACAATTGCTGCTGGAGGGAGATGGGACGAAGTAGCCTTTCAAAATGACCAGAGCTAGCCTGGGCCACTGTGGCTGGGCCAGCTCCTGTCACTTTGAAAGGCCAGCCAGTGCTTTCCTCCCCCACCAGCACCTCACAGCTGTTACAAGCACTGTGAGGCATTGGAGGGGGGAAGCAGCCTTTCAAAGTGACAGAAGCTGGCCTGGACTTGTGTGGCCATGCCAGCTCCTGCCACTTTAAAAGGCTGGCTGGCACAATCGAGCAGCCCATCAGGTCCTGTTCGGGCATTGATGGTGCCTGAACGGAGTCAGGTCGCTTTGGGCACCCTTGATGAATCAGGGGGCCCCCCAACCTCATGTGCCCAGCTGCAGCTCTAATCCCAAGCCTTAACTTGGTCATGCTTTTGAAAAGAAAATACATGAGCTTTGCAGTGCTGACTTTTGCACAGAATGAGGGAAACCTGGGAGAACGTTGCATTAACTTCTTGATGTGCTTAATCAAACAGCTACAGAAGAGAGTGCCCGACAACATCAGAATCTTCCAGGAAGTCTCACTTCTATGTGCATCACCATCCCTACGTGTTGTGAAGGAGTCAATTATCCCCTTGCTTGAAGCTAGTAACATATCTGTTGAGCATATACAGTGCTCGAGATTCAGTGGAGGAAACTGGCAGTAGTTCAATGGGCCAATACTTCAGATACAATTACATTTTGGTCAGAAGTTCTAAAGTATAGAGATGCTTCAGGCATCAGTCCATTTCATGATATTGCATGGTTTACCATTTCTAAATTGGTTCTCCTCTGGTCCAGTGCTGATGTTGAACAAGTTTTTAGTCAAATGAATATAGTGAACACAAAAGCGAGAAACAGAATGAGCTTTTAGACACTAAATTCAGTTCTAAGAGTAAGATTTGATCTTTGCTGCATTGTAAAATGTCACAACTATAAGTTTTCTCAAAGTGTTCTGGGATTAATTGGAAGCAAAACCATGTATGGCTACCAGTGCAGCAGCAACCAGTTAGCTGACACAAGTTCGAGTGAGGAAGATCGTGAGGAGGACACTTGTGATCTCAATTTTGATGATCTATTGTAGGTGTAAAAATAGTTCTGTTGTAGTTCTAGAAGTAGTACAGACTGTATGAATAAAAACCCTCAGACTGCAAACGTTTTAAAGCATCATAGATAACTATTTAATAAAATTTACATTGTTTTGTTAAACAAAACAAATCATAAGTGAAAATGCTAAAAACATGGGAATTAATTCATGTCAAACTGACATTATTACCCTAGCGGAGTTTTGTGGGGTTTTCTCCATTGTTTAGTGGGATTGGGATGTCAAGTTTGTGCGATTCCCAAAAACAAGTTGGCATCACTGCATTGTCATGCGAAACCTAGGAGTGCTCTTAAGCACAAGAAATACACTCAGGGGCTACCCATTTATTATGCTCCACATGCTAAACACGTGCGCGGGGGCTGCACAGACCAAACCGAGACTCCAGGGGTGCTATCGTCTTGTTTGTTAACATCCTTAGAGTTGGCCTTCCTGTGGATGAAGGGACAGCATGGGCGGCGGGGAGATGGAGAGAGAGAGCGGGGCTTTTTTAAACGAGATAGCACCAGACGTGCCCGCCCAGGAGCCACTCGTTCGACCGCCCGTCGGAAAGGTGGTGCGGGGAAACGTGCACTCCTGCGAGCCCTGCAGCACCCACTCACAGTCACTGCCGAGAAATCCAGAGCATGCAGAACAAGCCAAAAAGGTGCGTGGCCCCTACCTGTATGAGCTGGGGCAACAAACCCGCCAGCGGGACATACTAAAACGCAGGACGTGGATGGGACAGGTCAGTCTGATGTGGGGCAGGGGGGGAGATTGTTGTCTATTCATTGGCTCCCAATGTTTCCAGTGGGGGTGGATAGGTCATACTGATGTGCGGCAGCAGGGAAACCTGTCCATCCATTTGCTCCCACTGTTTCCAATTGTCCATCCATTTCCTCCCATTATATCCAATTGTCCATCCATTTGCTCTCATTGTTTCCAATTGTCCATCCATGTCCTGCGTTTTAGTATATCCCCCAGCCAGCGGCCGTGGGTCATAGCTGTGAGCACTGGGGAGCCTGGTTCCCCACACAAAGACACGTCAATTTTCCCTTCCCGCATGGCCTGTGGCAGGGGGGAGCGTGAGGCAGCTGCCCACCTCCTATTAGACTGACTCCCTCCCCACACACCACCTGAACGGCTGTCGCTCAGTCCTCAATGGCGCCTCCCCCCTCCTCATTTAAAAACACCCAGTGAGGAGGGGGGGGGGTCCCTCAGTCACCACGTGATGCTAAAGGTGCAGCTCCCAACGGCCTTCTGCAGGGGGCAGCAGCAGTCCCCTCGGGAGATTCTGTCACCACTCCCCTCGGCTTGCCACTTATGCAAATTTTAAGGCACACTTATGAAAAATACATAATACAGGCCCTGCAATATGTATTTTTCATAAGTGTGCCTTAAAAATTTGCATAAGTGCCAACCCAGCCCGCTCCCTTGGAGCATAGCCCCATCCCCTCGAGTGTTTCAACCTTCCTGATACGGGTAGCGCGCACGCCAGCGTCTGTCGCCTTCCTGCGGGTGCGCGCGGTGCTCGGCCGCGCTCACAAGCTCCGGCGGCTTCTATTGCGCAGGTCGCACCCGGGTGCCGTTGGGTCGTGCGTGGCGGAAGCGCTCGGCCCCGCCCTGGCCGCGTGACGCGGCTTGGGCAGAGGGAAGCAGGAAGTTGGTTCCTAAACAATCCAAGCGGAAGAGCGGGGCCAGCCCCAAGCCGGAGCCGACCCCCCTTTGCCTTTCGTCTGCCCGGCCGGGAGTCCCTAGAACGCCGCAGCCATGTCCAGCATGGAGAGTATCCTTCGGGCCCAGGCGCGGAGCGGTGGCTAGAGTAAAGGGACGGCGGGCGGCTGCTCTCAGAGGCGAGGGGGCTGCTCCTCTCTCGCCTCCTTTCAAGTGGCGGGGTGAAAGGCTCTCCTGTGAGGCCTGAGGGGCGGGGTGTGGGGCTGCTCCCCTGTGAGACCGTGGCGGCGCCCCCCCCCCCCATGGAGACGTTGGAACAATCACCCCCCTCCCCCCATTTCTCACTAGGCGGGCTGGGCCTCTTTGCCTGGGGGAACAGTTGATGTGCGTTGACTGAGATCAAACCCCATCCCTTAAGCTGGTGGGTCAGTCCCTTTCTTGATGCTCTGGTACCACCCTTGTAATTGGTGCTTCCAGCGAAGTGACGTTACCTCGGGATTTCTTTTCTGGATCCCAGGCAGGGAACCTAGGACAAGCAGCTCTGCTTCCCCCCCCCTGCCCCCCCCCCCCCCCTAATCAGGAAGTGGAGAGAGTTTCTGGGTGAGTTTCACCCACTGTTCTAGTTTCAGCTTGCAAGCAAATATTCATGATGTACAACAGGAGAGGGGAATCTTTCTCCGGCCCTGTGCCACTTTGAAAAATAGTACAATTTCCACAGGCCAGATGGGATTGTGGGGAGGGGATGGTATTTAAGTGGTGCACACAGGATGGGGGAAAGAGAGAAGAGGGTTGAGTTCATGGTGATTTATGCCATGGCTCTATCTGCTATTATTGAATGCATGTCCACCTCTTCACTTCCTTCTCCTGAGCTCACACAGTGCTTGCAGGTGAGGCACCAGATCCAAAAGAGTCATACGAAAGCTAACTGGGCCAGTGGTGCGTGAAGGATGGGTGGAGTGCGGGAACATGCATGCACCACTGCCTGTGGCATTCCGACGGGCGCCCCCCACCCACACGTCTGTTAGGGTGGCGGGGCGTCCATGTGAAAACTGCCTTAGTCCTTGGGTGGGGGTTTCCCCATATCTGATTTGCAGGAATTTGTGTCCTCACTAACCAGGAGAAAGTGTATTTTTTAATATGTTTAAAATCTTAGTATAGAAAAAACCCATTGATGTAAAAAATCCATGGGTCAGTTCAAAAAGAATACTTGCCAGAGCCAAGCAGTTGAGTTACTTTTAACTGTACCTTTAACCAGGAGTGTAATCTTTTCTGTACTGGGATTTGATTTAACAACATTCTGTTTAATAGTAATGCATTAAGAATACACCTTTCCCTTTTTTTAATGTTAAAAGAAGTCAGGACAACAATTCTTAGCAGCAGGTTTTGGGGAGGACTATTGTACAGTAAAAGGAATGTACTAAGATATGCAGAGTTTCATTCTGTTTTGTCTTGATTTTGGATATAGTGAAGCTGAGAGGACCTTGAAATTGTTCTTTTAGTGACAGGTTTACTTTTCTCCTAATCTTGTGAGCACAATAAGGTGATAATTTTCAATAATACGCTGCTAAATTTCTGCTAGCACCATAACTGTATCATTGTCAAGATGAAAACTTAAGTTTAGATGGGAGTCGCTAGTTAACTTGTTTGGAGAGAACAGAAGACCCCTGGGGGGAGAGGAACGATGTTTCTGAAAGGAGGATAAATTTTCGAGTTGCAGGGAAGTGTTTTTGCTGGTAGGAATTTGTATTTCTGAACAACATTTCTGGCAAAAGCTAGTGTGGTAGCTAGCACTGGCATCTTGACTAGTAACTGAACTGGAGACCTCAGAGCTAAAATCATGTTAACTGGAGAGAAGTAGAGATGTGAAGGCTCAGAAAAAACTGAAAAAAGGACGGGGGGGGCTTTTTGCCTCTTATCCCAATGGAAAAAATGAAAAAAACCTCTTAAAATCTTTTCTCTTAGAATGATAAATGAAATGCTTTTTAAGACCATGTTTTCAAATAGTGTTACAGCTGCCCTTTACTCCCTCAAAATGATTTCTAATTGTACATAACACACCAAATCAAGAAATTATAAAGCCGCATTTGCGGCTCTATAGTTAAGGCAGAGCTAATTGCCTTTGTTGAGAACTCCATTGAGTTTAATCGAGTCCCCAGGGCAATTTCCTGGCTTGCGACTTGATGTTGATGGGATTTTCTCTTTGATCTTTGTGTGAAGTGTGTATGTGTTCCAGTAGAACAGTGAGGGAATGCATAAGCTTCATGCCACTGTTTCCAGATTGTTGAATGGATACATAGAAGTTTAATTATGCTTTAAAGTAGTGTATGTAGTGCTTCACATAGCTCATGTCACGCATGCACATAACACAGACAAGTGTCTGGGAAGAGGAGTTGGAGCAGCGGGCACTTTCAGCGCCTCCCGGCCGACAGTTTGAGAGGAGGCAGGAGCCTGCAGGCTTTAGAGGAGCAAGAGCTGGGCAGAGAAGAAGCAGGGCGGGGCGGCACTGGGGGCCATTTAGGAGATGTGGAGCAGCTCTAAGTTTATTACCGAGAACGAGCTCAGCCAGCAGGAGGCGGCAGCCGAGAAAACCCATGAGTGCTCAAGTCCCCCATCCCCCAACCTGCAGGCGCCGCGGGGATATGGCGAGTCTGACTGAGGTGCGGGCCATGGAGCCTTGTGGGGGAGGGAGCCAGGCGCATCAATACGGGGGGTGGGGGGTAGCTCCATGGCTGGATCTCGCGACAGCATTCAAAGCTCAGCTCATTCGCTTCTTAAAGGCAGCTCAAACAGGGACTGAATGGAGCAGCGGGAGGAGCAGCTTCCCCAAGAGGCACCGGGCAACTAAAGCAGCAGCGTGGGTGGTGATGATGCACCCCTCTGCTCGCTCCCACCCCATTAGCTATGAGTTCTGGTGAGATTGCAGGGTCTCCTCCTCACGCTGCTACTGCTCGGAGTCTCTGCCTGGCCCGCAGTGGGGGCCCCGCCTACTGTCAGTCCTTCCCTCCTGCCCTGCTTGGCCGGCTCAGCGAGTCCTTCCTCCCTTCTGCTTGGGGGAAGGCTTATCCCCACTAGGTTCTGAGTGGAAGGGGGCCACCTACCGGGACTGTCTATGGAGGCCGGGGCCCTCTCCCCCTGCCAGTGCCGGGGGGTCACGATCAGCCACGGGAGGAAGGGATTGGGTGGCAGCAGGAGTCTCCCCGGTCTGACTAGGCTGCACCTGCCCCTCCAATCTTGACCCCCCGCCTGGACACTGCACTTCCAGAGGTCTCCACTCTGGGACTGCATGGAAATGGAGGGGAAGGGGCTCCCTGGGTTGGGGCGACTGCATTGTGCGGGGCTGGGAGGAGAGGGAGACACTCCTCCCATCTTCTGCCCAAGGAGACCCATGGAAAGAGACTTACTAGGCAGCGCAGTGTGGTGAGGAGGGGCTAGGGCTCAGTTTCAGCAGCTACAGAGAGAGCAGCCTGCAAGGGGTCAGAGCAGTTGCAGGAGCCGGGAGTATGGAGACGGCGCCAGGACTCCTGCATCAGCACCGGGGTCAGGTCTGAATCCAGGACCACCCGACGCAGTCACTCACCCCACTGTGCCTCCATCCCACCCTGATCCCCCATGCCCACCTGTCCCTCTCCTCCCCACTGTACCTCCCTCCCACCCTGATCCCATGTGCCGCTTTCCACCCCCCTGTGCCTCCCACCCTGATCCCCTGTGCCCACCTGCCCATCTCCACCTCACTGTGCCTCCCTCCTACCCTGATCCCCTGTGCGCAGCTGCTGCTCTAAACCCCACTGTGCCTCCCTCCCACCCTGATCCCCCGTGCCCACCTGCTGCTCTCCACCCCACTGTGCTTCCCTCCCACCCTGATTCCCCGTGCCCATCTCCACCCCACTGTGCTTCCCTCCCACCCTGATTCCCCATGCCCATCTCC